>CM033753.1:22121692-22480765 GCA_019671005.1 Hibiscus mutabilis | reverse complement strand
AATATTGGATTTTCCGGATTAAAGTGACGATTATTTTAAAATTCGGTCATAATTGCGAATAAATTTTAAGGGCCCCGTTATCCGAGAATAAACGCCCAACCACTATTACTACGCCTGATACTGGCCCCGTTTACGCTCGGATAAAAGGGCACCGCATTAACAATTTATATACCATATTCAATCTTAGTGACAAAAATATAAGACATAGCAGATAATTTAAAAACAGTAAATATTCACATATCAGAATACTAGTCTAACATAAATGAAATACGTAATTAAAACAGACATATACATACCAAGCTTAATATCAGATAAAAGCAAACTTAACATGCCACAATAACAAGGTAGGTATAAATACACATATTTCAAGAAGACATACATATTAGAAATAAAATATATATCAACATATATGGGACAATATATTATACATAAAAGGGGTAAATATGCTAATATGTAACCTAAAAGAAAAGAGAACATACACACATACAAAAATACAAAATATACCATGTACAAATCAACTAGAACATAATATGCTTAATATGAATAACCGAACAAAAAGGTACATAATCATTAAAAACCTAACACACATATACATATGAACATAAAAATACAAGGCATATACGAGGGATATATAATAAGACAAGGGACTACATTAACATATACGATTATAATACGAACGTGAGTATTTACAAAGAAACATGACTGAAATGAAAGAAAAATAAAAGTCAGTGGCAGAAATTAAAGAACAATAATATGTAATTTAAGGACGAAAATGCGAAGTAAACGGAACCTAAAAGGATCAAAACTGTAATTGGACCAAGGGGCAGACCCAAAATGAAAAGTTCAAAAACGCGGGATGGTTAAAGGCGTAATTTTACCATTTAAAAACTGATTCGGTGTAATTTAGGGACTGGATTGCAAGATTTTGAAATACAAGAGGGACCAGAGTTGTAAATATACCATGCGGCAAGACAAAAGTGAAAATATTGGAAATGCGGGGGGATTTAGTATGTAATTTACCCATTTAACGAAATAATAATAACTATATAAACCTTATTTTTAGACCGAAACCAATTTTTCCTTCATTTCTTTTATTTTCAGTTTTATAACTCAAACCCTCTCTCTCGTTTTCTCTCAAACCGATCCCATGAAACCCAAAATCTGGCGGCCGGCCGCCGTATTCTCCGCCGCCGGCCACCGCTAACCGGCGCCGACGAGTCTCAATAAACCTACCAAAATAACCCCTATGTCACCCTCGACACGAATCCAAGGTTGGATTCAGAGGAAAAACCTCTATCTGCCCTAGATCTAGGAAATACGAAATGAAAAAACCCATTTTTTAAACCCAAAACGAAACTACAAGGGGTCTCCCCCTCCCTTCAGTTCATCGTATCTGGCTTGGGGAAGCCGAAAGGCTTGTCACTGAGGAGGGGAGACCCAAAAACAGGCGACGGTAAGACAACTCTCTCTCTTTTTTTACCTCTTTTGTATATGCATGCCAAAATAAAAAAAAGGAGACGAGTATTTACCACTGGACTGACTTTTGTATTTCGATTGTAACTTGACTGGTTCGATTACAACTTGTTCTTTTGATTACAACTCTGTTCTTGTCTGTCACCACTCTCTCCCCTTTCTGTTACAACTCTCTCCGTTACAAAATATTTGTTTCCTACATATATATGCCTGTCTTTGGTTTTGGTGCAAGTTGCATATTACTTGCCTTTTCATATCTGGACTGACATGTTTCTTTCTTGTTGTGTTTGACATGTTCTGAGCGTGGTGGTTGAAGATCGGCATGGTGCAGCATGGTGGCGGTGTGGGGGTTCTGCCTGCAGCCAGACGTGTTCTCGGCCGTTAGATCAGATCTGATCTAACGGTCGAGATGGCTTGAAGGATGAACAGCCCAGATGAAGCCTCGATTTGGTGAAATGGCTCCAGATCGTGCCACGTGGAGCTCATCAGTCGAGGAGTCAGAGCACGTGGGGCTCACGCACGCGTGGGATATCAAAGCGTCCGCGCGTGGACCGCACGCGCGCGTGGCACTCGAACGGTCCATACGTGTGGAGTACGCGGCTGGCAGATATTTTGGTCCTTGGTTAGATCGTGGCCGTTGGATCAGATCTTGATCCAACGGCCCACAGTCACCTGCACACACAGTAACTATAATTAGATAGGGTTTGGGTTTGGGCCAACCGGGCCTTGTAATTATTTGTAATTGGACTTGGACTGTAATTTATTTATTTGGTTTAATATATATTTTTTGTATTTCATATTATATATTAGCCCAATAATATTAGTAATAGTATAATTACAGTACCCATACGATAATACAAACGTGTATACTTATACAAACATTAATTAATATAACATACTAGCATACGTACATATAATCATACACATAATTAACATAACATCTATATACATTAAACAAATACGCTCGTACTCTATAGATACATATGCGACACACATACACCATTAATACGTATACATACATAGCTTATAATATACATGCACACACCACACCTTATATATATATTAGTAACACTCATGTAAATAATAAACATATAATATAATATGTACACATGCAACACTAATATGTATTTATAGGTAAAAATGAGTGATTACAGTTGCCCCTCTTTGCTTGTTCTCATGGAATGGGAAACAAAGCAAAGATTCATAAGCACTCATTTTTATCAGACTTCCCTGTTTGTAGCTTTGGAAAAACGTGTTCTTTTAGACATCTCCGCTCTTCCTTAGCTGAATCTTCGGGCTCGTAAGTTCTTCCTATATAGAGCTTCATCACCTTCCGATCTTGGAGCTACAGGCTCTTCCTATATAGAACCCTTCGCTCTGAAGCCTCGAGTTATGAGTCCCTCCTATATAGAACTTTTCACTTCGAGACAGTAAAGCTTGGAGTCCTTCCTATATAGAACTCTTTGCTTTCAACGCTGGTTTCTCCTATATAATACCTTTTGCGCCGCTGATGGATTCTTCCGACTAGGAGTTCCTCCTATATAGAACTACTAGTCTTCAAACCCTAGAGCCGTCAGTCCTTCCTATATAGAACTTTTGGCGTCTGAAATCTCAGAGCTGCAGGTTCTTCCTATATAGAACCTTTCACTCTAAGACAGTGAAGCTCGGAGTCTTTCCTATATAAGACTCTTCACTTTCGACACAACAGGTTTCCTATATAACCTTGTGTGTCATAGGTGAATTCATTCGACTGGGAGTTCTTCCTATATAGAACTGCGAGTCTTCGCCTTGGAGCCGTCGATCCTTCCTATATAGAACTTTTTGGCGTCTGAAATCTTGGAGTTATGGATTCTTCCTATATAGAATCTTTACTCTAGGACATTGAAGCTCGGAGCCCTTCCTATATAGAACTCTTCACTTTCGACACACCATGATTTCCTATATAATCTTGTGTGTCATGGGTGAATTCCTTCGACTGGGAGTCCTTCCTATATAGAACTGCTAGTCTTCACCCTAGAGCTGTCAGTCCTTCCTATATAGAACTTTCAGCTTCTGAAGCCTCAGAGCGGAGGATTCTTCCTATATAGAACCTCTCTCTGGAGCTTGGAAACATATGCCTTTTGTATGTGAAAACACTATCTTCTCATTTGGGATTCACACCACGATGGCCATCGATGTCTCTTTGAATCCGCAGGTACCTGTCTGAGATAAAACAAAATGCTATGACAAATGAATTGACATGCTCCTAATCCTAGTGATGTCTGACTATTCATGATGCATGAGTGTCAATATCTTGGTGGGCTTGTTTTGGTCCTTATTTGATCTCGTTGTTCACTTTCTCTTTTCTCACGGGTGTCGATACCCCACTTCACTGTCAGGTTCAACCATTCCAACCTTTCTTTTTCTCCATTTACGACTTGGAATTCTAAAGTGCCCTTTCGGGTTTTCGCTTTAGAGAGTTTTTTTTTGAGGGATGCCTTTCTGGGTTTTCACCTAAGAGATCTCTCTTATTATCTCGCATGCCTTCCTTGAATAGACAGGCGTACGCCATTGATCATCCTATCCGGTTGTTTTGACGCTTTCCGCATTTCCTGTCAACAGCCGTTATGTAGGGGGCTAGAAGGCGGAATTAACACTATTTTCTTTAATTACCCTCATTTTTAATGTTAGATCACAGTAATGCTCCGAAATCTCTTGTTTTACTATAATCCTATGTTAGCTTATTTGAATGAAATTAACAAGAAGGCAAGGAATTGATGCTCAAAAACACAGTTTTATTACGATTAAGGACTTGGGATATTTTTAAAAAGGGTATGACACACATGAGAAAGAAGAAAAGTTAAGTATGAAATACAAGATTCCTCATTATCTTCGATATGAATGATACATGATCCTGTCGACCGGCGTAGAATTTTTTCCTGAAGCCCCCTCTTCATGATGTTCATGGGGATACCCTTCTCTTCGGATTTTCAATTTTTCAATTTACCCGAGCCGCCCTTTGCGGGTTTTCAACTCGGGTCCTCCCTTTGCTTAAAGACGCCCGGTTTCGGGTTTTCGCCCTGAGCTCTCCATTTTTGTTCTCTTTTTTTCATTTTTTTTCTTTCTCTTTTTTTCAAAGATAGTATTTCTTAACGACATCAGAATTTACGGGGTTTTTCAGCTCGTCTCCATCCATTTCTGTTAGGATCAGGGCTCCTCCTGAGAAGGCCTTTTTTACGACGTACGGTCCTTCCCAGTTGGGCATCCACTTTCCTCGAGCATCTTTCTGGATCGGGAGGATTTTCTTGAGCACTAGATCCCCTTCTTTGAATTCTCTTGGGTGCACTTTTTTGTTGTATGCTTGCACCATCCGCTTTTGGTACATCTGACCATGACAAATGGCCTTTAGTCTCTTTTCATCAATGAGATTTAACTGGTCGTATCTGACCTGCACCCATTCGGCTTCTTCCAATTTTACTTCGTTCAAGACCCGAAAAGACGGGATCTCTACCTCGATTGGGAGTACTGCTTCGGTACCATACACCAAGGAGTAGGGCGTTGCTCCCGTTGATGTGCGAATGGACGTCCTATAGGCGAAAAGGGCAAATGGCAACTTCTCATGCCAATCCCTGTAGGTATCCGTAGTCTTCGCTATGATCTTCTTTATGTTCTTGTTTGCTGCTTCCACTGCTCCATTCATTTTAGGACGATAGACTATGGAATTGTGGTGTGTTATCTTGAATTGAGTGCACACGTCCGTCATCATTTTGTTATTCAGATTGGAAGCGTTGTCGGTGATGACCCTTTCCGGTAATCCGTATCGACAAATAATCTTCTTCTTTAAGAACTTACATACTGTAGTCCTTGTGATGTTGGCATAAGACGCTGCCTCTACCCATTTAGTGAAGTAGTCTTGGCGACCAAAATGAAACGGTGTCCATTGGAAGCTTTCGGATGAATCTGCCCGATGACGTCCATGCCCCACGCTGCGAAAGGCCACGGAGAATTCATGGTGTGTAAAGGCGATGGGGGTGCGTGAATTTTGTTAGCGTAGACTTGGCATTTGTGGCATTTCCTAGCGTAATCAATGCAATCTCCCTCCATGGTCAACCAGAAATAACCATATCTCATAATTTTCCGGGCTATAGACAGCCCGTTGGCGTGCGTTCCACAGAGCCCGTCATGTACTTCGGCTAAAATCTCCTTCGCCTCTCGGGCATCCACACATCTCAGCAATGTCTGATCATGACTCCTCCTATATAGGATCTCCCCATCTAGGACATATTTTGTTGCCATTTTTCTGAGCGTTTTTCTGTCATTGTCGTTTGCCCCTTCTGGATACTTTCGAAGTTTGACATATTGCAAGATGTCATAGTACCATGGGTTTCCATCAATCTCTTCTTGTACATTACAACAATGAGCAGGCCTTTCAAACGTTTGCATCTCAATGCGCTTCATTTCTGCCCCGGTATTTATTTTGAACATGGATGCCAAGGTTGCCAATGCGTTTGCCATCTGATTTTCTTCTCGGGGTAGGTAATTGAAGCTGACCTTTTCGAACTCTTTGGTGAGCTCTTGGATCAATTCGTAATATTTGACCAATTTCGGGTCCCTGGTTTCCCATTCCTTGCGCAATTGGTAAATTACTAAGGATGAATCTCCGTATACTCGAAGTTCTTTAATCTTTTTTTCAATAGCTGAGTTCAGTCCCATAACGCAAGCTTCGTATTCAGCTATATTGTTTGTGCAGAAGAATTCCAATCTGCTGGTGAAAGGATAATAGACGTCCTCAGGAGAAATTAGCACTGCTCCTATCCCATGTCCGAGGGCGTTAGAGGCTCCATCGAAGTAAAGTTTCCATGATTTATCATCTGAAACCTCTTCTTCGGTTGTAATGCACATCAAGTCTTCGTGCGGGAAATTAAAGTTCAATGCCTCATAGTCATCCGAAGCACGACTAGCTAGGAAATCTGCTCGACACTCCCCTTTACGGCTTTACGGTTAACGATATCGATGTCGAATTCGGATAAGAGCATCCGCCATCGGGCCATCCTTCCCGTTAGTGCTTGGCGCTTCCATTAAGAACTTCAATGGATCTAGCTTGGATATCAACCGTAGTATGGTACAACATGTACTTTATCTAAGCCGCTTGGTAGCCCAAACTAGAGCACAACATAGCTTCGCCTTTGGCGGTACCGTGTTTCGCAATCATTGAATTTCTGCTTAGGTAATAGATGGCTTGCTCCTTTTTCTTGACTCATCGTGTTGCCCGAAGACGCATCCCATTGAATTCTCAAAACTGTCAAGTAGAGAATTAATGGTCGACCAGGTACTGGTGCGACTAAAATTGGAGCATTTGTCAGGTACTTTTTGATCTTTTCTAGGGCTCTTTGACATTCTTCATCCCACACACCAGGATTATTCTTTCTAAGAAGTCTGAAGACCGGGTCACATTGGTCGGTTAATTGGGAAATGAAACGAGAGATATAATTTAGCCTCCCCGGGAAACCGCGAACTTCCTTCTGAGTGCAGGGTGGTGAGAGATCCTGGATGGCTTTCACTTTATCTGGATCAATCTCAATCCTCTCTTCTGCTTACCACGAACCCTAAAAGTTTTCCAGAAGTAACGGCAAAGGTACACTTGGCAGGATTGAGCCTCAGTTGGTACTTCCGTAGTCTTTGGAATAGTTTTCTCAAGTTTTGTAGGTGCTCTTCCTCTGTTCGGGACTTGGCAATCATATCGTCCACGTATACTTCTATTTCTTTGTGCATCATGTCATAGAAAAGAGTCACCATTGCTCTTTGGTATGTTGCCCCTGCGTTCTTTAGCCCAAACGGCATCACTCGATAGCAAAAAGTGCCCCACATGGTTATGAACGTGGTCTTCTCCATGTCGTTAGGGTCCATCTTTATCTGGTTGTACCCTGAGAAGCCGTCCATGAAGGAAAACCATGAATGTCCTGCAGTGTTGTCAACCAGCGTGTCAATATGTAGTAAGGGGAAATTGTCTTTAGGGCTGGCTCGGTTCAGATCCCTATAATCTACACACATACGAACTTTTCCGTCTTTCTTTGGTACTGGTACAATGTTTGCAACCCATTCGGGGTATTTGGCTACCTCCAAGAATCCAGCATCAAACTGCTTTTTCACTTCCTCTCGGATTTTTAACAACATATCTGGTCTCATTCTCCGAAGTTTTTGCTGTATTGGTTTGCACTCTGATTTTGTTGGCAATTTGTGCACCACTATGTCGGTATTCAACCCTGACATATCTTGATAAGTCCAGGCGAAGACATCCTTGAATTCCTGAAGTAGGGTTATCAGTTCATGCTTGGTTTTTGAGGAAATCGTCGTTCCTACTTTAATTTCTTTTCTCTCTTCTTCAGTCCGCAAGTTCACAACTTCTGTTTCTTCTTGATGGGGCATGATCTGCCTTTCTTCGTTTTCCACCATTCTCTTTAACTCTTCTGGGACCTCACTTTCTATTTCATCATATCCTACCTCCATTCCCTCTGAGACCTTAGGGCATTCAAAATTCACTCCAGGATTGGATCCGGTATCATTTATATCGTCAATCGTGAGCGATCTGCATTAAATGAGAATGAATTGTATTGGGAAAGAGACGGCTTTATATGAAGGGAATGAACATGAAGAATGCATGAATGAAATAAATGAAACTTTGGTCATTTTAGGAAAGTGGGGATATTTTCATTTCAATCAAAAAGTTAACATAGGTGCCCCGTACAAGAGATCCCCATTGTTTACGGGCAAAAACAAAAGGTTGATTCGTAGCATTACTCTGATCTATTCCTAAAAACTACAGGTAGATCAATGCGCTCCAGTTATCAAGTGTTTCCCCGGGATGGCAAGGGCGGATGTTGGTCAACATTTTGCTGCCTCGGTCCTTTTCAGCTACCATGTTGATGTACATCCCTTCAAATGATTCACTGAGTATTTCCTCGTGGTTGAGTGCTTCATTTTTCTTCATTGCCTCTCCAACCTCTTGACCTGGCTGGTAGAACCCTCCGGAGACAAAAGTGGTTTTCAAACTAGGAAAGGACATTGGTCTCCATGGAATGTCTTCTCCTTTAGATCTGGCTTTTCTTTGCTCTTCCTTTCTCTTATATTCCTCTTTCTTCTGTTGGACACTTGGTTGGTAACCCAGCCCGAAACGATCCTTCTTGGCTATCATATTCTTGGGTCTTAGGTTTCCTTGTAATTTCTTCCCCAGCCCCTTTCCTATTTTGGCTCCTCGGCCTAAAGTTTCTGCGACGGTCATCTTGGTACAGTTAGATAACCTGGGGTAGGGGATCCGACTTCCCTCCGAAACGAAAGTGGCATTCACTAGTTCCAATGCTCGGAACGAGCATTCTGCAGCATCTTCATCATTTTGAATGTAGGGGGCGTCTGATGTCACTGAAACAACAATTTCCTGCTCTGCCTCTACTGTGACCAATTTGCCTTCGACTACAAATTTTAATTTCTGATGCAATGATGATGGGACAACTCCTGGAAAGTGGATCCATGGTCTTCCCAACAAGCAGCTGTAAGATGGTTTTATGTCCATCACCACAAAATCGACCACATATTTAGTTGGTCCGATCAATAGGGGCACCTCAATTTTCCCCATTGTTCCTCTTTGCGTACCATCAAAGGCTCTTACCGAATTGTGGCAGGGCTTTAGGTGTGAACCATCTATTGACAGTTTTTACAGGGTCACCATAGGCAAGACGTTCAATGCTGACCCGTTGTCGATCAGTACGCCTGGTACTACATACCCTTTGCAGTGGGTAGTGATGTTAAGGGCTTTGGTGGACCCCATTCCTCCCTCAGAGATCTCATCATCACTGAACGTTATATGATTATAGGCAGCGATATGCCCCACTATCATGTCCAGTTTGTCACAGAAATGTCCTGGGGCACAAAAGTTTGATTCAGCACTTTTAGTAACGTCTCCCGGTGCTTTTCTGAACTCAAGAGTAATTCCAGTACTGTGATCCTGGCCGGTTGCTTTCGTAGTTGTTCCACTACGCTGTACTCGCTATGTCTCAAGAACTTTAGAAATTCTTTGGCCTGGGCCTCAGTTACCGGCTCATTCATCTTTGGGGGAGGTTTTTCACCAAATATCTGCGTGGGGCTAACTGCTGCATTCTTCCCCTTATCATTTTCAGCTGCTTTCAAAGTCTCGGAAGAATAACATCTGCCGCTCCTTGTGAAATGGCCTGCCTCACCAGCGTTTACATCGTTCTGGCTTTGTTGGTCTTTCAGCGTAGGCTCTTTCACCTGACCGTGTTCTGGTTTTTCTGGCGTGGTCACATTTATAGCATAATTCCAAGGGGTTTGCCACATATCTTTGAATGGGAATGGAGATGGTGCTGAAATGATGATCTTGGGATTTATCTTGTTGGTTTTTCCTTGGGAGACACCTGCATTCCCTGGCCTAGGGGAGATGATAAAAGGTCTATCCTTCTCGTATTTAGATTTGGGGCTATCCGTCATGTGTACGTCCGACCCCTTCTTCCCCATGAGCTCCTCGAAGAATTCTATTTGCTTTTCATTCATCAATTGCTGCGCCAATTTCTTGAACTCATCACACTCTTGAATATCATGCCTTTCAGTCTGGTGGAATTCGCAATACACTCCACATCCCTTCCGCCTTGTTATCATGCATTTGTCGATCACACGAGCCATGCATAACTGTTGAAATACCCACCGTAAAGGAGATTTGATTTCTGACACATCATCCTTAATCCTCCTGGTAGAGTATTCTTCAATAACATTTACCCCTCTGCTCCCATGATTAGGCAGCAGGTTGTTGGCTACACTCGGCTCTTCAAACTTCAATATCCCAGAATCGATTAAGTTCTGCACAAGTTTTTTGAAAGCAAGGCAGTTCTCAGTGGGATGTCCAGGGGTACCGCCGTGATAGTCGCAATGCGCGTTCGGATTATACCAAGATGGGAAGGGCGGTTTGACAGGAGTAACGATGTATGGACGGACCAGGTATGCTTCATACAACTGGGAGTAAAGTTCTGAGTACGAAACAGGTAGGGGAGTGAAAGTTCTTCTCTCTTTCTCTTTTCTGGCGATTCTCTCATCTCTTTGATTCGAGTTTTGTGTTTTTCCCACAAGTGCTTGTGGCTGTGAGACTGTGAAGTTCTTCGGGACGGTATAAGTGCTGGTGGTGTTTACTTCATTTCTCTTGTTATACTTCCGAGACCCTTCCCCGCCATCGATTCTACCACTCTTAATTGCCAGTTCAAGGGACTCCCCAGTCCTGATTAAGTCAGCAAAGCACTGCGTTTTGTTATTAATGAGACGATCAAAGAGTGCCCCTTTTAGAGCATTAGCAAATAACGGCATAATTTCATGCTCCGGGATGGATGGCTGAATTTGGGCGGCCACTTTTCTCCACCTTTGGGCGTATTGCCGCAGGCTTTCGTTGGACTTCTGCCCCATATTTTCCAACATAATTCTGCTGGGGGTCATATCTGTTACATGTTTGTATTGCTCAGTAAATGCTCTTGACAGATCTTTCCATATCTTAACATTTGCCTTGCTCAACTGGGTGTACCACCGTAACGCCGCTCCAGTTAGACTGTCCTGGAAACAATGGATCAGTAGCTTGTCGTCCTTATGGTAGGCCGCCATCTTTCGACAGTACATTGTTATGTGTGCGGAAGGACATGTGGTTCCATCGTATTTGTCAAACTCTGGCGTTTTAAATTTTGGCGGTAGGACAAGATTGGACACCAGACTTAAGTCGCTAGCGTCCTGATTCTTCATTAGATTGTAACGTTTTAAAATTTTCCTCCGTGAGGCGAAACCTTTCCTCCCACCTTTTATCTACCTCAGTCCTGATCCTTTCAATCATGTTCAGGTCCGGCACCTCTTCTTCATAGAGTGCTTCCGCATCGAGGGGTTGAGTTTCAGGTGCCCCTACTTGAAAACTAGATGACATTCTTGCAGGGTCGATATACACATTTCTAGTCGGATTCGGTGCAGTTGGTTGAACCTTGTAGTGAGCTGGGGTACCCTCTGGCTCTTGAACATTTTCTCCTTCCACTCTTTTTCCAAGACTCTTAGCCAGCAATGCGGTTATGTCGGATACTATAGATGCTTGCGACTGCACAATCTGATCACTAAGGCTTCTCTGGGCCTCTTCAAGCCTTGTCTCGAGCTCTTTTTGCCTTTTTTCTAGACTGATTATCCTGTCTTCCATGAGTTTGCTTTGTAACCGGGTAAAGTATGGGTGATGAATGATTGCGGGTTAACTACACACAATGCCACAACATTCATAATGTTAATATGGTTGCAAGAAATAAATGTATGTATAACGATGCGAATGTCATGATGCAATGCAAGAATGTATGCGGATAAGGTACTGATTCCGCTGGTAATCACCCTTTTGAACTACTTTCACGGGAATTAAAGGGGCTGAATTACAACAGAGTTTATATTACAAAATGAAGATTCCTAATACAAAAGAGCTAAATACAACACAAATCCTTATAGATAAGCCCTAGCTCTATCTCCTAATTTTCCAATTGCCCTGAGCAGCTTGAGGAACCTGGGAGCTTCTTCCATTTCTGGGACTATGAAAGGTCGGAGTGTTTCAGCCTCGACAGCCAAATCATTCACATGCCTGGCGACTCGCTGTATGTCCACCATCAGGTTTGTGTAATATTGGTCCCTATCCTGTACCATCCGGGCAGCGTCACGCAATCTCTTTTGCCAATAGGTGTCCCCCCCGGCTGCAGCCTCCTCGAACACACTAATTCTTTCCTTGTAATCCTCAACAGTTGCTTCGAGGGACTCAATTCGTGCTCGTAACACGCCCACTTCGCGCTCTCTTTCTTGCAGCTCAGCGAAGCTATTTCTCTGGTAGTACATTCGAAGGGAGTGTTCAACTTCCGCCAACTTTCCTTTTAATTCGCCATTCTGATTTTGGCTTTGCTCCAGACTTTGAATAGTGTCATCGTACAGTTTTTGCATCTCTAACAGTCTATTTCGGCTACTCATGAACTTTCTTTTCCATACGTCGACGCTTTCTCTCTCATGATGGACAGCTTGTTTTCCCTTACTGATTTCTTGCCTGAGTCTTTCATTTTCCTGATCAATGGCCTTCTTGGCAGACCGTTTTTCTTCCTCCATAGCTAAACGACAGCTTTCTATCTCTTTCTCGATCGCTCTCTTGTTGATTTCTCGTTCTTCTTCCACCAAACGGATGCCATTCATTCTTTCTCTTTCCATAGCTATGAATTGACTCCGGCCGGCCTTCTGTATTTTTGCTTGTAATAGAAGGGTATCTTTTTTATAAAGAGTGTTCTTGTCGCTCAAATATGCATTTAATTTCTTCAACTGCCTAATGATCCCGTCCCGCTCGTCAACCTCTAAGCTTGCCTTATAGAGCTCGCTCGCATGTTAACTCTGTTCGATGTCCATTTTCTTTTTAATTTCTTCGAGTTCATTCCGTAAGATATCAACTTCAGACGGTACCACCCTTGTAAGCTCTTCGAGTGACACTATTGGTCCTTGATCAGATTCGAGAATCATATCGTTTACCCTCAAACGTCTCCAAAGATCGTAGTCTGGGGTGGTCATGTACTCGGTGTCTCCTTCAACCCTAATCCAATAACAATAATGCCAAGCCCTCATGATAGTCTGAACTTTCTCTTTGAACTCCCCTTTAAAAAGAATTCAGTTCGGCTTAACCCGGCGGTGTTGGGAATGAATTGTCGCGATCCGAATTGTCGGGACACCAGAAGTGGGGCACAAGCAATTCCTCCATGTAGTCCTAACATCATCAACCAATTGAAATCACCACAACTATATAAAAAGTAATTAACTCTACCGAGCCACGGGACCCTCCATACTATGTCTTCGCCTTGGATATTTCTGAAGAAACCGACCCATTTTCTTGTTTTCAAGTCCTCTCGCCACTCTTTTGTTAAGTATTCCTGTAAAGGCAAAAAATCTCGGAAGGATATTCCCGACAGAACCCTCATCGGTGTCTTCCACATGTGGCTCAAATCCATACTTAGAATAGTTGTTGTGTGCATCCTCGAAAACGCCCTTCTTGTGTCATCCATTTAGAGAAATAAAGGTCTCGCCAAAATAGCTGGTCTTTGGGTTTGCTCGCCGTTTTATCCGCTCAAACAAATCTAGAATGGCCACAAATGTTTCCCAAAGGATCACCAATCCATATATTCCCAAGGCAAGCATGTCTAACTTTTTCTCCTCATCCGGATGTGCATCAGGATGTCTCGAATGTTTTCCCATGCGAATATTGTACTATCTCCTCGAAGTTGGATCAAGCCATTGACCCAATCGTAACTCATTCCTAAAGGTTTTGAGCTTGGAAGTGTAATTCTGATTCCTCGGAGGTTTTGCAAAATGGCTTCCCGAACATTTTTATGATTAAGAAGAGTGGTGTATTCTTCTTGACCCGGCATCATGTCCATCCATTGAAGGTAATGTCACCATAACTAAAATGGCACGGAATCTATCTTGTACATCACCACGCAATGTCACCATAACTTCCCGGAATCTATCTTGTAATCTCTGATCCCTAAGTTATTCTGTTGAAGAGTCACATAGGTGTACCCGGCTATCACGCGTTCACTAGGTAAACTGTCCCTTTGAGCCTTCTGGCTGACTTCTGACCAATGTCTAACAGACAAGTTGAGTTCCTCTTTTCTAAGACACCTTTTTTCCATGGTGAAAGACTTTCTGATCGGGTAAACCACTTGATCCAGTACCTTTATGTAATGCGAATGTAATAATGCATGAAAAAATAGCCAAAAAAAGGAACAAGTCAGTATCGGATAGAATTAATTAATACACAAATAAAAGGACAAATTAAATAAGGTAAACAAACAAAAACAAAGAAACCTATTTATCCGTCTAAAACACCTAAGGTTATCCGCATGGCTCTAAAGGGGTGGGTTTCTCTATGTTCTCTACATGCAGTATTGGTGCTAAGAGGTACCCGAATTGTCCTTGCTGTCCTCTACTAAGAGTAGCATGGCCCCCGATCATCACCCATTATAGGCTCCTTTCAACCGGGTTCAATTAGGGGGACCCATTCGCTTATGCCTGCACAAAGGAACGATATCCTTACGAAAGCATAAGGTACTCGAGCCCCGAAGGTACTTGCTAGGCCTACACGGGAGAACGATATCTGTAGCGATGTCCTTTTTACGTTTCGTATCTCTAAAATAAAAACGTGGCTTTTCGAAGTGTTTTTTTGAAAGGTGTTTGTGATTTTTTGGATATAAAATATTTATTCCGTGGGGTTTTAAAAAAAACGCATTTTTAAAGAAAATGGAGTCGCCACCGGCCACTTAGGTAGGCCGGACACCATAAAACCAGAGATTCAAAAAGACAGGGTTCGGAGTCGATTCACGGATGGGGAAGGATTAGCACCCCACACACGCCCAAAATTGGTACTTTAATAATTACCGCTTTGTTAATATTGGATTTTCCGGATTAAAGTGACGATTATTTTAAAATTCGGTCATAATTGCGAATAAATTTTAAGGGCCCTGTTATCCGAGAATAAACGCCCAACCACTATCACTACGCTTGATACTGGCCCCGTTTACGCTCGGATAAAAGGGCTCCGCATTAACAAGTTATATCTCGATATGCAATCTTAATGGCAAAAACGTAAAACATGGCAAAATATAATAAATATTGACATACCTGAATACTAATTTAACATAAATAGTATTCTAGACTAAAACATGTATATATACATATTATTCTAAATAATAGATAAAAATAACTATAATATGTCAAAATAACAAGGCAAGAATAAGTACATATAGACGAACAAATATTTAAAAAATGCATACTGGTAATAAAACATATTTCAACATATACGGGTCAACATATAGTACAAAAAGGGTAAATATATTAACATGTAGCCCTAAAAAAAACAAGAAAGCACACACATATAAAATACAAAATACACCATGTACGAATCAACTAAAACATAACATGCTTAATATGAATAACCTGGATAAAAGACATGATGACCATTATAATCTTAATACACATATATATAAAAACATAAAATACGAGTCATATACGAGGGACATAAAATAAAGTAAAATAATAGAATACATCAACATATACGATTATAATACGAACATTAGTATTTACAAAGAATACATGACTGAAATGAAAGAAAAACAAAAGTCAGTGGCAGAAATTAAAGAGCAATAATATGTAATTTAGGGACGGAATTGCGAAACAAACAAAACCTAAAAGGACCAGAATTGTAATTAGACCAAGGGGCAGACTCAAAGTGAAAAATTCAAAAACGCGGGATGGCTAAGGGCGTAATTTTACCATTCAGAAACTGATTCGGTGTAATTTAGGGACTAGATTGTAACCTTTTGAAAAATCGGGGGACTGAATCGTGATTATACCATGCGGCAAGACAAAAATGAAAATATTGAAAACGCGGTGGGATTAAGTGTGTAATTTACCCATTTAGCAAAATAAAAACAACTATAAAAGCCCCCTTTAAGGCCGAAATCAAAATTTTGGCCATTTGTTTCATTTTCTGGTTTTGTAAGAGTCATCTGTTCTTCGTTTTCTCTCGTCATTTCTTATAATACCCGAGAATCCGGCGGTCGGCCAGTGTTCTCTCATGCGACCGCCGCTTAACCGGCGCCGACGAGCCTCCAAAATACACCAAAACAACCCCCTTGTCGTCCTCAATATGAATCCTAGGTTGGATTCAGAGGATATACCTCTATTTGCCCTAGATCTAGGAAATACGAACCAAAAATATTTTTTTTTAAAACCAAAACAATACTACAAAGGGTCTTCTCCTCCCTTTAGTTCACCAGATCTGGCTTGTAAAAGCCGAGAGGCTTATCACTGAGGAAGGGAAGACCCACAAACGACTCTGGTAAGACTATTCTCCTCTTTTATTTTTGTGTTTTTTTGTATATGCATGTAAAGAAAACAAGTAAGAAAAAGAGACAAAAAAATTTACCACTGGACTGTCTTTTGATTATCTTGGATGTTTACAACTTTCAGATTTTTCGTATTACAAGATCTCTGTTCTCCCTTTTTTGTTCTTACTCTCGTTTTTTTTTCATCCCCGTTACAAAAGTTCCCCGTTTTATATATATTATTGCCTCTGTTTTTGTTACAAGTTGCATCTTCCTTTTTTCAGATCTGAACTGACACTTTTGCTTGTTGTCTTTGGCATAATCTGAACACGGGGACTGAATATCGGCGCGGTGGCGATATGGACATTCTGCCAGCGGCCAGACGCGTTCTCGGCCGTTAGATCAGATCTGATCTAACGGTCGAGATGGCTTGAAGAACGATCGGCTGGATGAAGCCTCGATTTGATGAGGCGGCTTGATTTCGCCACGTGGAGCTCCGCGATCGAGGAGTCGAACGCGCGGGATCTTACGCGCGCGTGGGATATTAAAGCGTCCGCGCGTGGCACTCGAACGGTCCATACGTGTGGAACACGCGCCGGCGAGATATTTTTGACCTCTCGGTTGCATCGTGGCGTTGGATCGGATCTTGATCCAACGGCCCACAGTTACCTGCACATTGTAATTAGATGAGATTTAGATTTGGGCCAACCGGGCCTTGTAATTGAACTTGTAATTGGACTTGGACTTCATTTTTATTTGGGTTTAATATATATTTAATTTTTTCATTTTTCCAGCCCAATAATATTAATAATAATATAATTATAACAGCAATACATATATATACGAAAATGTATACTTATATTATACAATCATTAATTAATATAATATTCTAGTATACGTACGTATAATCATATATATAATTAACATAACATCTATATATTAATCAAATACGCTCATACTCTAGATACATACGCGACATACATACACCCCTAATACGTATACATAGCTTATACATGCACACATCACCTTATATTTGTAACATTCATATAATAAATATACATGCAATATTAATATATTTACAAGTGAAAATGAGTGATTACACTTGCCCCTCTTTGCTTGTTCTCATGGAATGGGAAACAAAGCAAAGATTCATAAGCACTCATTTTTATCAGACTTCCCTGTTTGTAGCCTTGGAAAAACGAATTCTTTTAGACATCTCCGCTCTTCCTTGGCTGAATCTTCAGGCTCGTAAGTTCTTCCTATATAGAGCTTCTTCACCTTCCGATCTTGGAGCTACAGGCTCTTCCTATATAGAACCATTCGCTCTGACATCCCGAATTATGAGTCATTCCTTTCACTTTGAGACGATAAAGCTTGGAGTCCTTCCTATATAGAACTCTTTGCTTTCAACGCTGGTTTCTCCTATATAAAACCTTTTGCGCCACTGATGGATTCTTCTGACTGGGAGTTCCTCCTATATAGAACTGCTAGTCTTTAAATCCTGGAGCCGTCAGTCCTTCCTATATAGAACTTTTGGCGTCTGAAATCTCAGAGTTACAGGTTCTTCCTATATAGAACCTTTCACTCTAAGACAATGAAGCTCGGAGCCTTTCCTATATAAGACTCTTCGCTTTCGACACAACAGGTTTCCTATATAACCCTGTGTCATAGGTGAATTGCTTTGACTGGGAGTTCTTCCTATATAGAACTATGAGTCTTCACCTTGGAGCCATCAGTCCTTCCTATATAGAACTTTTTGGCATCTGGAATCTCAGAGCTACAGGTTCTTCCTATATAGAACCTTTTACTCTAAGACAATAAAGCTTGGAGCCCTTCCTATATAGAACTCTTCGCTTTCGACACAGCAGGATTTCCTATATAATCTTGCGTGTCATGGGTGAATTGCTTTGACTGGGAGTCCTTCCTATATAGAACTGTGAGTCTTCACCCTGAGCCATCAGTCCTTCCTATATAGAACTTTCAGCTTCTGAAACCTCAGAGAGAAGGATTCTTCCTATATAGAACCTCTCTCTAGAGCTTGAAAACATGTGTCTTTTGCATGTAAAAACATTGTCTTCTCATTTGGGATTCACACCGTGATGGCCTTCGATGTCTCTTTGGATATGCAGATACACATGCGAGATGAAAACAAAATGCTATGACAAATGAATGAATTGACATGCTCCTAATTCTAATGATGCTTGACTATTCATGATGCATGAGAGTCAATCTCTGGGTGGGCTTGTTTTGGTCCTTATTTGATCTTGACGTTCGTTTTCTCTTTTCTTACGGGCATCGATACCCCACTTCACTGCCAGGTTCAACCATCTCAACCTTTCTTTTTCTCCAATTATGATTTGGAATTTTAAAGCGCCATTTCGGGTTTTCATTTTAAAGAGAGTTTGTTTTTTGTTTTTTTTTTTTTTTGTGCCCTTCTGGTTTTCACCCAAGAGATCTCTTTGGTTATCTCGTGTGCCTTCCTTGAATAGATAGGTCATGTGCCATTGGTCATCCTACCTAGTTGTTTAAAGCTTCTCACCTTCCCTAGCCATTATGTAGGGAACTGGAGGACGGAGTTAACATCGTTTTCTTTGATCACCTGCATTTTCAAGGTTAAATGATAGTAATGCTCCGAAATCTCTTGTTTCATTATAATCCTATGTTATCTTATTTGACTGAAATTGACAAGAAGGCCAGGAATGGATGCTCAAAAACACGATTTTATTATGATTAAGGGCTTGGGATATCTTAAAAAGAAAGGTATGACACACATGAGTTAAGTATGAAAATACAAGGTCCCTCATTATCTTTGATATGAATGATACATGACCACATCAACCGGTGTAGAATTTTTTGCACAAACCTTCTCTTCACAATGTTCATGAAGATGCCATTCTCTTCGGATATTCAACTTTTCAACTTACCCGACCGCCCTGCGGGTTTTCAACTCGAGTTCTTCCTTTGCTTCAAGACGCCCGGTTTGGGTTTTTCGTCTTGAGCTCTCAATTTTTTTTAGAGATAGTATTTCTTGACGGCATCAAATTTACGGGATTTTTCAGCTCGTCCCGTCCATTTCTATTAGGATCGGGCTCCTCCCGAGAAGGCCTTTTTATGACGTCTGGTCCTTCCCGATTGGGCATCCATTTTCCTCGAGAATCTTTACGGATAGGGAGGATTCTCTTGAGTACCAAATCCCCTTCTTTGAATTCTCTTGGCGCACCTTTTTGTTGTAAGCTGCACCATCCGCTTTTGGTACATCTGACCATGACAAATGGCTTTTAGTCTTTTTTCGTCAATGAAATTTAGCTGGTCGAGTCCGCCTACACCCATTCAACTTCTTCCAGTTTTATTTCGTTTAAGACCGGAGGGACGGAATCTCTACCTCAATTAGAGTCTTGCCCGGTACCATACACCAAGGAGTAGGGTGTTGCCCCCGTTGATGTGCGAATGGACGTCCTATAGGCGAAAAAGGGCAAAAGGCAACTTCTCATGCCAATCCCTGTAGGTATCCGTAGTCTTCGCTATGATCTTCTTTATGTTCTTGTTTGCTTGCTTCCATTTGCTCCATTCATTTTAGGACGATAGATTGTGGAATTATGGTGTGTTATCTTGAATTGAGTGCACACGTCCTTCATCATTTTGTTGTTCAGTTAGGCGTTGTCGGTGATGATCCTCTCGGCAATCCGTATCGACAAATAATTTCCTTCTTTAAGAACTTACAAACTGTAGTCCTGGTGATATTGGCGTAAGACGCTGCCTCTACCCATTTAGTGAAGTAGTCTATGGCGACCAAAATGAAACGGTGCCCATTGGAAGCTTTGGGATGGATCGCCCGATGACGTCCATGCCTATCTTTGCGAAAGGCCACGGAGAATTCATGGTGTGTAGAGGCGATGGGGGTGCATGAATTTTGTCAGTGTAAATTTGGCATTTGTGGCATTTCCTGGCGTAATCGATGCAATCTCCCTCCATGGTCAACCAAAAATAACCGTATCTCATAATTTTTCGGGCTATAGACAGCCCGTTGGCGTCGTTCCACAGATTCCGTCATGTACTTCAGCTAAGATTTCCTTCGCCTCCGGGCATCCACACATCTCAAAGAATGTTTGATCATGACTTCTCCTATATATGATTTCCCCATCTAGGACATATTTTGTTGCCATTTTTTTCCGAGCGCTTTTACTTGTCATTGTCGTTTACCCCTTCGGATACTTTTGAAGCTTGACATATTGCGGGATGTCATAGTACCATGGATTTCGTCAATCTATTCCTGTATATTACAACAATGAGCAGGTTTTTTCAAACGTCTGCATCTCAATGAGCTTCATTTCTACCCGGTGTTTGTTTTAAACATGGATGCCAAGGTTGCCAATGGATCGCCATCGATTTTCTTCTCGGGGTAGGTAATTGAAGTGACCTTTTCAAACTCTTTGATGAGCTCTTGGATCCATTCGTGATATTTGACCAACTTGGGTCTCTGGTTTCCCACTCTCCGCGCAATTGGTAAATGACTAAGGGCGAATCTCCGAACACTCGAAGTTCCTTAACCTTTCTTTCGATGGTGAGTTTAGTCCCATGATGCAAGCTTCGTATTCAGCTATATTGTTTGTGCAGAAGAATTCCAATCTGCTGTTGAAAGGATAATAGACGTCCTCGGGTGAAATTAGCACGCCCCTATCCCATGTCCGAGGCGTTGGAGGCTCCATCAAGTAAAGTTTCCATGACTTATCATCTGAAATCTCTTCTTCGGTTGTAATGCACATCAAGTCTTCGTCTGGGAAACTAAAGTTCAATGCCTCATAGTCATCCGAAGACGACTAGCCAGAAATCTCTGCCACGGCGCTCCCTTTACAGCTTTCGATTAGCATATACGATGTTGAATTCGGATAAGAGCATCTGCCATCGGGCCATCCTTCCCGTTAGTCTTTGGTCTTCCATTAAGAACTTTAATGGGTCTAGCTTGGATATCAACCGGGTAGTATGGTATAACATGTCTTTGTCCGAGCCGATTGGTAGCCCAAACTAGAGCACAACACGCCTCAGATCTTGGCGGGTACCGTGTTTTGCAATCATTGAATTTCTGCTTAGGTAATAGATGGCTTGCTCCTTTTTTCTTGACTCATCGTGTTGCCCGAGTACACATCCCATTGAATTTTCAAGACCAAGTGGAGAATTAGTGGTCGACAGTCTTGGTGCGACTAAAATTGAGCATTTGTCGGTACTTTTTGATCTTTTCTAGGGCTTTTTGACATTCTTCATCCCATACGCCAGGGATTATTTTTTCTAAGAAGTCCAAGACCGGGTCGCATTAATTGGTTAATTGGGAAATGAAACGAGAGATATAATTCAGCCTCCCCAAGAAACCGCGGACTTCATTTTGCGCGTGCGGGGTGGTGAAAGGTCTGGATGGCTTTCACTTTATCCGGATCAATCTCAATCCCTCTTACGCTTCTACGAACCCCAAGAGTTTTCCAAAAGTAACGGGCGAAGGTACACTTGGCGGATTGAGCCTCGGTTGGTACTTCCGTAGTCTTTGGAATAGTTTTCTCAAGTTACGTAGGTGCTCCTCCTCTGTTCGGGATTTGGCAATCATATCATCCACGTATACTTCTATTTCTTTGTGCATCATGTCATGGAAGAGAGTCACCATTGCTCTTTGGTATGTTGCCCCTGCGTTCTTTAGTCCAAATGGCATTACTTGATAACAAAAAGTACCCCACATGGTTATGAATGTGGTTTTCTCCATGTCGTTAGGATCCATCTTTATCTGGTTGTACCCTGAGAAGCCGTCCATAAAGGAAAACCATGAGTGTCCTGCGGTGTTGTCAACCAGCGTGTCAATATGTGGCAAAGGGAAGTTGTCTTTAGGGCTAGCTCGATTCAGATCTCTATAATCTACACACATACGAACTTTCCCGTCTTTCTTTGGTACTAGTACAATGTTTGCAACCCACTCGGGGTATTTGGCTACCTCCAAGAATCCAGCATCAAATTGCTTTTTCATTTCTTCTTGGATTTTTAACAACATATCTGGCCTCATTCTCCGAAGTTTTTGCTGTACTGGTTTGCACTCCGATTTTGTTGGCAATTTGTGCACCACTATGTCGGTATTCAACCCTGGCATATCTTGATAAGTCCAGGCGAAGACATCCTTGAATTCCTGAAGTAGGGCTATCAGTTCACGCTTAGTTTTTGAGGAAATCGTCTTTCATACTTTTATTTCTTTTCTCGCTTCTTCAGTCCCCAAGTTGACAATTTCTGTTTCTTCTTGGTGAGACATAATCTGCCTTTCTTCGTCGTCCACCATTCTTTTTAACTCTTCCGGGACCTCAATTTCTATTTCGTCATATCCTTCCTCAATTTCCTCACGAGACCTCGGGGCATTCAAAAATTTACTCGAGTTGGATCCGGTATCATTCATATCGTCAATCATGAGCCGACCTGCAATAAATGAGAATGAGTGTATTGGGAAAGAGACGGCTTTACATGAAGGGAATGAATATGAAGAATGCATGAATGGAATAAATGAGACTTTGGTCATTTTTAAGAAAGTGGGGATATTTTCATTTCAATCAAAAAGTTAACATAGGTGCCCCATACAAGAGATCCCCATTGTTTATGGGCAAAAACAAAAGGTTGTTTCGGAGCATTACTACGATCTATTCCTAAAAACTACGGGTAGATCAATGCAGCTCTAGTTATCAGTGTTTCCCGGGATGGCAAGGGCGGATGTTGGTCAACATTTTGCTATCTTGGTCCTTTTCAAATATCATGTTGATGTACATCCCTTCAAATGATTTCTTGAGTATTTCTTCTGGTTAAGTTCATCATTTTTCTTCATTACCTCTCAATATCTTGACTGACTTGGCTGGTAGAACCCTCCGAAGATGAAAGTGGCTTTCAAACTAGGAAAGGACATCGACCTCCACGGAATGTCCTCTCCTTTAGATCCGCTTTTCTTTGCTCTTCCTTTCTCTTATATTCCTCTTTCTTCATTGGACACTTGGTTGATAACCCGACCCAAAACGATCCTTCTTGGTTATCATATTCTTGGGTCTCAAGTTTCCTTGTAATTTCTTCCCCACCCTTTTCCTATTTTGGCTCCTCGGCCCGAGTTTACTGCGACGGTCATCTTGGTACAATTAGATAACCTGGGGGTAGGGGATCCGACTTCCTTCTAAAACGAATGTGGCATTTACTAGTTCTAATGCTCGGAACGAGCATTCCGCAACATCTTCATCATTTTGAATGTAGGGGTATCGATGTCACACGAAGCAACAAATTCATGCTCTGCCTCCCACTGTGACCAATTTGCCTTCAACTACAAATTTTAATTTTTGATGCAATGATGATGGGACAACTCTGCGGAGTGGATCCACGATCTTCCCAACAAGCGGTGTAAGATGGTTTTATATCCATTACCACAAAATCGATCACATATTCGGTTGGTCCGATCAATAGGGGCACCTCAATTTTCCCCATTGTTCCTTTTTGCGTACCATCAAAGGCTCTTACCGAGTTGTAGCAAGGCTTTAGGTGCGAACCATCTATTGGCAATTTTTGCGGGGTTACCATAGGCAAGACATTCAATGCTGACCCGTTGTCGATCAAGACTCTGGTAATACATACCCTTTGCGGTGTGTAGTGATGTTAAGGGCTTTGGTTGATCCCATTCCTCCCTCCTCGGATCTCATCATCACTGAATGTGATATGATTATAAGCGATAATATGCCCCACTATCATGTCCAGGGTTTGATATAGAAATGTCTTGGGGCACAAAAGTTTGATTCAACACTTTCAATAGCGTCTCCCGATGCTTCTCACGAACTCAAGAGTAATTCCAAAGACTGTGATCCTGGCGGTTGTTTTCGTAGTTGTTCCACTACGCTGTACTCGCTATGTCTCAAGAACTTTAGAAATTCTTTGGCCTGGGCCTCAGTTACCAGTTCATTTATCTTTTGGGGAGGTTCTTCTCCAAATATCTGCGTAGGGCTAATTGCTGTACTCTTCCCCTATCTTTTTCAGCCGCTTTCAAAGCCTCGGAGGAATAACATCGGCCGCTTCTTGTGAAATGGCCTGCCTCACCAACGTTTACATCGTTCTGGCTTTGTTGGTCTTCCAGCGTAGGTTCTTTTACTTGTTCGTGTTCTGATTTTTCTGGCATGGTCACATTCACGGCATAATTCCAGGGAATTTGTCGCATATCTTTGAATGGGAATGGAGATGGTGCTGAAATGATGATCTTGGGATTTATTTTGCTGGTTTCTCCTTGGGAGACACCTGCATTCCCTGTCCTGGGAGAGATGATAAAAGGTCTATCCTTCCCGTATCTAGTTTTGGGGCTATCTGTCATGTGTGCGTCGATCCCTTCCCCACGGGCTCCTCAAAGAATTCAATTTGTTTTTCATTCATCAATTTCGCACCAATTTCTTGAACTCATCACATTCTTGGATATCATGCCCTTGATCGATGGAATTCGCAATACTTTCCACATTCCTTCCGCCTTATTATCATGCCTTTGTTGATCATACGAGCCATGCATAATTGTTGAAATACCCACCGTAAAGGAGACTTGATTTACGACGTCATCCTTTATCCTCCAGTAAAGCATTCTTCTATGACGTTTACCCCTCTCTCCCATGATTAGGTAGCGGGTTGTTGGCTACACTTGGCTCTTCAAACTTCAATATCCCGAATCGATTAAGTTACTGCACAAGCTTTTTGAAGGCAAGGCAATTCTCGGTGGGATGTCGGGGTACCGCCGTGATAGTCGCAATGTGTGCTTGGATTATACCAAGGCGGGAAGGGTGGATTGACGGGAGTAACGATGTATGGTTGGACCAGTGTCTGCTTCATATAACCGGGAATAAAGTTACGAGTATGAAACAGTAGGGGTGAAAGTTCTCATCTCTTTCTCTTTTACGGTGACTCTCTCATCTCTTTGATTTGAATTTTGTGTTTTTCCCACAGTGCTTGTGGCTGTGAGACTGTGAAGTTCTTGGGTGGTATAGGTGCTGGTGGTGTTTACTTCATTTCTCTTGTTGTACTTTCGAGACCCTTCCCCACCATCAATTCGCCGCTCTTAATTGCGATTCGAGAGACTCCCGATCTGATCAAGTCGGCAAAACATTGTGTTGTGTTATTAATGAGGCGATCAAAGAGTGCCCCTTTTTAGTATTGACAAATAATGGCGTGATTTCATGCTCCGGGATAGGTGGCTGGATTTGGGCGGCCACTTCTCTCCACCTCTTGGCATTTTTTGTCGCAGCTTTCATTGGACTTACGCCCCATATTTTCTAACATAATTCTGCTAGGGATCATGTACATTACATGTTTGTATTGCTCGAAAATGCTTTAGACAAATCTTTCCATGTTTTAACATTTGCCTTGCTTAACCGAGTATACCAACGTAATGCCGCTCCAATTAGACTATCCTGAAACAATGGATCAACAGCTTTTCATCTTTATGGTAAGCCGCAATTTTTTCTACAATACATCGTTATGTGTGCGAGAAGGACATGTGGTTCCATCATATTTATCGAACTCGGCGTTTTGAATTTTGGCGGCAAGACAAGATCGGACACTGGACTTAGGTCACTAGCGTCGTTTCTGATTCTTCATTTGATTGTAACACTTTAAATTTTTTTTCTTCCATGAGGCGAAATCTTTCTTCCCACTTTTTTTCTACCTCATTCCCGATCCTTTCGACCATGTTTAGGTCCGACACTTCTTCTTCATAAAGTGCTTGATGTCGAGGGTTGAGTCTCGGTACCCTATTTGTGAAAGCTAGAAGACATTCTGCAAGGTCAATATATACCTTCCTAGCTTGGTTTGGTGCAGTTGGTTGAACCTTGTAGTGAGCCGGGGTACCTTCTGGTTCTGGAACATTTTCTCCTTCTACTCGTTTTCCAAGACTTTTTGCCAGCAATGCAGTTATGTCAGATACTATAGATGTTTGTGATTGCGCAATCTGATCACTAAGGCTTCTCTGGGCCTCTTCAAGCCTTGTCTCGAGCTCTCTTTGCCCTCTTTCTAGACTGATTATTCTTTCTTCCATGAGCTTTCTTTGTAGCCGGGTAAAGTATAGGTGATGAATGATTGCGGGTTAACTACATACAATGCCACAATATTCATATTGTTAATATGGTTGTAAAAAATAAATGCATGTACAATGATGCAAATGTTATGATGCAAATGCAAGAATGCATGCGGACAAAGGTCTTGATTCTGCTGGTAATCACCCTTTTGAATTACTTCCACGGGAATTAAAGGGTCCTGATTACAACAAAATTCGTGTTACAAAGTAAAGATCCCTAGTACAAAAGATCTAATTATAACACAGAGTCTTATAGATAGACTCTAGCTCTATCTCCTAACTTTCCAATTGCCTTGAGTAGCTTGAGGAACCTAGGAGCTTCTTCCATTCCGGGGCTATAAAAGGTCGGAGTGTCTTAGCCTCGACAATTTAAATCATTTACATGTCCGGCGACCCGTTGTATGTCCACCATTAGGTTTGCGTAATCTTGGTCTCATCTGTACCATTCGAGCAGCGTCGCGTAATCTCTTACGCCAATAGGTGTCTCCTCCGCTGCAGCCTCCTCGAATACATTAATTCTTTCCTTGTAATCCTCCACAATTGCTTGAGGACCCGATTCGTGCTTGTAACACATCCACCTCGTGTTCTCTTTCTTGCAGCTCAGCGAAGTTATTCTGCGGGCGATACATTCGAAGTGAGTGTTCGACTTCCGCCATCTTTCCTTTTAATTCATCATTTTGACTTTGGCTTTGCCCAATTTTTGAATAGTGTCATCGTCAGTTTACTGCACCTCTAACATCTATTTCGACTATTTACGGATTTTCTTTTCCATACGGCGACACTTTCTCTCTCATGATGAACAGCCTGTTTTCCCTTGCTGATTTCTTGTCTGAATCTTTTTTTCTCTTGATCAATAGCCTTCTTGGCGGACCGTTTTTCTTCCTCCATAGCCAAACGGTAGCTTTCAATCTCTTTCTCGATCGCTCTTTTGTTAATTTCTCGTTCTTCTTCCACCAAACGGATGCCATTCATTCTTTCTCTTTCCACAGCTATGAATTGTCTCCGGCCGGCCTTTTGTATTTTTGCCTGTAATAAGAGGGCATCTTTTTGATAAAGAGTATTCTTGTCATTCAAATCTGCATTTAATTTCTTCAGTTGCCTAATGGTCCCATCCCGCTCGTCAACTTCTAAGCTTGCTTTATAGAGTTCGCTCGCATGTTGGGTCTGTTGAATGTCCATTTTCTTTTTAACTTCCTCGAGTTCACTCCTTAAGATATCGGCTTCAGACGGTACCACCCTTGTAAGCTCTTCGAGTGACACTGCTGGTCCTTGATCAGATTCAGGAATCACATTATTAACCCTCAAACGTCTCCAAAGATCGCAATCTGGGGTAGTCATGTGCTCGGTATCTCCTTCCACCCTGATCCGATAACAATGATCCCAAGCCCTCATGATGGTCTGAATTTTTCCTTTGAACTCTCCTTTGAAAAGAAATTCAGTTTGGCTTAATCCGGCGATATTGGGAATGAACTGTCGTGATCCGAACTACCGAGACACTAAAAGTGGAGCACAAGCGATCCCTCCATGCAATCCCAACATCATCAGCCAGTTGAAGTCACCACAACTGTATAGAAAATAATTAACTTTACCGAGCCATGGGACCCTCCATGCTATGTCTTCATCTTGAATGTTCCTAAAGAACCTGGTCCACATTTTTGTTTTCAAATCCTCTCGCCATTCCTTTGCTAAGTATTCTCGTAAAGGCGAAAAACCTTGGAAGGATATCCCGACAGACTCTTTGTCGGCGTCTTCCACATGTGACTCAAATCCATACTTGTAATAGCTGTGCGCACCTCAAAAACGTCCTTCTTCATGTTTCCGGCTAGCGTTTAAGGAAATGAAAGTCTCGACCAAGATTGCTGGTACTGGGTTTGCTTTTCGTTTCACCCTCTCAAACAAATCCAGAATGGCTATGTCAATGTTTCCGAGTACTCTGGGAAAGATCACCAAGCCATATATTCCTAAAGCGAATAGGTCCATTTTTTTGCCTCGTCTGGATGTGTTGATATGATGTCCCGAATACTCTCCCATGCAAAGACTGTATTATCTCCTCGGATTTGAAGGAGGCCACTAACCCAATCGTCACTCATTCCCGCAAAGGTTTTGAGTTTTTGTGCGGTGTAATTCGATTCCTTGGAGGCTTCGCGTAGATCCAATATTCTTGGATATTTTTCTGGTTAAGTAAAGCGGTGTATTCTTCTTCTACCGTAGGCATCATGTCCTGCCCATTAAAGGTGAAGCGACAAAAAGCCGGATTCAGGCGGACTATAGCTAGGAGTAGGGGCTGGTTAATCCGAACATATAACAGCTGTGCGATGTCGCCATAACTATTGCAGAACAAGTCTTGTAGTCTTCGGTCCCATCTTTCCCAAATGCTTTGAAGATCCCACAAGTCGTTCTGTTGAAGACTCACATAAGTGTATCCTGCTATTATGCGTTCGTTTGGCAAACTGTCTCCTTGGATTTTCTGATTGACTTCTGACCAATGTCTGACTGATAAATTAATCTCACCTTTTTTCCATGGTGAAAGACTTTCTGATCAGGCAAACCACTTGATCCAGTACCTTTATGTGATGCAAATGCAATGATGTATGAGAAAAAGAACAAAAAGCGAAAAGAAAACAAGTCAGTACCATATAAAATTGATAAATATATAAATAAAATGACAAAATTAAACAGAAATAAACACACAAAACAACCCTATTTATCCCGTCTAAAACCTAAGGTTATCTGCATGGCTCTAACAGGGTGGGTTTCTATGTTCTCTACATGCAGTTTTGGTTCTAGGAGGTACCCGAATTGTCCTTGCTGTCCCCTACTAAGGGTAGCAAGGCCCCCGATCATCACCCATTATAGGCTCCTTTCAACCGGTTCAATTCGGGGGACCCATTCGCTTATGCCCGTCATTTAAGGAACGATATCCTTACGAAAGCATAAGGTACTCGAGCCCCAAAGGTACTTGCTAGGCCCATACGGAGAACGATATCTCCACGAAAGCATTAGCGTTTTCCCCACTTAAAAAGACGGGTTTATATGCCATATTTTAAATGCGTTAAAATAAACGCGCAATTATGACCGAATGTTAATTTAATAGTCACCTTAATCCGAACTTCCAATATTAATAAAGCGGTAATTATTTTAAAAGCTTGACTCTCATTTGTTTTTTTTTTTTCAAAAAAAAAAATGTCCCCAAATGAGTCGCCATCTGTAGCGATGTCCTTTTTCATATCGCTAAAATAAAAATGATGGGGTTTTCAAGTGTTGTTTGAAAGGTGTTTTTTGAGAGGTGTTTGTGATTTTTTTGGATAAAATATTTATTCCGTGGGGTTTTACAAAAACCTCATAAAAATGGAGAGTCGCCACCGCCACTTAGGTAGGCGGACACCATAAAACCGTAGATTCAAAAAGACGGGGTTCGAGTCGATTCACGGATGGGGAAGGATTAGCACCCCCACACCGCCCAAGATTGGTACTTTAATAATTACCGCTTTATTAATATTGGATTTTCCGGATTAGAGTGACTATTTTAAAATTCGGTCATAATTGCGAATAAATTTTAAGGGTCCCGTTACCCGAGAATAAATGCCCAACCACTATCACTACGCTTGATACTGGACCCGTTTACGCTCGGATAAAAGGACTCCGCATTAACAAGTTATATCTCGATATGCAATCTTAGTGGCAAAAACGTAAAACATGACAAAACATTTAAATATAATAAATATTGACATACCAGAATATTAATTTAGCATAAATGATATTCTAGACTAAAACATGTATATATACATATTATTCTAAATAATAGATAAAAACAACTATAATATGTCAAAATAACAAGGCAGGAATAAGTACATATAGACAAACAAATATTTCGAAAAGACATGCATACTGGTAATAAAACATATTCCAACATATACGGGTCCGGGTCCACATATCGTACAAAATGGGTAAATACACTAACATATAATCCTAAAAAAGGAAACATACAAATATAAAATACAAAATACGCCATGTACGAATTAACTAAAACATAACATGCTTGATATGAATAACCGGATAAAAAAAACATGAATATCATACTTAACACATATATACATAAAAACATGAAATACGAGTCATATACGAGGGACATAAAATAAAATAATATCAATATATACGATTATAATACGAACAATAATATTTACAAAGAAAACAGGACTGAAATGAAAGAAAAACAAAAGTCAGTGGCAGAAATTAAAGAACAATAATATGTAATTTGGGGACGAAATTGCGAAACAAACAAAACCTAAAAGGACCAGAATTGTAATTAGACCAAGGGGCAGACCCAAAGTGAAAAATTCAAAAACGCGGGATGGTTAAGGGCGTAATTTTACCATTTAGAAACTGATTCGGTGTAATTTAGGGACTAGATTGTAACCTTTTGAAAAATCAGGGGGACTGGAACTGTGATTATACCATGCGGCAAGACAAAAATGAAAATATTGAAAACGCGGTGGGATTAAGTGTGTAATTTACCCATTTAGCAAAATAAAAACAACTATAAAAGCCCCCCTTTAAGGCCGAAATCAAAATTTTGGCCATTTGTTTCATTTTTCACGGTTTTGTCTCTTATGTTCTTCGTTTTCTCTCGTCATTCTTATAATACCCGAAATCCGTGATGTCGGCCGCCGTTCTGTTCTCCGCCGCCGGCCGCCCCCCGGCCTGGCGCCGATGAGCCTCAAAAACAACCCCCTTGTCGTCCTCAATACGAATCCTAGGTTGGATTCGGAGGATATACCTCTATTCGCCTAGATCTAGGAAATACGAACCAAAAAAAAAAGAGTTCTAAACCTAAAATATAACTACAAAGGGCCTTCCCCTCCCTTTAGTTCACCAGGATCGGCTTGTAGAAGCCGAAAGGCTTATCACGAGGAAGGAAGACCCACAAACGACTTGGTAAGACTACTCTCCTCTTTTATTTATTTTTTTTTTTTGTATATGCATGTAAAGAAACAAGTAAGAAAAAGAGACAAAAAAATTTACCACCGGATCATCTTTTTGATTATCTTGAAAGTTTACAACTTTCAGGGTTTTTTTGTATTACAAGATCTCTGTTCTCTCTTTTTTTTCTTTTTACCTCCCCCTTTTTTGGTTACAAAAACCCCGTTTCATATATATTACTCTCTGTTTGTTGCAAGTTGTATCTTCTTTTTTTCGGATCTGAACCCGACATTTTTGCTTGTTGTCTTGGGCATATTCTGAATATCGGCGCGGTGGCGGTGTGGACACTCTGCCAGTGGCGAGACACGTTCTCGGCCGTTAGATCAGATCTGATCTAACGGTCGAGATGGCTTGAAGAGCGATCGGCCTGGATGAAGCCTCGATTGATGAGACGGCGGCGATTTTCGCCGTGGAGCTCCGCGATCGAGGAGTCGAAACGCGTGGATCTTACGCCGCCGCGTGGGATGTTAAAGCGTCCGTCGTGGACCACCACACGCGCGTGGCACTCGAACGGTCCATACGTGTGGAGCACGCGCCTGGCAGATATTTTTGACTTCCATTGCATCGTGGCCGTTGGATCAGATCTTGATCCAACGGCCCACAGTTACCTGCACATTGTAATTAGATAAGATTCAGATCTGGGCCAACCGGGCCTTGTAATTGGGAACGTAAATTTTTATTTGGGTTTAATATATTTAATTCTTTCATTTTGTCATTAATAATAATAATAGTATAATTATAACAGCAATACATATACATACGAAAATATATACTTATATTATACAATCATTAATTAATATAATATTCTAGTATACGTATAATCATACATATAATTAACATAACAGCTATATATTAATCAAATATGCTTATACTCTAGATGTATACGCGACATACATACACCCCTAATACGTATAGATAGCTTATACATGCACACATCACCTTATATTAGTAACATTCATATAATAAATATACATGCAATATTAATATATTTACAAGTGAAAATGAGTGATTACATGTGAAAAATAATATGAAGAGATATATATGCATATCTTATATGATTAGAGAAAGTCGTTTAAATTGGAACCAAGCCATACTATAACATGATAAATAATTACAATTAAATTTGTATAGGAACTCGAAAACTCGACTCGAATTGAAAAATTTTCAAATTAAGTTTGAGTTGTAAAACATGACGCATCAACTCGAATAACTCGAAATTTTTTTACTCGACTCGATCACATGCTCACCCCTACTTAAGGGACCTAATAACTCATCTTATTAGACCAAGTGATTGTTGATAGTGTGCACTTCTTACTGCCTCAATATACTGCATAAATATAATTCTAAAAAATAAAAATATAACGGTATCAACGACTTCAAAATATAAACAACACAATGAAAGCGATGTTAGAAACCGGTAAATAGCAAGCAAAGACTAATGGAAGAATCAAGCCTGCAAAATGAGACATCAATCAACAGTTCGGGATTGGCTGAAAAGCTTTTTTAATATAATCCTTGTTAATTTTATTTAATTGAGATGAAATACAACAAAATTATAAGAAAAGTTAATAAAAATTAAAATATATTACATTTGATAAATTTGACTTTATCCTAAATTAATTACAGACTATATTTTTATATTTTTTGTGATTATAAGGGTTTGTAAATACAATATACCCAGTTCAAAAATTCAGCTCAAAGAGAAAAAAACATGATACAAAACAAAATATATATTATACGAGTAAAAGTGTACCACGAAAACAGAAAAAAAATATTTACTATTTTGTTAAAAAAATGTTATTATAGCATATAAAATAAAAGAATTAAAGAAAAAAAACAAAAACAACAAAGAAAAACATAATAAAATAAAGTAACAATCAATTGTCAAACATTGGCGGCCTCTAATTACTAAGGGTCTATTAGACCCTTGTCCACAATTTTCCAGCCACTCGTATTCAAAAATCAATATTTTCGGGCAAATTGTCTAGTGGGTATCGATACCTAACCTCGTGTATGGATAATGTACAACGGGTACCAATACATGCCTACTGTGTACCGATACGCGTGCTTTATAGGGAGGGGTTAACCGATAACCCTGTTTCGGTGCATGATCTATGTGTACCGATACCCCTTCAGTACTGATACGCCCCCCGAGCGTACCGGTACAAAACTTTGCTACTGGAATTCTAACAGAAAAATGGGTACCGGTATGGTTTAATCTCGTACCGATACACCGTTCAACATTTGCTTCTGTTTGTCTTTCAAAACATAGGGTACTGATACATGTTTATCCTGTACCGATACTTGAGCCTAGAATTCGAATTCTAGAGTTCGAAAATCACCCAACTTGTCTCTAATCGTTCCAAAATTACTCCAAAGGGTCCTAAAGTTTATCATGTTATTTATGGGTATTTGTAGGGCCTTCTAACAACATATTTAACATCAGAAACATTGTTTTAATCCTTAAACGAGCTTCACCCATACAATACCCAAAACACAATAAAATCAAGCAAAGCAATTAATTTATGATTTTCAAGAACTAAGGGAGTCAGAGATGTACTAACCTTAAGCCAAAAATCCCGAACTTGGTTCACCCACTTACTTTCCTCAACTCTTCTCTTTGGCTCAAACTTGAATAAACCCCCGAATCACCTTCTTGTGTCATAAAAACACGAGAATCAAATTAAAACTTGAATTAAAAGATATGGAAGACCTTGGCTACGAATTTACAGCTTTAAAATCACGGGAAGAACTCCAAAAACCATTAAAGCTCTAAACTTTCCAAAAACCCATAAATGGTTATCTTACCTTTCCACCAAAAGATTACACTTTTCATGAAGCTTAAGATAAAGAGGTTAACATACACTTTTCATGAAGCTTAAAATAAAGAGGTTAACATACTTGAATCTTGAAACTTAGATGAAAGGATTGATAAGGAAAGCTAGAATTTATAAGTTTTGGTGGTTATGGTTTCCATGGAGGAGATGATAGAAACAAAGAGAAGAAGAAAACATGAGAAAGAATGGGTGATATCACTACCCACTTTTTGTCGTTTACAATTTTGACAAATTAAAATAAACCAACATCAACCTCTAGATTTTATAATAACACTTATTCAACGAGAATCAATACCCTGACATATCATCGGTAGTAAAGCTATCATCTTTGGCTTGAATAGTAGACTATCTAGCAACGGCTTGAGCGTTGACTCTAATGGTGGGTCTCACATTACCTCCACCATAATATCCAGATGATGCCCTAGCACCGCTTCTCGTAAAACACTGACCATGCCTAGAAGAAGTCAACCTTTGAGACTAAACTGGAGTGCCATCATACATAACTGGGCAGTCTTTCGCCATGAGACCTAGTGCCCAGTACCTATAGTAGACGCTTTGAAGCAAGAAGCAAACTCTAACATGATGTCAACCACAATGCTCACAAACTGTTGGAAACAACACTCTAGCTAAATCATTAGTACCCCCTAAAGAGCAAAAATCAAGAAGCCCCTACGGACCCTTGGTCTAGATCTTTGACTGGCTTTCGGTAGTTGATCTAAAACAACTCTTTTTGAACCCCTCGGAGCACAGAACCTCCTAGAAGGAGCCTGAGAAGGTCTTATAACATCATGGGTCCCCAGTATAACCTATAGAGTCCTCAATCTGACTCGGTTACACCCTAAAATTGTTCAAGTACCTTCGTACTATTAGCCAACTACGAGAATATCCCAAGTAGACCCGTTGTCACATATATCTAAAGGTCAATCTTTAATCTATTTCTAAACCTCTTAAATCTCAACACCTCGATGGTAACTAGCTTTGGGGCATATCGACTCAAAATCTTGCTCATACTCAAATACTGATCGGTGTTATTGGACTAAGTGCAAGAATTGGTTCCTCATCTTATCCATGTGAACCTCACTGATATACTTCTTCTTGAAATCGTCCAAGAAGAGATCCCAAGTTAGAATTGCAGGCTGTAATCCTAACTCAACAATCTTCTACCACATCATAGGCATTACCCTTAGGAGGGAAATAATAAAATTGAGGTCATCATTCGGATTACCCCTCATCTGTCTCAGAATCCTCTAAGTATCTCTCAACCACTGGCTAACTTTAATCGAATCATCCTCACTCGAACCATTAAAGTTCTTAGATCTATAACGATGAAGTCTCTCCATAGGGGTTTTGCGAGGTATGTTAGAAGACCTCAAAATAGCTTGCACCACTTGTAGGAGAACAGAGGTAAGATTATGGAGGTGGTTCATCCTACCACTTTCGGTACCTCCCGAAAGACTTGTGTCCCAAATATCCATGACAGACTCCTTACCAAAATTCTTCGCTTGAGAGATATGGCTCTCCTCACGACTATCATAGTAGTGTTTGGCGTCACCAACCATCAAAATTTTTTCGTTTTCAAAAATAAAAAAACAAGGCAACACCATCAGGATTCCAAATCTTGAAAGAGTACAACATAAATTTAAGGGCTTGTATTTACTAAACACCTTACCATGACCTCTATACCACCCCAAGGTTTCCTAGAATCGGTTAAACCTAGGCTCTGATACCATTAAATATAATACCCCAATCCTAATCCAGATCCAAAACATTACATTCTGGTCACCCAAATCTAATCCAACAAAATTTTTGTAACCCCCTTAACTCGGTCTAGTCGTAAAACTGAATCGAGCGAGCCACATTAGGGTTTGCCGAGACAAACCCAAAAAAATTACATTAGAAATGGTCTATTTTTTTCTTTTTTCTTATCTAAATGTATATTTGGGTTCTAAGGTGACCATACTGGTTATGGTGGAAGTTACATCTCAATCGGGCGTCGACTCGACATTCAATTGTTCGAGTTTGCATTATAGAGACTAAAATGTAATTTCTAATAATTAAGAGGACTTTCATGAAATTAAAGTCACCAGTCCTTAATTAGTCATATTACATACCTTCAGGTTAAATCTCAACTTAAAATAGCCTTCCAAGCTCATTTAATTGCATAACTAAGGAATAAGGACCAAATTGCAAAGAGTACAAACATTCAGACGCATCTTAACTGAAATAATGACTGGCGTACCGGTACGGGAGCATGCCGTATCGCAACAGGGTCAAAATACAAAGGCGTACAGATACAATCCTCAAGCGTATAGCTACAGGTATGCCATTTTCAAAAAATCAAGATTCTAGTAGCCAAAGGGCGTACCGATACAGTAATCTGTGTACTGACACTAGGCTTATTTTCCAGCTATGCTTACCAATACGGTTACCAAGAGTATTGGTATGCCTAGGCAATTTTGCCTAAATTGCGCCGAGATAGGTCCCTGCGTACCTATCCTTGAGGACACGTACCGATACAGACATACCTATAATGACCTCTTGGTCCAATATATGACACTTTCGCTCAAACTAACTTACTCCAATCATCATCTAAACACTATATGACATCACAAACAACAAATTCTCAAACATAGCAGCATGGTAGAAGTTCAAACACAAATTCTCAAATCTAAACATCACTCCTATAGGCATGGTCTATACCCAAGCATGCATATTGTTTTTCAACCACTCAAAATCAAGCATTAAGTATCAAACAAGTCCAAAACATCAAACCAAACTTATACAAACAAGGAGTATCCAAAATAAACCTCCCAAATACAACTTGGTCACTTACCCCCTTATTACTACTTAGTACTTATAAAACCATACTTTGAAAAGTCTTACCCCTTGGATCTTTTCTTGCTCACTCGATGTCCGAAAGACCTATTTCTCTGCATTGATGAGAAAAGAGAGCGTGAGCTATAAGCTTAGTGAGGGAATCTTGAAAACACTCATCAATGCAATTAAAATCATTTTAATTCAAACCAAATATAAATGGCTCATGGAAAAATCATCTCATGCTTTAATAATCTCTTCAAGTATGAACATTTAAATCATTTGCAACATATATATCATGGATTCTATCTCAAACCTCAATTTAAGCTTTATATGCCATAATCTCTATAACAAGTTTAAAGAGCATCTCATGTATAAATCACATTACACAAACATAATCCATTTCTCATGATATATTATCTCATATATTGGCTTACAAGTGACTCAAAACCAGAACCATTTCATTTATAAAACACATCGGATACACAGATTTTCCAAGTGGTTCCTACGACCATTTCACATACATCTTCGAACCGAAGCAACGTAACAATTACCCACCTTAACGGTTATGATGTATAAATCCACCAGCGGGAGAAAATGAACAATTACCCACCTCGACCGCTGCGGTTCTCATGGTGGAGCAACGAAACAATTACCCACCTCGATACACATGAGGTGACTTATTATAGTGCACTTTAAACCCTATGGCTAGCCAACTATATCCGATAACATTTTAAACTCAGCCACTTGCCAATATATTCAATAAAACAACATTACCTTACTGTTTTATATATGCATCAAATCAATCCAATTTTAAATACATTAAACCATGCATTTTAGTATTTTCAAAAAATACTTTCATAAACCAAATACCATTCCCAATATTCATCATATATGATCATTTGCATCATCTTTTATTTCTAAAACATGCATAATACAATGAGTAATCAAAACCATAAACATGTGCATGGGATTTTATTTTGCAAAACCGAAATCGAGAGAGAGCTCAACCAATACTTACTTCCGAGCTTAGATAAGTGTTTTAAACTTTATCTAAACTCCCACAACTTCTTTCAAACATTTTAATAGCAGTAAAACACGTTTCCACTCACCAACAATCCAAAGCTAGCTTGTCGTTGCGCGAATCAAGCTTCCGAAGCTTTCGCGACCTCTCCAAAAGCTATAGGATTCAACTCCCCTGCTTTACCAATAAAAAACAGTGGATTAAAACACATCCCTACATCTCTAATCTCCAGCAACCAACAACCACAACTTCACCTCATAAGAAACCATCAAACACCTCTATAAAACAACCAAAATCATTATCAAACCTCATCTAAACAAAGCCCGATCAAAACCTATTAATTCTAACATCTTAAAAACATCAATTAACATCCAAAAACATCTTAATTACATATTTATACCTCCTGCACCTCTACAACATCAAGATCACACCAAAATCTAACTAAAAACAACCTAGAAAACTCGCAATTCACATAGTTTCGGGATTCCTTTGATTAATCACTTCTTTCAACATTAAAACACTTCTTAGTTAAGATATAAACTCATTAGAATCAATCCATAACAGATCCAAATTGGTGTTTATCAAATTTCCACATAAAACTCAATTTAATCATCAAATCCATGTTTAAACCATAATTCCATAACATAAATCAATAACAAAGGATCAAGAACATGGGAATTTCAATAAAGAACCTTTAATTAGAGGATAGAAACAAAAATCACCTATAATTGCCGATTTCTCCCTTAATTGGCAAAGCTTGGTTGAAATCCAAATAGATTTTGCAATAGGAATTAAAGAAATCAATTAGAAAACAAAAAGGAAATCAATAGGATTTGACCTGAGAATTTTAGAGTGAAAATCTTAGTTTGGATGCTGGGAAAGTTGAGAGAAAAAGTTGGAAGAAAAGTAGTTACGTAAGAAAGTGATTTTGTAAAACTAAAAATCCTTTTATTAAATTTTATTTTATTTTAATAATAAATCAATTAAAAATAATTTAAAAATATCCTAAATTAAGGGGAAATATGATGAAAAAGTTTGGTCAAATAGCTCCTTAAATATTCTAAGTTTTGACCCTTTTATGATTTAGTCACCAAAAACAATTTTGAAAACTTTTCATTTTAGTCACTAGACCAAAATGTCCTAAAATCAGATTTAATTACTTCAAATTGGATTTACCAAAATACTTAAAATATTTATTAAGTATTTTCTAGTATTTTTCCATATTTTATTTTAGCCAAAATCAATTTTATAAGATTTAATTCCCGAAACTAACTCGAATTGCCTAACCCGGTTCTCCCAAATTTTCCACCCGATCTGAATAACATCAAGGCCCAATTTCAGGGCGTTATAATTTCAATTTTTAAAACCTTAGATTTAGCCATTAACAAAATATCAAACCATCTATAACTTTATGTAAATAAACAAGCGTTATAAATAAATTTATAAAACATGAGCTACAAGTTTAAATCACCGTATATCAAAATAATATTTCAAATAGAGTTTACATACTAAACTATTGTAAGGTCCTATGAATACAATAGCCCAAAACTAAGTATCACGTATTGTACCCTAAAGTGATGCAGCGCTGGGAAATCCCTTCACGATGTGCTTATCGATCATGATCAACCTATTAACCTGCGAACATAAACAACAATTTCGAATGTTGAGCTTGCAAAGTTCAGTGGTACATTTCTACTCTACCACAATTCGTGATTATCATAAAATAAGCATGCGTGATAAATATTGTCTAGAGATCATAGATGTGGCTTCACTATCTTTGAGTCATCATCTAACTTACCAAGATTAATATGACCATAATCATCAATAGCATCCATAACCACATGCATAATTTAATTCACACAATGATTGTCAAATCTATTTAGCCCGAGATCACTTAGTGTTAGACTAATCACACATATACCCGGGATCACCTAGCATCGGGTTACAAACATCACTCAGAATTACCTAGCATCGAGTGTTGTATCGTGCCACCCACTCGGGATTACCTACCATCATGTGGTATTTATTAAATACACGAGATCACTTAGCATCGGGCCGTAAGTTCCACTCGGGATCACCTAGCATTGAGTGCGAAGAAGAATGACACAAGTATTGTAGTACGTAGCTTAGGGTATTACAGATTCCATCAATCAAAGTGAGTGGACAAGTCAAATGTCTACCCCAAATGCAAGCAAATAGGATCCTATGGATCTCTATTTTTTGCTATACAACAAATGTCATCATATTACATTACCAAGTTGTTGCACATTATGAGGAAAGGTATTTAATTGTTCTCATCGTTAGATTTATAGTTATCAATCACTAATGTGCCCACTCGACACATGTGAGCAACATGATGCCAAGAATCCTCTAGGAAAATCATTACAATAATTATCTCTTTTACAATTGCAGAGTTATTACACGTTGTGCTCTTATTTAGGAGTAGAATCTTGGTTTCTCAACTTTATAGGTTATTTCATATGATTAAGGGTCTATCGGACCCTTGTCCACAATTTTCTAGCCACTCGTACTCAAAATCAACATTTTCTGACAGATTGCCAGTGGGTACCGTTATCCAAACTCGTGTATAGATACGATATAATGGGTACTGATACCTACCCACTACGTTGAATCTAACTCTCTCGATATTAGATAAATATATGAAGTTACGAGATCCTCTCCCAATTCACTTGCAAACAAGAATAAGAACCAAGAATGAAAAAAACTTGAATAGAAAAGTGCAAACTCTTATTACCTAAACAAAATCCAATAGTTTCTCACAACCACAAGACACAATAACCTTAGCCAAATAGATTTAGTTCATGGCTAGGTTCCAAAGAAACACAAGATAAAGAATCCCTAGCATGAACCTAATTGAACAAGAAAGAAAAAGATGAAGGATGAAGCTTGTTGAAATCCTCCTTACCCTAGATGCTTGTCGAAAATTCTCTCTTCCCTCTCCCTTTGGAGTTGACATCATGGCCTCTAATTTATAGTGCTAGGTCAAAGTCCTTCTTTGAGGAGGAAGTTAAGTTGGAATTAAATTATCTTTAAAGAATATAATTCTTTATTATAATTATATTCCTTCTAGAACTTCTCCTATATTTTTGGAATTTAATTCTTCTTTAATCTCTTCATGGAAATCAAATTCCTTTGGGATTTAGCTTTGCTCCACGTCATCTTGGGCTTGTCTAGTCATCAATTTCGACTACCATATCACCTTATTATTTATCGACAATTGCCCTGGCAACTGGCTTGGCGTCTCCTTCATGCATTGCCCTGGCAACTAGCTCGGCATCTCCTTCATGCATTGCCCTGGCAACTAGCTCTAGCCTTGCTTTGGCAAGTGATCCTGCACATACACACAAAACACACCAAAGCAGCATCTTTTCCCACAAAAACAACCAAGTTATGCAATCAAGCTCAACGATGGAAGGAAACATGGATTAATGCATGAATGGCTAATTATGCAACTAATATGAGCCTAAGTCTAACAATAATATGAGCAAAAAAGGGTAAGAAAAATAGTACTTTTGAACACTTATCAACGGGGCGTACCCTTACCGGTACGGGCCATATTGTTTGTAATTGTTTTAATGACCATGACATAGGCGTACTGATACGACCTCTTTGAGTATCGGTACCGAGACAGGTAAGTTTGTTAAAAGATGACTAAAAGGGTTTTAGAATCTTGTAAAATGGTCACTAAATTTTATAAGGCTTAATTGAGGGTACAAATGAACTCTGATTGTACTAAAAATTTGTACGCAAGATATTCATGCATTGAATTTCACATTGGTAACCCTAATTATTGATAAGTCCATGTAATTTTCTAAAATTATAATTTAGTCCCTAAATTTGCACAAGTTACCAAATAACTCTTAAAAAGGGTTTTGATTAAGTATAAGATGATCACTGCTAATCATGGCTCCGTATTATTGAATTAACTCACTGTTCATTGCATAAGTCATCATAAATGTTGATCTGATCACCGTATTGTTCACTGGTAACACTTTTCAACCAAGATTCCTACTAGACCAAGAAAGGGGTGTTACAGTACTAGTACGGCTTAAGCTCGTACTAATACGCCCTTCAACATTTACTTGTTTTCTTCTTTCAGAAGACAGGGTACCGATACAGGTTCATCCCGTACCTATACTCAAGCTCAAAATTTGAATTCTAGAGTTTGAAAATCACCCAACTTGTCTCTAATCATTCCAAAATTACTCCAAAGGATCCTAAAGTTTATCATGTTATTTATGGGTGTTTGTAGGGCTCTCTAACAACATATTTAACATCAGAAACACTATTTTAATCTTTAAACGAGCTTTGCCCATACAATACCTAAAACATCATAAAATCAAGCAAAGCAATTAATTTATGATCTTCAAGAACTAAGAGAGTCTGAGATGTACTGACCTTAAGTCAAAAATCCCGAACTTGCTTCACCCACTTACTTTCCTCAACTCTTCTATTTGACTCAAACTTGAATAAACCCCCGAATCACCTTCTTGTGCCATAAAAACATGAGAATCGAATTAAAACTTGAAATCATATAAGGATATTTTCCCTATAACCATTGACACAAGAAACTAGACACTTGAGATCATATAAGGACCATACAAGAAGGAAAAGGTTAAAAACCTAAACAATGGACTCAAATGAAAATCGCGTATCCAAATCCAATTTGAAAGTCCAAAACAGGGAAGGCCAATAAGATAATCAAATAAATGTCATCTTGATTAGTTTAGGCGACGTCAGATCCAAACCTGAAAAAAATAAAAATGAAAAAAGGACCAAATGACCGTAATAAAACCAAAACGTGTCAAAAGGTAGAGGAAGATGTGCCACAAGGCGGAGAAGACGTGTCACAAAGGTTGTAACACCCCTTTCCCGTATCCGTACACCGAGTACATGTCGGAAATGTTACGACTTCTTTAATCCAAAAATTAGGGTAATTTAAAATTTCCAGAAAACTTTCTGATGGTCACCCATCCTATAATTTCTCTAGCCCAAGCACACTTAACTTTATTTTAAGCTGACTTAAATTATTTGTTTGAGTTCCAATCATAAATAAATTATCTTAGCATGCAACTCATCACTTAAGGTTATTCTTAACCTTGAATCTTTCCAGAAATGCCACTTATCTTGAAACCATAACGAACTTTAAAGGTCAATCACACTCAAATAGGTTTAGCAAGTATACATGCCACTATAATAATCAAACCTTAATTAGGATGTCATTACTGTGATTACCTGTTGAGCTTTCCAATTTTGATGCAATACTTTTCTCACTCTCATCTTGATTTACCTACGTGTGTAAAATAAAACACACGCTAAGTACGAACTTAGTGAGGTAATAAATGAAGTTAATAGCAATAATTTAAATTTTATTCAACTTCATAGCTACATTTATATAGCATGATATATGGCAATGCATCAACTTTCACATTGAATTAGTAATTATTTACTGTATGCCAATGTCATAAGATTTTCATGCCTGCCCGATTATCATAATATGTTGTATATGCATAATTGCATCATGATCACTAGATAAGTATACCATCATACTAATCATGTATCAACATAATATAAACCGAATATAATTTTCTTACCGATATACTTGCCATAAGTTTAAGAGTGTATAAACTCTTTAACCCGTTTATCAAATATTTACTGATTTCATAGCCCGATTTCATAACCCAAATATAGACCTATGAGGACCCTGGATACACGAGTCAAATATGCACCGAAGTGCTAATTCCCACACATTTATAAGGATGTGTTAACCATACACTAAGTGACCTTTAGGTACACTATAGTGTTATCCCAAATTCTCGATTATGCAGCGTGCTGCTGGAGTCTATGGCATGCCAACCATATCTTGTCCATCAATTGACTTATTTGGGCATAATTTCCGTATTTATTCCATCCATGTCAATGTATATCAATATAATTGAACATTGGGCAGTTCATACTCGAAATAACATTCATAGCATACCAGCATCAATAACTAGTGATCAATGCATTTGTTTTCAACCTTTGACATTTTTAAAATATATCAAATATATGATCAATGACATAAATATCATGCCAATATATAAACCAGGTAGACTCATCGCAAGTCCTAACAGTTATGTATATAACATCCATGTATCATGTTATGTATGCATTGCACTCACCTGGGCCATTTATTAGCATGCCTCACTAAATTCTACTCGATCCTTTCCTTTATAGAACCTAGAACCTTATTTGATTCGGACTTGACTTCATTAATCATATGAATAAGATTAAAAATATTTGTTATATTCAAATCTAACAATACCTTAAACATGTTGTCTAATATAATCATTCGAATATAAAATTTTCGAATATTTTTCCTTTCTTCCCTGTAGTGACCAATTTGAACTTCCAATAATTCTTCCGAGCTTGCTAACTCACATTTAAATACAAAATGTTTCAAATTCCATTTTCTGACAGCTTGCGCTACCTTCAAAGATTTGCTTATACCGGGCAGAATACATACCGGATTTTAATTTCCTTTATACTGGAAAAATTAGATTCGATAATGGTTCTAATGGTGTAAGACACATAAGTTAATAAAATCTAAAAATATTATGAAAATTATTCAACCCGTCACAGTACTGTCCTTACAGAATCTGTTCTATATTTTTCTGACATTCATTCGATTAAAAATTCATATCTTTTAACTCATAACTCAAAATGAATTTTCGTTTGTTGGAAACGGAACTAGACGAACACATCTTTACAATGGTATAAAATTCATCATCTAACCATTTTTGTAGAATTTATGGTGAATTTTCTAAGTCACTGCCAAAATTCAATCTTCTACATAGCTTTCCATAATAAACTTCTAATTTCTACTAACTTCTTCTTATTTTTCTACTTATCAATTTAGTCCCACCACTTACTTCAAACCATCAATTCATCATCTTCTTCATCAAATAATTATTCAAAATAATTCCCTCTAATTTTCTTTCTTTACCCAAAATAGTCACTAAAATGCAAAGGTAAGGATTCAAACTTCTTAACTTTGTAATTTAGTCCTCAAATCAACACCACTACCTTAATTCTATTATTTTAACTGAAAATCAGATTTAATCCCCATCCAAGAATTCATTTCCTATTTGGTCACTTGATTTTGACAATTTGTCAAAATGGTCCCTAATTCGATTCAACATCGGTTTAGCATTCTAACATCAATTTCACATCTCCAACATCATTAATTACATAAATACACTCCAAATTCATAAAATTCAGATTTGGTCCCTTAACTTTGAAGCTTGCCGAATTGGTCCCTATATATTTAACTTAGGGTTTTGCTTCCAAACAACAAATCAAGCTTACTAGATCATTAATCCAACATCACAAACCCTAAGTTAGACTTAAATCCATAAACCCTAATCTTCTCCATAGAAACCAAAATATGTAGGGTTTAAATCCTAACTCAATAACATGATTTTAACATCATATAAGCTTGATTCCAACTTAAATTCAACCATAGAATCATAAAATCTCAAAAGCCCCAATATTGTTCATAAACCCTAATTTCCTTCTCATGTAAAATTATCATTAATCAAGCATGTATTCCACGAATTAAGTACATCAAAAGATAGATCTTGAAGAGTAGAACAACTTTGCAGTTCGAAAGATTACCTGAAAATCGAGTTTTGGGGCTTGAATCGAGCTTGGAAAATTTTCTCCCTTTTCCTTCATATTTTCGAAAATGGAAGACGGAGAAAGCTTCATCTTTTTGGCCTTTTAATTTTCCACTCCTCCAATTATGTCACTTGTATTATATAAATGAATTTTTTAAATTCATTCAAATAGGGAAATCACAAAAGTGTCCTTTTTATCCAATGGTTGAGATTGATTTTATCATCAATCAAGAGCCAAGATTTAAAATTCAAATTTCTTCTTCCAAAAATAGCCCTTGTAACTTCAAATATTTCAAAATTTCCATCCCTTCCAAATGACCAATTTGCCCTCCAACTAGTCTTTATTTACTAGTTTGTTTCAAAATTGCTATTCCATTAAAATCTAACTAAATTAGTTCCTCCTCAATCGGCCACCATTCCATAAATATCATTTTATGATTTTCCATGGATTATGGAACAACCTCTGAAATTTTAATTCAATACAATTTCCCGATATTCACAAAATACTTCTACTACGATTTTACCTTTACCGAGCTATCGGATCTATTTCGAAAATTTTATATTCCCATAATATTCCTCATATCATCATCTTTCATCCAATGACCTAAATTTAATCTTGAATCAGTAGTTTACCAACTTTGCCCTTGTAATTTTCCAAAATTACGATCTTGCCATTTTTCATCCAACGTCTCATATTTATCATGTAAAATCAGCTTAAATCCAAGGGTCCATATTCTTCCAACATAAAGAAAATATCTTAGACATATAAAATGACAAATTCAACCTTGGCTTATCATCCTTCAAAATATCCTAGATATTCAATTCGATCCGATTATCCGAATATTCTTCCGAACTTTATTGCTTTATAGCCAATAATACAAACTTCGTACGAAAAATATGGGTAACACAAAAACTTCATTCTTGGGGGTAAACTATTGATTTACGGGGTTAAAATACACAATTTTTGAAAATTAGACTTTGGTCCCTAAACTTTTCCAAAGTTTACACTTTAACCCTAAACTTTCTAAATTTACATTTTGGTCACTAACCAAAATTTTGGGATATTAAAAAGGTAGAGTTATTCTACTTAAAAATTAAAAAAAAACAAATATAAGATATTATATAACAAAAGAAAAAAATTATCAGTTGTCCTCAACCAACATTGAAGTTGGTTCTACCGTCGGTGACCATATAAAATAGAGGGAGGAGATGCAGCAGCTCTTTAAAGAAAAGCTAGAGAAAAACCTAGGGCTACAAAACAACCAATTAGTGATTGAAAAACCTAGGCTTGTAGTTGTAATATCGTTGTAAGTGAAGACAACAAAATTTAGAGTTATAATAGAAATTATATTTGTATCTATATTTCATAAGTGTTTAAAAATTTTATGTAAAAATTTACAAAATAAAATTTTTTTGGAGAGCGGTTAATTTGCTCAAGTTCAAAATTAAGAGTATCCTAAAGATTGTTTAAATCAAAATATTTAAGTAGACTAATTATAACATTAAAAATTGTAGACTATAATATTCAACGTTCATGGACTAAAATATCTCTTTTTTATAGTAAAAGAACTAAAAAAACTTTTAGATAAAATACTTAAATAAAAATAATTGAAATTAAAATTAACTTTAATATAGTGTAGCACTTTTAATAAATTTTAGGCTTAATTGTCAAATAAATTCCTAAACTATGTCTTTTGTTCCATATCGGTACCTAAAGTATTTTTTGGGCCAAGTAGGTGCCTAACGTTTTCACACTTACCATTTTAGGTGCTTGGCCGTTTGAAAAAAATTCAGTTAGCCAATCAAAATATGACACGTGTCATGCTTTATTATTTTTTATTTTTTATTTTTTAAGAAACTTTAAAACTATCCTAAAATTCCAAAAAATTTCCAAAATAGTCCTCCAATCCTCAAACCACTAAGTCCCAAATCCATACTGCAGCCTTTGCCATCGCCAATCGTTGTCATAAAGGTTTTTTTTTTCACCCAAAAAAATTAAAAGATGTTTTACAATATTCTCACATTTATATTTTTTACGGTGTAGAGGAATGAGGGAATAAAAGAGAATTTAAAGTGTTTGTGAAATGTTCTAATATTCGCAAATATAGAATTTTAGAAAAAGGGAAATTTGACAAAATGTGGTAGAATTAAAAAAGAAATTTAGATTTTGGAAATTGAGAGAAAAAATGGGAAATTTTAAAAATAGAATCGCCACCGGTCACTTTGGTAGGCCGGACACCATTAAATAACCAGAGATTCAAGAAGTTTGGGTTCGGAAGTCGGTTACGTACGAGGAAGGGTTAGCACCCCGATACGCCAAAAAATTGGTACCAAGTCGATTAGCATTTTTATTAATATCAAAAGATACGAGTTTAAGTGTCATTTAAATTAAATTTTGATTATATATACTGGTTTATTTTAAAAGCTCCGGCGTTCGAGGGATAAACGAAAACTACCATCTACGTCTTAGATTGGTAGCCAAGTTTACCGTCGAAAAAGGGAGTACCGCATTGGCAATTTACATATTTGAATATTTAAAATGACAAAAATGATAAATGATAATAAAGAAATGAATAATTAAAACATAAATAAATAAATGCACATATATATAATATACATATTAAAAATATATACATAAAAACTAAAAAAACTATATATAATATAACAAAATACATATGACAAATGATACAAATATATATATACATACATACATACATACATACATACATACGGTAATAACACATAATATACTATATAATAACAATATAATATACTTTATATAATAAAATATACTATATTAAATATAACACACCTATATATAAAACACATACATATATAAACATAGAAAATCTTACTATACAAATATGAACATACATACATACATAAATATATATTATACATTTAGTATTATTAGGAAACTTTTATATATATATAATTAGTATATATAGTATAAGATGATTTAAAATTATACCATTTATACGAAGTAATATATTAATTAATATACAAAGAAAACATTTAAAGCGTAATACATTAATATATATATATACTAGTTACTATACATAATACCTATAACATAGAAACAAGTAAAAAGGGAAAGATGTATATACGGTATAATATATAAGATAAATATATTAATGTAGCCTAATACATACATAATAAATACGTAATAAATATAATCAACATACATATAATATAATATATATTATACATAAAAAGGCTTAACAAATACTTACATATACATGTTTTCAAATAATAATAATAATACTTACATAAACATAAACTTAAAATAGTATAATACAAAATATAATATTATATATTTCATTACATAACATATAGTATAAAAAATATATAAAAACGTAATATATGTAGGTAATAAATGTAACATGAACAGATAGACTAAAATGTAAAATACAGGAAATAGGAAGCCAAAATCGAAAGAAAAATTAAATATGCCACAACTAAAAGGGAAAATAAAGGTAAAGGACATAAGGCATAATTAACCCATTTTTCTCAAAGAAACGGGAACAAGGGTGAGAAAACAACTCATTCCCTGTTAAAATTTAAAACAAACCAGATCATTTTTCTCTGAAAACTTCAAACCCTAAAAACAAACCCTAGTTTCCTAAGCCTCCAAGCCGCGCTGTCGCCGTTCATTGGAGGGCAAGGCCGTCTCCTCCGGCGGCCACGTGGTTCAAAAAGGGGAGGCTTGGTTTGGATCCGACGCCCAAAACGTTCGAAATCTAAAAGAAGCAACAACAAGGTATTTTTTCGGTTTTTTATTCGAAATAAAAATGAAAACTTTGATTTTATGATTCAAAGATGAAAAAGAAAATACTTTTTTTTCTTGCTCTTCAAATCTCCGATTTTGTATTGATTTTTTTTTTATTTTTTCACAAATTTTCTTTCGAATGAAAGTTCCCCTTTTACAATTTTTCAGAAATCTCCCATTTTTTACATTGATGTTTCTCGGTTTTTATAAACCAATTTGGTACAATAAAAAACTCTTTTGCTTGCTGATATGGTCCAAAAAAATTTTTTTTTGGGGGGTGGGGGTTTGCAGGGTATGGGCGAGGGCATGATTGGGGTAAGGGTGATGACAGAGGGTTGTTGGTAGGGTTATTTTTTTAGTTTTATTTTTAGGGTTTTTGGGTTTGATTTGGGGTTTGGGTAATTTAAGGATTTAGTAATCAAGGTTTAGTTTAGGGTTTTGGTAGCCAGAATCAAGGGCAACGACGGTGAGCGGCAACGGCGGCAAAGGAATGGTAGCGGTCGCGACTGTAGGGTTGAGATAGATTAAGGTTAGGTTTTTATTTACACTTCGGGTCGGGTTTGTGTATTGGGTCGGGTTAGGGTTAATGGTAATGTAAATGGGCCGGTTGGTGTAATACACTAATTTGGTATTGGATTGTAATTTGTTTTTTTGTATGGGTTGTAATAAATGGGCTTGGTTGTAAATGGGACCGGGCTTGGCTCGGGTTTAAATTACCCGGACAAAACGGGTTATGACAGTTGCCCCTCTTTGCTCATTGTTGTGTAACGACAATAGAGCAAAGACTAAAATAACCTGTTTTGTCCAGTCTGGTTGAGCTTCTTCCCTCTTGACGTATGTCTTCTTTCTTCGGTAGATCTTCTTTCTTTTTAACGCATGTCTTCTTTCTTGTCTTGGTTGATCCACTTTGTCACTCTCGGGGAAGCAAAATCTTCAAAATGGAGTTGCATACTGGGAAGCAAAATGAGTGCAACTTGCTACATTATTGATGATGAGCTAATTCCTAAAGAAAATTTGACTCAGCTGCAACACCGATGAAGAGGCAGGGTCTGCAAAAATTTGATCCAGCTGCAACACTAACAAAGAGGCAGGATCGGTGGATGAAAGTTCTGATGTTTGATCCAACTATGCTCTGATGAAATGGCAGGATTGAATGATTGAAAGCTCATTTTGATTTATTATTTTTTCATGCTTTTTTGAAATTTTTGTTTATTTTTCTCATTTTTTATTTTCCTTTAAATATTTCCTTTTTTCTTTTTCTTCTTTTTCTCTTTTTTTAATTACAACATTGATAAAAAAAACTTGAAAGTTAGTAAATTTGGATTTGACCACACCATCAACGGAGGGGTATGATCGGATAATAACAACTTGGACCCTACTACACCGTCAACGGAGGAGTAAGATCGGATGATAATAACTTGGACTCATCGACACCATCAACGGATGAGTAAGATTGGATGATAGTAACTTGGACTCATCGACACCATCAACGGAGGGGCGAGAACGGATAGCAATTTGTATTCCACTACACTATCAACAGAGAAGCAGAACACTAACTTGAACCATACTACACCATCAATGGAGGAGCATGATTGGATAGCAACTCCTACCAGTCATACCATCAACGGAATAACAGGATCGGAGAATTTGGATTCCACCACGCCATCAACAGAGAAGTAGAACATCAACTTGAACCTACTACACCATCATCGGAGAAGCAGGATTGGATAGCAGCAACTTAGACCCAGGCACACCATCAACGGAGAAACAAAACACCAACTTGACACAATCAACGGAGAAGCGAGATTGGATAACAATTTAGAACCAGTCAGACCATCAACGGAGGGACGAGATCTGATTTCAGCAACTTGGAACAAACTAGCCTTACCATCAACAGAAGGACTATATCGAATAACAACAACATGGATCTTACTACACCATCAACAGAGGAGTAAGATCGGTGAATAACAGTAACTTGGACCCATCTACACCATCAACGGAGAGACATGATCGGATGATGAAAGTTGATTAACTAATTTTTCATTTTTCTAAAATTTTCTTTTTTTTCTTTTTTCATTCATTTTTTTATTTTTACTTTTCTCTTTTGAATTTTTTCTTTTTGATTTTTGACTTTTTTTGATTTTGATATTTTTTGGTATTTCTTTTCCATTTTTTGCCTAACTATAATTCTAAAGAAAAGATCCGAGGGAAATATTCGGTCTAGTTGTACCACCAATGAAGAAACGAGATCGTGACAAAAATTTGATTTGCTGCACCATCAATGGAGAAGCGATATCTAGAAAATACAAGATCAATTACATCACTAGCGAAGAGATGAGATCTGGAGGAAAAAATTAGATCTATTGCACCATCAACGGAGAAATAAGATCTTCAAAATTTGATCTGCTACACCATCAATAGTAAAGCGAGATCAGGAAAATACAGGATCTGCTACATAATTGGCAAATGTCGAGATCCGTAGAAAAACTTTGATCTGTTGCACCATTAATGGAGAAACGACATCTTCAAAATTTTGATATGCTACACCATTAACGATAGCGTAGGATCTAGAAGAAAGTTTTGATCTGTTGCACTATCAACGGAGAAACAAGATTTTTAAAATGTTAGATCTGCTACACCACCGACAGAGAGACAAGATCTGTAAAATGAAAGAAAACATTAATTAATAATTGTTTGAAAATTTTGTCTACAATATCCTTTATTTGGAGGTTTCAAATATTTTGTGCATTCTACCTCTCTTAGGACTGAAAGTCGGCCATTGTGTCTTTGCCCTATATGGTTGAGAATATTCAGTATCTTCTTCAGACATGATTGTATGTACAAGCAAATATGAATGCATCTTTAATGTCTGTGTCTATTCTAAATGTGTGGTGACTTTGGTGTATGTACTAAATCTAAGTGTAGAATAGTAATGTGTGCAAAAATAATTTGATTTAAATGCAAAATGAATGCAGCTAAATGCATGAATGTGATATATACTTTTTCTCAAAATGATGTCCCTGACTTTTACTGGTCAGATCGAGTTCTTGATCTTTTACGTGTGACGGTGCCCCAACCTCTATTGGGTTCGATCACCTTTCTTGGATCAACTTCTTCAGGAGAATTCCCCCAAAGTACCCCTATAGAAAATTACTTGAAAATTTTATCATAATGCCCTCATATCCGGTTCTTAGCATCATAGTCATATAAGTCATATATTTTATCATAACTTCTAATTATGTAGGGGTGCGATCGAGACAGTTTTCTGGTTAAAACAATACCATTAGCAAAATGTATATTTCATTGAAACTTATAGTTTTTGGCCCTTACAAAATATCCTCACTACCTTTGGGCTTAAGACAGTGAGACTAGTCCAAAAAGTATTAATTTGAAAGGGTTAAAAACTACAAGGGGACTTGTTGGTCATAGTCAAAATGATTTGATGACTAGCCTGGCCAAAAAGAGTTACAACGAGGCATGCCCCACATCTGGTCATCTAGTATTTTAGTTGGGACCTTCATGCTTCGGTAGAGGATTCTCGACGGTAGCTGGCCCTGTAGGGTTTTCAATGTTTACAACACCAAGCTTGATGTATCTTTCTATTAGCCTCTTAAAGCCCCAACAATTCTCGATTGAGTGGCCAACCTGTCCCACGTGCTAGTCACATCTTGCGTTAGGATCATACCATTTTGGAAATAGAGGTTGTACAAGGGCTTGGTGGAAATGTGTCACTATGTGAACATTGAGCATATATTTATACAGATCCCCGTATAAAATCGGTAGTGAAGTAAACTCTATCTTCTCAGTATTCTTCATCTGATTGGAATCATGGCTCGAAGAACCTTGGGTACTTGCAACTTTAGGGGGTACTACCGTTATCGACTTTGAGTAACCAATATTAAAAACTCCTGATGAGTTCACCTCATTGTCCCTCTTTTCGTACGATAGTTTCTTGTGGGATGAACTTCCACCTACGTTGATCTTACCACTCTTAACAACATTCTCGATGAGTTCACCAGATAACACTAGATCAGCAAAGTTGGTAGTTGCATTACCTATAAGGCGATCTAAGATTGGACCCTCCAAAGTTTGGATGAATATGACAATTGTCTCTTTTTCACCAAGAGGGGGTTGGACTTGTGTAGCTATATCTCTCCAGCGCTGTGCATACCGATTGAAGCTTTTATTAAACTTTTGCTTCATGTGTTGCAGAGTCCAACGATCTGGCACTATATCACTGACGTGTCGGTACTGCTTTAGAAATGCTTTAGCCAAGTCTTTCCATGATTTTATCTGATGATGGCTCAATTGATTGTACCATCGAATGGCAGATCCTGACAAACTATCCTGAAAATAGTGTATCAACAGCTTGTCGTCTCTCCCGCATCCTGTCATCTTTCGACGGAACATAGTGAGGTGAGCACGAGGGCAGCTAGTTCCATCGTATCTCTAAAACTCTGGGATCTTGAAATTTGGGGGTAACACCAAATCTGGGACAAAACCGAGTTCATTGGCATCGAATCCACTAAAGGTATCCACTACCTCCATAGCTTTCATCTTTTCTTCGAGCCGTTTACAACGTTCTTCGATATCTCTCGATGTCTCAGCCCTTGATTTTCAGGTTCGATCAACTAGCCATCTATGAGAAAAAATTTTCGGCTTGATTCTCCCCCGGTTTGGCTTCTGATGCGGTATGCAAATTTGCCGAGATAAAGGTATCAGCCTGAGGTGGTTGAGATTTTTTGACAGAAATCACCACTCGTGGGTTTGTTTGATTTTTAGCCTGAGTAGGGGTGAAACCTGGAGGATATAAGAGATCTTTATTTCCTTCACCGAGACCTGCCCAGGACCGATAGTAGAGGCCTCTCCTAGTTTGGGAAATTTGCATCATAGCATTTGTGTTAATTTCCCAAGTATGTCCTGCTGAGATCTCGCAAACTGTTCTCTTATCTCTTGCTGAGCCTTAGCTAACTGGTCCTCAAACTTTTGGGTTAGATCCGCTTGTAAGTCCCTCTGATTCTGCTCGATCCTATCTAGTCTATCTTCGTTCACCATCTTTGTCTTGCGTTTTGTTTCGTAGTGATGTTGAATTGACTGATCTTTCGTCTTTTCCAATATGGCTGTCACAGGGCATCCCAATGATCAATCTCAAAAAATTGAAATGCATGTAGATGCAAGGCATATGTTCTAAATGCAAAAGCATTGATTTAAACATGACGTTCTTGGAATAACACCCGTAAATATACGAGAATTGCAACCTTTGAATATTGCATTTAATCGACATCTAGGTTACTAGATTTTCTCGATGTACGAACGCTTTCTACATTGTTCGCCATTCACGAGTTAATGCTATATGATGATGAAATGAAAATAGAATTGTGATAATGTTATGAACGAAATAGATGCAATATAATCATGAGGAAAAAACAAGTTAGTACCGAGTAAAAAATAAATAAACAAACAATGCACAAAAATAAAGCAATTAAAAACTGTACAATGCAATTAAAGGCATCTAAGCCGGGTAACCTCTAACGGGCAAAGTTTCGTATAGCTCTACAAGGTGGGCTTCTAAGGGCCACTATATGCAGGTTTGGTGCTAAAAGGTACCTAAATTGTCCTCATTGTCCCCTACTAAGGGTAGCAAGCCCTCGGTCATCACCCATTATAGGCTCCTTTCAACTGGGTTCAATTCAAGGGGACCCATTCCTCTATGTCCATACGGAGAAACAATATTCTCACGAAAACATAGAGTACTAGAGCCCTGTAGGTACTTGCTAGGCCTATACGGAGGAACAATATCCCCACGAAAGCAATAGCGCTTCCCCCACTTAAACGGTCGAGTATGCTTATGACAAAAATGCGTTAAAATAATAACCGAATATATAAGCAAATATTAATTTACAATGCACTTAAACTCTATATTAATAAAAATGGTAATCGACTCACAGCTCGACTTTTCTTTAAAAAAATCCCAACCGGAGTCACCATTTGTCATAAAGATTTTTTTTCACCCAAAAAAATTTAAAAGATGTTTTACAATATTCTCACATTTATACTTTTTATGGTGTAGAGGAATGAGGGAATAAAAGAGAATTTAAAGTGTTTGTAAAATGTTCTAATATTCGCAAATAGGGAATTTATGAAAAATGGAAATTTGACAAAATGTGGTACAATTAAACAAGAAATTTAGATTTTGGAAATTGAGAGAAAAAATGGGAAATTTTAAAAATGGAATCGCCACCGGCCACTTTGGTAGGCCGGGCACCATTAAATAACTAGATATTCAAAAAGTTTGGGTTCGAAAGTCGGTTACGTACGGGGAAGGGTTAGCACCCCCGATACGCCCAAAAATTGGTACCAAGTCGATTAGCATTTTTATTAATATCAAAAGTTACGAGTTTAAGTGCCATTTAAATTAAATTTTGATTATATATACTGGTTTATTTTAAAAGCTCCGGTGTTCGAGGGATAAACAAAAACTACTATCTAATTCTTAGATTGGTAGCCAAGTTTACCGTCGACAAAGGGAGTACCGCATTGACAATTTACATATTCGAATATTTAAAATGACAAAAATGGTAAATGATAATAAAAAAATGAATAATTAAAACATAAATAAATATATACACATATATATATAATATACATATTAAAAATATATACATAAAAACTAAAAAACTATATATAATATAGCAAAATACATATGACAAATGATACAAATATATATACATACATACGGTAATAACACATAATATACTATATAATAACAATATAATATACTTTATATATTAAAATATACTATATTAAATATAACACACCTATATATAAAACATATACATATATAAACATAGAAAATCTTACTATACAAATATAAACATACATACATACATAAATATATATTATACATTTAGTATTATTAGGAAACTTTTATATATATAAATAATTAGTATATATAGTATAAGATGATTTAAAATTATACCATATATACGATGTAATATATTAATTAATATATAAAGAACACATTTAAAGCGTAATTCATTAATATATATACTAGTTACTATACATAATACCTATAACATAGAAACAAGTAAAAAGGGAAAGATGTATATACGGTATAATATATAAGATAGATATATTAATGTAGCCTAATACATACATAGTAAATACGTAATAAATATAATATAATATAATATAATATAATATAATATAATATAATATAATATAATATAATATAATATAATATAATATAATATAATATAATATAATATAATATAATATAAAAAAGGCTTAACAAATACTTACATATACATGTTTTCAAAATAATAATAATACTTACATACGTAAACTTAAAATAGTATAATACAAAATATAATATTATATATTTCATTACATAATATATAGTATTAAAAAAATATATAAAAACGTAATGTATGTAGGTAATAAATATAATATGAACAGATAGACTAAAATGTAAAATACAGGAAATAGTAAGCCAAAATCGAAAGAATAAATTAAATATGCCAAAACTAAAAGGGAAAATAAAGGTAAAGGACATAAGACATAATTAACCCTTTTTTCTCAAAGAAACGCGTACAAGGGTGAGAGAACAACTCATTCCCCGTTAAAATTTAAAACAAAGCAGATCATTTTTCTGAAAATTTCAAACCCTAAAAACAAACCCTAGTTTCCTAAGCCTCCAAGCCGCGCCGCCGGCGTTCATTGGAGGGCAAGGCCGTCTCCTCCGGCAGTCATGCGGTTCAAAAAGGGAGGCTTGATTTGGATCTGACACCCAAAATGTTCGAAATCTAAAAGAAGCAACAAGGTATTTTTTCGATTTTTTGATTCGAAATAAAAATGAAAACTTTGATTTTATGATTCAAAGATGAAAAAGAAAAGACCTTTTTTTTCTTGCTCTTCAAATCTCCGATTTTATATTGTTTTTTTTTCTTTTTTTCACAATTTTTCTTTCGAATGAAAGTTCTCCTTTTACAATTTTTCAGAAGTTTCCTTTTTTTTACATTGATGTTTCTCGGTTTTTATAAACTAATTTGGTACAATAAAAAACTCTCTTGCTCGCTGATATGGTCCGAATTTTGGGGTTTTTGCAAGGCATAGGAGGCTGACAGGGTAGGGGCGAGGGCATGATTGGGGTAAGGGTGATGACAGAGGGTTGTTGGTAGGGTTATTATTTTTTAGTTTTATTTTTAGGGATTTTGGGTTTGATTTGGGGTTTGGATAATTTAGGGTTTTGGTAATTGGGGTTTAGTTTAGGGATTTGATGGCCGGAATCAAGAGCAATGGCGGCGAGTGGTGAGCGGCGGCGGTGGCTATAGGGTTGAGATAGATTAGGGTTAGTTTTTTTTTTACATTTTGGGTCAGGTTTGTGTATTGGGTCAGGTTATGGTGATGTAAATGGGCCGGCTGGTGTAATACACTAATTAGGTATTGGATTGTAATTTGTTTTTTTGGGTTTGGGTTGTAATAAATGGGCTTGGTTGTAAACGGGACCGTGCTTGATTCGGGTTTAAATTATCCGGATAAAATGGGTTATGACAATCGTCGATGTGCTCATCATTTCCGTCATCTGACCCCTAAGATTATCTCCTACATCCTCCCATCGTTGAAACTTGACGACTAACGTGCTTAACGTCTGAATGGCGGGAGGAGAAAAATAAAAATGGTGAAAGACAAACGGTTGTCGATCAAACGACGAACGATGTGCAAGTCTTGCGGGGATAGAATGAGGCTTCATTCTGCGGGTCTCGCGAGGATAGAATGAGAGTTCATTCTGTCGCTGATAGCGTGATGGACGACAAAAATGGTCAAATTTGACGATTTAGAGATTTTGAGTTTATTTTGTAAATTTTGGGAAGTTTAGCGATTTTTTTAAAAATTAAGTTAAAGAAATAAAAAATTAAAACCAACGTCGCGTGTCAAACTTTGATTGGCTAACGAAGTTTTTTTAACCGGACGTTGACGGCGGGACACCTAAGAAATAACGTTAAGACACTTATTTAGTTTAAAAAGTATTTTAAGCATCTATTTAAAACAAAATATATAATTTAAACACTTATTTAACATTTAACCTAAATTTTAACCCACGGTGCTTAATGTGCTAGGGCTGGGCGTGGACCTTTCACTTTTAATAATAGAATAGGATAGGTCCAGATTTCTTGCTGGACTTGGGTCTTAAAGATTAACTTGTCCTAAGCTTAGGCTCACAATGAATCTGGGTTTTCTTGGTTTTTCATTTTCATATGAGATTTTTTTATACCATAGAGGATAATTATTTGATACACAAACACTATCAATTTTATATTAAATCCTAAATTTTAATCTCTAAACTTTAAAAAGTAAACGTTTGTGAAAGACAAATTTTCCACCAATGTATAGAATATTTTCCCTATAACAAGACACATTTGTTTTCTATACATTTATTTGGATAACGCTTCCCTTTGGGTACGTTGGAATTTAAAGGGTAAATTACTACTATTATTTTGTATCAGATATTATATTCATTAATAAATTTAAATAATTTCTATATAAATATAATTTTAATATCTTTTTTACCTATATAATTTTAAATTATATTTTATCCTTTAATACGGACATAATTTATTTATTATCATATACACACATTCATTTTAATGCCGTGTTCTTAATGATCATTTTTTATTTTCATGTTTGAATAAAAACACATATCCCCCGACTCAATGACGGAGCCATTTTTATAAAAAAAAGTCTAGAAGAAAGCAAATCTTTTATATAAAATATTTAATTGACACCAAATTTTTTTAACAAGTACATAGCAATATACAAATATATAATCTCACTCCACTAATCAAAATAAAAAAAATTCTAGTATTTTTTATTTGTTTCTATATTCGTACTTTTTTTCTTCCAAGTTTCTCTTATTCTCTCACACACATTTTCTAGAATTATTTTACAGATGATCAATATTTTAAGACTACCGAATGAATCTCCCTAATTTCGTAACTAGTTTTCCTTTTCTTTTCAAGCTTTACTAATTAATTTTTAGAAAATTAAGATTGTGACTTTATTTGATTGATTATGAAATTTTTATGCAAGACTAAATTTTTATTAATGTAATAATTTCGAAATATTAATTTGTATAATTCTAATATCTTGATTGGATAACAGTTTTTAGAGGTTATAATTCGACTCATTTTTTTAATAGTCTAAAGGTGATTACAATATAGTATATGTTCATACATATTCTTAAAACTTTGACAATGGGCATACACCTTGTAGACATAGCGCTTTGAATCCGTGTCTCCTAGGATGAACATCGTCAACTTTTCTACTGGGACACTTGTTGGGTTCAATTCGAGTCATTTTAAAAAGTTAAGAGTTAAATTTGTTTTTTTTTAAACTAAGATTAAATTTAACTAAAACATGATGAAGATTAAAATGTCAATTATAGACATTAAAAGTCAAAATCATCTTTATGTTTTTTTTTATGTTATCAAATAAAAAAAATACTTTAATTTTTGTCCGTTTCATCGTACGTATCTACATTTTCTGGAAAAAAATTAATTCTATTTGAAACGTATCAACACCAAAACTGTGAAATGATACAAATTTTATCATCAGATTCCGGAAGTAATAAAAAGGAAAACAAAAAAACAAAAGAAGAAACTCTGATTTCTTCAAGAAGGCTTCCTTTGTATTTTTATGTTCAAAAAAAGAGAGAGAAGAAACTCTGATTTCTGCATCTTTTATCGGTTTGTCAATAATACACACACATCAGATAATACGTGGCTGGGTCAACTCTTTGAAATGGTAGAGACACTTAACAGGTACAGTACTGACTACTGAAGAGCCCGACCCGAGCCTCTGTATATTTATCTCCACAACTTTTCGATGAAACAGAAATAGGTCAAGAAATCCTGTGGTCCAATAATGGGAAAATATTACAGTAATGAGTAAGTTCATGTACTGTGTTATTGACTCGTTGAGTCTTTCATTGAACCAAGGTCTCCATAACTGCCACTCACATGGGTCCTATACTATATGTCTCTTGCCATGCAAACCCTAATCCGACAACAGGTTAAATGGATATCATCGGCTGTGGCGTAAAACATGCTGACATATCTTTGTCATTGCATTATTATTGTCATCCTCAGTGAAAGAAACATTTGCCTTTTACTCCGGATTACGTACGTTATTCAAGATTTTTTTGGGCCCATCAGATAATGCAAGCAAGTTGGCCACGTCCCCGAGATTTTGTATCTATCTGCATGCATCGTGGGACTTTGAGGTTTGTTACTTTTGGCCAATTCTTGTTCACTTTTGGCCAATTCTTGTTCACAAATTGGCCATGTTTCTTTGTGCTTGTTGAGCTTTCACTTTCTGGGTCCCCCCCCCCCTCTCCTTTTGCTCTGACAATCTGCATTCGTCTCTGGGTGAAAAAAAATATGAAAACTAGAAAGGTCTGTATCCGACAATGGGACATATCGATTTTGTATCTTTGAAAATCTTGGGCGGTTTGCTTAGGTGAGGGAAATGCTATTATTGTAAGTTTTCTCGCTTTCATATTTCAGACGACTGAGAGTTTCAATCAAATAGATGAGGGATCAGACGAAATGGGCAATGACAAACAAATATATAAATATAAATAGCATTTTATAGACGTGGGATCTGTGTTTTTAATCAATTTAGTGTTTGAATTTGTCGTTTTTATAAATGTGGTACTTATAGTTATATTTGTACATATTTAATACTTGTATTTGTCAAACACTACACATTTAATATTTATATTTCTCAAACATTATTCAAAATGACCTATAACAAATGTGTAATATTTTACAAATATAATATCAAATTGATTAAAAATAGAAAATATGTACCACATTTGTAAAAATGACAAAAATACTAAATGGATAACATTTAACAAATATTGATACCAAATTAATTAGAAAACAAGAATTTCACATTATCCTGAAATCCTTATATGAATGAAACCAAGCGTCTCCTAAAGTTGTGTAGGTTTAGACACCCATTGCTATTCGAGAATTTGAATTAGAGTTTTTTTTTTTAATTTAATTATAACTTTATTCATGATAAAAAAATCAACAACGTAACAATGAAATTTCAAAATATTGTTACATTTAAGCCAATAGACCTAAGTCCTTACAAAGAACTGATAATATAAAAGTGGTTATCATCGTTAATAACAACCAAAATACTATAAAATTATTTAAAATAATCTGCTCGAAATAAGACTATTCTAGCAAGTAATGAGTTGCCTTATTAGCATCCCATCGGATTCAACAAAAATAGTTATACGGGAAAAGAAGTAGACATTTATCGACTAGAGGTAAGGACGAAGCCAAAAATTAAAAGTTAAAGAGGCCGCAAATAAAGTGTTACGGTAAGAGTTATAAAGAAATTAAAAAAAAAACAAAACTAGAAATGTCAATAGTAGACTTCATCTGTTGACTTCAAGTAAAACAAATTTACTTTCACTTACACACTATAACAATATGGTAAGAATTATTTAATAATATTAAAATAAATAAAATAAATTATAATTTAAAATTTTACAGAGGTTAAATTTTAAGAGTGGGCTGCGGGGGTCAGGCCTTTGCCAGGCCTCCTTGTGGCTACGCTCCTAACTGGAGGAGTGACGTCAAAACAAAACCAAAAAATATTACAAAAGACCAAAACATGTACGAAATATTCAATATTTTTATAAAGGATGACTTATTAAATAAAGAAACATAAAATCATAGATTTGTAAAATACATATACAAAATAGAGATCGTTGATGATCAAATCATTTTTTAACGTCGATCAAATTAATATGGACAATAGGTGAGAATGAAAAAAGAAAAAAGACATTGAGTCAAGAAAAGAAAGTGAAAAGAGGAAAAATGGGAAAGAAAGAAATGTGGAGGAAGGAAGAGATGATAATGCGCAGAGTTGACGACGACTCTGAGATCATTAGCTGTAATATTTAACTAGAACTGTTATTCAAAAAATTTATTGAAAAAAATCATTTATTCTTTTTATAATATTATAGCATTATAATTCAATTATAAAAATAGTTTCTTAATCTGATTTTAAATTTTAAAAACTTATACACATCTACAGACTACGATGTTCGAATTCAAGTCACCTAGAAAGAACAACACTATTATTTAGCGACCTTTTAAAATCAATAAAAAGGATTATTTGTGTTTTTAGTTTGAATTTTTTTTGGTTTTTGAAATATTTTTGAAATATTGATTTTTTTTTAATTTTTGGGGTTTTTGTTTTGGAAGTTCGGTTTTGGAAAATAAAGACTGAATTCGCCACCGATCATTTTTTAAAGGGTCCGGGAGTCGGTTACGGATGAGAAAATGATTAGCACCCCACACCGCCCAAAAATTGATACATAGTCGAATACAATTTGCCTTTAATTGGAAATTTGTGAGTTCAAATTTTAATTTAATTTAAGATCCATTTAAAAATGCGAACAAATTTTAAAGGCCCCATTATTCGACAATAAACAAAAAACCACCACCACTATGCTTGGTACTGGCCATGTTTACTATCGAATAAAAGGACACCGCATTAACAATTTATATGCCCGAGTGCGAGAAAATGAAGCAAAGCAAATATATATATGAAATAAATGCATAAATAAAGTCAGAAATTAAAATGTCCGGAAAAAGGACCGGATCAAACAAAAGATAAAAAAGCGTATAATAAATACGAGAAATAAATGTGGTAATTTAAATTGCGAAAAATAAATGCGAGAAAATAAAAGTTAGATGCGAAAATTAAATGTTACGTGTTAGTTGGCTACACTAAATGAGCCATAAATAATACGAGTCATTCCGCGTTGCAGGTCACCGTAAGGCCATTGCGAATATAAATTAAATAAACGATAAAAGAACAAAAACAAAAATAAATAAATAATATATATTATGTATACTATAATATAATAATACTATAATATATAATGTAGCAAATAATATAATATTATAATACATAATACTATAATATATAAATATTACGTAACTTATATATATAGAATATAATAAACAATGGGTATAATATATGCATATCTAATATATCACATTATATAATAGATATGCATAAATATAATATGTAGTAAAATATAATATATAAAATAGGACCGAAATAGAAAAACAGAAAACAAAGGGGCTGAATTCGAAACAAAAATAGTATTATGAGGCTAAAACCGGTTGTAAAACAAATGGGAGTTGCTGGAAAGGGTATTAACCCATGACCGATATGAAAGCGGGAATAAATATAGGGGACTAAAATAACAATTAACCCATTCAAAAAAATGCGCGGATCCTTCCCTCCGGGTTGAGTCACCGCGTGGGTCAAGGGGCTCAAAACGGTGTCGTTTCGATAACCGGCTTTATAATAAGTTTTTTTTTTTTTTATTATTTCAAAACAGAAAAAAACCTAAAAAAACCTAATGCTCTCTCATCTCATCTCTCAAACCCTAGACTAAGGACGGCGACCGCACTATCTCCCTCTGCCTAACCAGAACGACAGCTTCCCCAAGCGGCTGGTCGTTTATCGGTGATCACCTCGTGCTGTTAGTGGTAGGTAAGCCTCGAAACCTTCCTATTTTTTGGTTTAGTTTCGATTTGATATCTAAAAACTGAGTTTTGATTTCAAAAACTTAAAACCCCTTTTTTAATTTTGATTCAAACCGGTTTTACTAACAAAGAAACTCTTTTGATTTTTGGTTTAAAAAATAGATCTCTGAACCTTGATTTTTACTAACAAAGAAACCCCCTTTTGTTTTCGAATCTAAAAACTCAAGAAAACCCTTGATTTCTATTTTTTAAACCGATTTGATTTTTTGAAAAAAGGGAAAAAACTTAACTATGAAAAGGAGAAAAATGAGACTCGAATGCTTTGAATTTTTGTGTGTTTTTTTTTATTTCTGAAACTGATGCGGGATCCCCCCATTACAATTAACTCATCTCGGCTCTTATAGCCAATTTACATGGAATTGAAAATAAAGCCTCAATTTTCTATTGGTTGCTGCTGCATTTGTTGTTGTCTTGTTTTGTCTTTTTTGCAGGTGTTTTCGTGGGAAGAAGGGACCATCGGTGTGTTGGGAAACGCCGATACCCCAGAGTGCACCGAAAAAATTATCCGGCCTATTTTGCCAGTAATCCATGTACGAGGAACGAATTTGGGGTGAAAAGGGATGAAATGTTACCTTAAATAAATCTGAAAAACCGCAGGGAGTTAGAAGAATCCAATTCTTCTAGCACGATATCGAATCCAAGTCGTCACAACAACGTTCCGACCCCTACGCAGTCCACCCGAATGAAATGAACAATATTTTACTTCTCTAACTGTTAGAGAGGTTTTTCGCAAAATGCATATCTCAATTGCTAGACCTTATGCCTTTATAAAGCATTCAAAAACCTAATTCTAATTAATTTTGGATTCATTAAATATACAATATATTTAACCGAATATAATTAAATATGTAGAATCCGATTCTACTTTAATTAGGTTTTTTTAGATATATATATATTAATAGTATTTGATAACTATAATAATTATCTAGTATTAAAAAATATATAAACAAGATTATCTATAATTACAATAATTATAATAATTTCGGTTTTTACTTATTACGTGTACAACAAGTTTGTACACATGTTATCTAGTCGATATTTGTTCGTTTCAATCAGAGGGTGTGACCCTTTTATGTTCATGTCACGTTAGCAGTAATATCTAGAACAGTTCTAATATTACAAGCAATGAGTGCCATCTAGCAATGCATCATTGCTACCTAAGTTATAGGAAGTCGTGGTTTGACATAACTTTTTTTCGTGATTAACTCTTTTCATGTATTACATCATTTTGTCCTCATATCTAGATCGGACATAAGTCATGGAATAGTCACACTTGTATAGCCCATCTAATATTTCTTGATATCTTGAGTAGACTATTATAAACGAATAACTATGATATCTCATATCAATTTATTCGAGCATTACCATGCATTTTCTAGTCTCACTCAATCAACTGGCCTATGATATTACTCCTATTATGTAGGAGGGACAAATCCTATCTTGATCAACCATATTCCGCTACATAGATTGCGACATATCCAATATTAGTCTTTATAGTGTAGTTAGTTACGGCACACGTTTGACCGTATCAAAATATGTCACTCACGATGTTAAAATAATGATGATCTCAAGTCTAAGGACCATACATGTAGTTTTCACTATGAGCAATGTTGTGACTGTCACATAATAATCCAAGAAACATGCTCATAGTGGGTCAGTCCAATATGTCGTTCTCTAACACATACTTATGTATTGATTTTGACATCTTCATGTTAATGGAAACACTTTATCATCAATCAACTACATATTAGTCTTAATATATTATTGTTGTCCACGCCCATAATAATACTCGACTAAGGACATTCAAGAATAACTATATTATTCTAAGGACTTTATTATAATTCAGTTTACTTATAAATGCACAGAATAAGACTAAAAAATAATAATGGCTTTATATTAATAAACATGATAAAATAAGTATGTCTTTTACAATCATCTCATGATTGATCTTTGGGCATACTCCAACAATCTCACTAGCACTAAGACCAATCACTCATGTATCTAATACCAAGAGACTTAGTGTGACGATCATGCTTCTGCTGTGTCAAAGGCTTTGTTAGTGGATCAACGGTATTGTCATCCGTTGGTACTCTGCATATTTCTATGTTTCCTCGATCAATGATTTCTCGAATGAGATGGTAACGCCTAAGTATGTGTTTGGATCGTTGGTGAGATCTGGGTTCTTTTGCTTGTGCGATGGCTCCTTTGTTGTCACAACGTAGATCTATAGCATTTGATATGCTAGGCACAACCTCTTTTGCAGCATCGCTTGCTGCAATATACTTGGCTTCTGTTGTAGAATCTGCTACTGTATCTTCCTTTGAACTTTTCCAGCTTACAACACCTCCATTAAGGCAAAACACAAAAACCCGATTGCAATTGAGAATCACCATTATCAGTTTGGAAGCTTGCGTCAGTATAACCTTTTATACTTAACTCTTCCTCACCTCCATACATAAGGAATGTATCCTTAGTTCTTTTTAAGTACTTAAGGATGTTTTTGATTGCAACCCAATGACTTTCACCGAGATCCACTTGGTATCGACTTGCCATACTTAATGCATATGATACATCTGGATGTGTACATAGCATGTCATACATGATAAATCCAATAGCCGAAGCATATGGAACTTTACTCGTGTACTCTCTTTCTTGATGCGTTGAAGGACACATTTCTTTTGAGAGTGAAATACCATGTCTCATAGGTAAGAATCCTCTTTTAGATTCTTCTATACCGAGTCATTTCAGTACTTTATCTATGTATGTATTTTGAATTAGTCCTAGGAGTTGTCTTGATCTATCTCTATATATCTTGACTCCTAATATGTAGTTTGCTTCACCCAAGTCTATCATAGAAAAACATTTTCCTAACTAAGTCTTTACAGACTGTAAGGTTGGTATGTCATTTCCTATTATTAGTATGTCGTCCACATACAATACCAAGAATGTGACAGTGATCCCACTAGTTTTCTTGAAAACACATGACTCATCTTCATTTTTAATAAAACCAAATTCTTTGATTGCATCATTAAAACGAAGATTCCAACTTCAAAAAGCTTGCTTCAATCCATAAATGGATCTTTGTAGATTGCATACTTTTTGGGCATCTTTTGGATCGACAAAACCCTCAGGTTGTGTCATGTACACATCCTCATCTAATTTTCCATTAAGGAAAGCGGTTTTGACATCCACTTGCCAAATTTCATAATCATGAAATACAACTATTGCAAGCAATATCCGAATGAATTTAAACATAGCAACAGGAGAAAAAGTTTCATCATAGTCTATACCATGAATCTGACGAAATCACTTAGTGACCAATCGCCCTTTGTATGTTTGTACATTACCATCCATGTCGGTATTCCTTTTAAAAATCCATTTACACCCTATGGGCTTTATCCCTTTAGGTGGGTCAACCAAAGTCCATACTTGATTTTCTGACATGGAATACATCTCGGATTTCATGGCTTCTAGCCATTCCTCGGAGTCTGGGCTCGCCACTGCTTCCTGATAAGTCTGAGGTTCATCTTGGTCTATGAGGAGAACATCACCTTAAAATGTGATGAGAAATCCATATCTCTCAGGTGCACTGTGTTCTCTCATAGATCTCCGCAGTGGTTGTGTTTCAAGAATGATTGGATGTTCCTCAACTATTTGTGGAACTTGTTGTTGTTCAATCTCTAGTTCAGTGATCTGTGGTTGGTCTTGAATTTCTTCAAGTTCAATATTTCTCCTACCTCATTTTCTAAAAAAAAAATTCTCTTTCGAGGAAGACTCCGGTTTAAGAAACAAACACTTTGTTCTTAGATGGATTGAAGAAATAATATCCTTTAGTTTCTTTAGGACACCCCACAAAATTACACTTATGAGATTTGGGTTCGAGTTTTGTAGACATCTGATGTTTAACATAAACTTTGCATCCCTAAATTTTCATAAAAGACATACTAGGATGCTTCCCAGTCTATATTTCATACGGTGTCTTTTAAACCGATTTAGATGGAACATGATTTAGTGTGAAAGCAGCAGTTTCTAGCGCATGTCCCCAAAAAGAAGTTGAAAGATCAGCATGACGTGAAAGCAGCAGTTTCTAGCGCATGTCCCCAAAAAGAAGTTGAAAGATCAGCATGACTCATCATTGATCGAACCATGTCTAACAATGTTCGATTTCTCCTTTCAGAGACTCCATTATGTTGTGGAGTACCATGAGGTGTAAGTTGTGAGACAATCCCACATTTTTTAAGAAGTTTATCAAACTCTAAGCTTAAGTATTCTCCTCCTCGATCTGATCAAAGAGCTTTGATACTCTTTCCTATTTGGTTTTGTACTTCATTCTTAAATTCCTTGAAGTTTTCAAAGGCTTCAAATTTATGATACATTAGGTAAATGTACCCATATGTACTGAAGTTGTCAGTGAAAGTAATGAAGTATTGAAACCCTCCTCTAGCTTGTGTATTCATTGGTCCACATACATCACTATGTATTAGCCGTAATAAATCACTTGCTCGCTCATTTTTACCGGCAAATGGTGATTTGGTCATTTTCCCCATTAAGCAAGGTTCACATTTATTAAATTGTTCGAAAACAAAAGAATCCAAAAATCCATCTCTATGAAGTTTTGATATGCGTTTCTTACTTATATGACCCAAGTGACAATTCTAGAGATAAGTTTGATTAGAGTCATTTGTTTTTGATCTTTTCGTATTTATGTTATATATGAAATTGTCTTGATCTAAGATATAGATGCCATTTATTAAATATGTCATACCATAAAAAACATTATTGAGATAAAATGAACAACTATTATTCTTAATAATAATCTCAAAATCAATCTTGTCTAAACAAGAAATTGAAATAATGTTTTTAGTCAAACTAGGTACGAAACAACAATCCTCTAAATCTAAAACAAGTCCACTAGGTAATGAAAAAGTATATGTTCCTATAGCTAATGCAAGAACTCTTGCTCTATTTCCCACTCGTAGGTCCACATCTCCTTTTGCCAATTTTTTACTCATTTTTAGTCCCTGATCCGGACTGTCTATTTTCTCTTGCCTTCTTGATGTCCTCAAGATAGACAGGGCAATTTCTCTTCCAATTTCTAGCATTGCTTCAATGGAAACACTTTCCTTCTTTTGCAACTCCTCCTTTGGGTTTCAATGCAACATTTCCTTTGTTGGGCTTTGGCTTTCCCTTGGTGTCGGGCTTTTCTTTTCTGTTATCCTTTCGGACCATCAGAATGGGCTTGTATAACCAACCTTTTTCATGTTGTTCTTTGCTGTTATTAACAGACCAAGCAACCGAGGCAACGATTTGTTAGTTTTATTCATATTGAAATTAAGAACAAACTGATTAAAACTATCCGGCAATGATTGTAGGATAACATCAGTAGCCAATTCATCACTTAGAGGGAATCCCAACTTTTACAGGGTCTGAATATACCCTATCATTTTGAGAATATAAGTTCCTACCAGAGTTCCCTCCACCATCTTGCATCGAAACAAAGCCTTAAAGGTCTCATAACTCTCTTGACGAGCTTGCCCCTCATATAATTCCTTGAGATTTTTAACCATCTCATAGGGAACCATGTCTTCATGTTGCTTATGAAGCTCAGGAGTCATGGTCGCAAGCATCCAACACCCGACATCTACCATGTCACTTGAGTATTTTTCAAAGGCTTCCAATTCATCTTTGGAGGCATCATCTGCTGGCTTTTTAGGGATAGGTTTTTCGATGACTTGTAATTTCCGTTCTTGCTTGAGGACAATCTTCAAGTTACGGAACCAGTCAAGGAAGTTCAAGCCATTCAATTTGTCATTCTCAAGGACGGATCGCAATGATAATGAGTTTGAGTTTGCCATAACAAATCCACAACGATAAAATATAATTTATAAGTACCTTTTACCATGTTTATAAGTTAATAACATTCCCACTATTAAAATCCCTCAAAATTGAAAAACTTACTAAAAAGTATTTCTAGTGGGTAAGGATCCATATTTCATTTCATCCTAAATCGGCTTTGGCTTTACTCCTAGAATTCAATTATTTAGGTAAGCAACACTTGCTAATTACATCTCATGTAATTCCTATATTTGGTGAACAACTATTGTTCCTAATCATCTCATGATTATCCAAATCATTAGCCTTTAGGTTTCTAATCTCATTAGGACAACCTAGTTTAACCAATATTACAACCAGTGAATATCACATGCATATTCTTCGCGTTTAACCAAGATAGATATAAGTACTTCGCTTTGGCAAAACCTACATAGTACCGATCGAGGTTTTAACGAGGGCTAATATTGGATGGCTATTTTAATTAAATATGGAGGGTTTTTGTTATATTAACCTTACCATTCAAGTATGATCTAATCAGTTACCATCATGCTAAAACATACATTGTAACACATATATGTAAAGCAATAAATATAAATGTAATGGTTATAGCCCGTAAAACTAAGGTCGCCCATCCCAAGCCAATGAGAGAACCAAAATAAACTAAAGATAGAACTTGCTTTTCAAGCATCTAATCCATCTTTGCAAATATTACAATTTTTCAAAAACTCGTTTTACATACGAGGGAGTAAGATGAGAAGAGAATTACAATAGATGAAAGAAAGGCACGACACGCATGCCGTGTTTATAAATATAAAACCAAAGTAAATGGGCTATTGGGCTATAACCATGCATTTTCAAACACCATGCATATCATCCAAAACATACACATGTTTTATCTTGTTAATTATAATTACCAAAATAGTTCCTACAACATTTGTTGCCTACGCAATCCGGTAGATCCGTTATTCCTCTGCTGAAAATGATTTGCTATCAAAACCATTATTCCTATAACTTTTATCAACATATTCGTTTTTTGGGATTTTTCAATCCCTAAGGTTTTTCGCACTTGAACAACCATTATTCCTCTGCTGAAAATGATCTACTATCAAAACCACATGTTCATCATGTTAACAATTAACATACGAACATTAAAACCTTATAGCAACAAACACGAGAAAAAAAGTTTAACCATCGATTGTAAAAACTTATTTAAAATATATTAACATATTAACCGTGACTGGATTCAATTTCTTTGTTTCGCACAAATATCGTATACTCATCAAAACAGAAAAACAAAACATGCATCTCATACAAGTATCATCCAAGTATTTAAGTCATAATTTGTATCATACAAGTGGCTCTGATACCACTGTTGGGAAATGCCGGTACACCTCATGGCCCAGCGAAAAAATTATCTGGCATATTCCGCCAGTGATCCATGTACGAGGAACGAATTCGGGGTGAAAAGGGATGAAACGTTACCTTAAATAAATCTGAAAACCATAGGGGGTTAGTAGAATCCAATTCTTCTAGCACGATATTGAATCCAAGTCATCACAACAGCATTCTGACCTCTACGTAGTCCACCCGAATGAAACGAACAATATTTTACTTCTCTAACTGTTAGAGAGGTTTTTCGCAAAAGGCATATCTCGGCTGCTAGACCTTATGCATTTATATAGCATTCAAAAACCTAATTCTAATTAAATTCAGATTCATTAAATATACAATATGTTTAACTAAATATAATTAAATATGTAGAATCTGATTCTACTTTAATTAGGTTTCTTTATATATATATTTTAATAGTATTTAATAATTACATTAATTATCTAGTATTAAAATATATATAAATAAGATTATCTATAATTACAGTAATTATAATAATTTCGATTTTTACTTATTACATGTACAACAAGTTTGTACACTTGCTATCTAGTCGATATTTGTTCGTTTCAATCATAGGGTGTGACCATTGTAGGTTCATGTAACGTTAGCAGTAATATCTAGAACAATTCTAGTATTACAAGCAATGAGTGGCATCTAGCAATGCATCATTGCTACCTAAGTTACAGGAAGTCGTGGTTCGACATAACCTTTTTTTCTTGATTAACTCTTTTCATGTATTACATCCTTTTGTCCTCATATCTAGATCGGACACAAGTCATGGAATAGTCACACTTGTATAGTCCATCTAATATTTCTTGATATCTTGAGTATACTATTATAAACGAATAACTAAGATATCTCATATCAATTTATTCGAGCATGGCCATGAATTTTCTAGTCACACTCAATCAAGTGGCCTATGATATTACTCCTATTATATAGGAGGGACAAATCCTATCTTGATCAACCATATTCTGCTACATAGATTGCGACATATCCAATATTAGTCTTTATTGTGTAGTCAGTTACAACACACGTTTGACCGCATCAAAATATGTCACTCACGATGTTGAAATAATGATGATCTCAAGTCTGAGGATCATACATGTAGTTATCACTATGAGCAATGTTGTGACTGTCACATAATAATCCAAGAAACATGCTCATAGCGGGTCAGCACAATATGCCGTTCTCTAACACATACTTATGTATTAATTTTGACATCTTCATGTCAATGACAACACTTTGTCATCAATCAACTACATATTAGTCTTAATATGTTATTGTTATCCATCCCACAATAATACTCGACTAATGACATTCAAGAATAACTATATTATTCTAAGGACTTTATTTAATTCAGTTTATTTATAAATGCATAGAATAAGACTGAAAAATAATAATGGCTTTATATTAATAAACATGATAAAATAAGTATGTCTTTTACAATCATCTCATGATTGGTCTTTGGGCATACTCCAACATGGTGTCTTTTTGGAGACCCGGGGTGTGGAGAGGAAGACCTAAGGTCTCAGTTGTAAGGCTGAGGCTCTGGGCTGAACGGTGATGCAGTGATGTGGTAATTGGTTCAAGGATTTTGGGTAATGGGTAGGGTTTAATTAGGTTTGGGAAGTGGGTTAATGTAAATGATATAAGGTATAGGGTAATTGGATTGTAAATTATTTTGGGCTTGGATAATGTAAATGGACATTGGATGGACTACTAATAATTTTTTGATTTTAATTGTTTATTTATTATTATTATTATTATTTGAATTTTGTTTTTTTGGTATTTGAATAAAAGGGGGTTGGACGAAAATAGGCTATTACAGTTGCCCCTCTTTGCTCATTGTTGTGAATGGACAATAGAGCAAAGACTAAAAGATAGCCATTTTCGTTCGGTCGAGCTGGAGCACTCCCTCTTGGTACGATCCTTCCTTCAGACTCTAAATGGTCCACCTTCTAACTTTTGGAGAAATAGAACCCATCTGTTGACCTGCTACACCACCGGCGGAGAGTCAGAATCTGGTCGACTCATCTACTTCATCATCCTTTCAGAAAGATAGAACCTAGAGTAAAAAAATTGCTTCAGTCTGAGTATCCACTTATTTTATTCAAAACGGTGAAATCAAAAGGATTGAGTGAAGAGATGTCTGAATATGAGTGTTCTGCTACGCCGCCAATGGCGAGACAAGATCGGAAGATTAGAATGGATCAAGCTACGACTCTGACGAAGAGGCATAATCTGATGGTTAGATTGTGATCAAGCTACAACTCTGACAAAAAGGCATGATCTGAGGAGTTAGCGGCGATCAAGCTATGACTCTGACGAAAAGACATGATCTAAGGAGTTAGCGGCGATCAAGCTACGACTCTGACGAAGAAGAATAATCTAAGGAGTTAGTGGCGATCAAGCGACAACTTTGATAAAGAGGCATGATCCTTATGATGATTTAGGTTGCGATCAAGCTATGACTCTAACGAAGAGGCATGATCTGAGGAGTTAGTGGCGATCAAGTTATGACTCTAACGAAGAGGCATGATCGGAGGAGTTAGTGACGATCAAGCTACGACTGTGACGAAGAGACATGAGCAGAAGGAAGATTTTGATCTACTACACCACTAACTATGAGTCAAGATCTAAGGATAGATTTGATCAAGATACAACTCTGATGAAGAGGCATGATTTGAAAGATTGAGTGATCTGCTACACCACTGACGATGAGTCAAGATCTGAAGAATAAAAGTTGATTCGCTACACCACTGACGGAGAGTGAGATCTGAGGAAAAAAAGATAATTCGCTACACCACTGACGATGAGGCAGGATCTGAAGAATAGAAGGTTGATCCGCTATCACTGACGGAGAGTCAAGATCTGAAGGGAGGCCTCTTGTTCCACTACACCACTGACGTTGGGTCGACACCAGAGAATAAGTGTTATAGGTCCACTACATCACTGACGATGGGGCAAGACCTGGAAAATAAAGGTAAACAATAATTAGTAATAGTTTACTTAGGGTTTGAGTTTAGGTTTGGTTTTTTTTGCTTTGAGGGTTCACCATTTTGTGCTGGGTGTTGTTATACTCACTCTTTAAGGTTTCAACTTCTTTGTTAGTTCGGTTCTCTTTCGTGGCTGAGGGCTTGCTAATTTGTCGTTACCCTCCATGATTGAGGTTTCTCGTCCTGAACCTGTTTTTTATGTAGGAGAGAAGTAAATGCACTTAGCATGAATGCATATAACTTGATGAGTTGAATGACATGATGTTGATATGAATGGCATACAATGCAATTGGCCATGATGTTGGCTTCAAAGGGGATGCCCCATGACTTTCTGGTCATATTGGTGGCTCGGTCTTGTTTTTGCTCCAATTCTATCGTATAGACTGGATGGGATTTTGCCTTGTGTGTGCCGATGCCACAACCTCTTGTGGGTTTGACCATCTTCTTCTGAAATGTTACCTTTCTAGGTGAAGTTCAACTAGTGAATACTTTCTTGAGCTGAAGCATCGATCTAAGGGCTCATCTGCTATTGGTCCCTGTACTTTTGAACTTCTCTGTAAGCAATATCGAGAAAACTTTTTGTTTCAAATCGCAGACTACATGTTCTGATTTCAATGTGAGATGCTTATTAAGAAAACTAACTTTTTTTTTCAAATTGTGGATACATCAAGCAATATTGAATGGCCCGAATGTCAAGTGCACGAGCAACACTAAAAATTGCTTACCGATGATTGCCCCAAGTGAATTCTGTGTCTAGGAGACCTCGAAAGCTGAATTGATGTTTGAAGATGTGAAGTGCATTTTAAACTACTTTGGTACTTGACTATCTTGCCTTTGGTGGGTTCATTTTGTCTCATTTTTGTTTGGGGAATTCAATTCATCACATTCTTTTGGCTTGAAATAACAAGCTACCCAACATTGTCATGATTTTGAAAATATTACCATCACCCATGAAGCGAAGGATCTCGATTAGAATGAGCTTCAGCGGAGTACCCCGAAAATTCTACACTCTTATCCGAAAAATTCCTATTACCAGGTTTCAAACATTAGAGTGATTTTTTATTAATCTTTGAAAATGTCTATTACCAGGGTTTGAAGTGCTTTTTCTTTGAAAAATTGCCTATTACCAGGCTTCAAGAGTTAAATCAATTTGTTTTGAAAATGCCTATTACCAAGCTTCAAGTATTAAATTACACTGATTTATTATTATTTGTGGTCTTTAATGCGAAATGCGAGTCACACATTCATAATCTTCGCAGCTTAGGATTTCAATTAGACACATGCTACTCGGGGTCAACCTTCGGGTCAAAGTCAGCGTCCCTTGTGTAATTGATATACGGGGACTCAATAGACAAATATATTTACAGAGTGAAGAGAATTGAAAAAAAAGATTGCATCTTTTTATTGAAGCTTTGAATATGTAGCCTTAGGCAAATTATAAAAGATTGACACCACGTTCGAGCTCTTTTTTTTTTAACTTAACTAAGGGGGTGCTCGGGTGCACCCAATGCGGAATCACTTACTCTTCTGAATTAAAAATGTGGGTCATGAAGCTTGCCCCCTTTTTTTGTTGGTTGGGGAATCATCTTTGTTAAACATGACAGATTTTTTATTTTGAACAGATGTGATGGTGAATGTGAAAAAGCATGCCTCTAAATGCAATGTTAATGTCTAGATGTACAGATGTTGATGCAAGCAAATGAATAACTAGCATGTGATGCAGTTATGATGCAAGTGAATGAAATTAATATTAAATTCCCGTATGATGTAACTATTGTGCAAATGAGCGAAATCTATGTTAAATGCTCATACGATGCAATGTAAGTTAAAGTGTAATGATTTCAAAACAAATTCATGTAAATGCAAAAATAAATACACTAAATGCAAATGTATTGATTTAGACATGGCTTTCGAGGAACAACACTCACGAATATATGAGAGAAATTTGCAACATTTGAATATTGCACTTAATTGACGTCTAGGTTACTAGATTTTCTCTCGATTCATGAACGATCTCCACTATGTCCACCATTCTCGGGTTAATACCTCATGACGGTGTAATGCAGATAAATGAATAATGATGTTATGCATATAATGCGAATGAATACTAAATGTTGATGTAATACAAACGACAAAGAAATACTGGTTAGTATGAATTAAATATTTACATATGAAAGACAAAAATATACCGACATGTTTTAGCACAAAATGAACCCTATTTGCATGATATTCTAATTTCTAGGGCTACCACATGGCTCTAAAGGGGTGGGCTTCTTAGATGCTCTACATACAGTTTCGATGCTAAAATGGTACTCGAATTGTCCTCGATGTCCCCTTCTAGAGTGTAGCAAGGCCCTCGATCATCACCCATTACAGGTTCCTTTCAATCGAGTTCAATTTAAGAGGACCTATTGGCTATGTCCATACGGGGAAACAATATTCCCACGAAAACATAGGGTACTCGAGCCCCGAAGGTACTTACTAGGCCCATACGAAGGAACAATATACTTACGAAAGCACTAACATTTTCCCCCACTTACACGAACATGTTTATATGTCAAATTTTAAAATGCGTGAAAATGAACTTGCATTTCTAAAAAGATATTAAATTAATTTAAAAATAAACTCACAATTTCCAGTTGAGGCAAAAGGTACTCGACTCGCGGCCTAACTCTCTTTTTGTAAAAACAGAAAAATGTCCCTAGCGGAGTCGCCAGTTGTAGCGACCTTTTAAAATCGTTAAAAATGATTATTTGCGTTTTTTTGTTTAATTTTTTTTGGTTTTTGAAATATTTTTGAATTTTTGAATTTTTGGGATATTTGTTTTGGAAGTTCGGTTTTGGAAAATAAAGACTGGAGTCGCCACCTATCATTTTTTAAAGATAGACCAGACACCAAAACTGAAACCAGAGATTTTTTAAAAAGGGTCCGGGAGTCGGTTACGGATGGGGAAGGATTAGCACCCCCATTCCGCCCAAAAATTGGTACCTAGTCGAATATAATTTGCCTTTAATTGGAAATTTGTGAGTTCAAATTTTAATTTAATTTAAGATCTGTTTAAAAATGCGAGTAAATTTAAAGTCCCCATTATTCGATAAATAACGAAAGAACCACCACCACTACTCTTGGTATTGGCCATGTTTACTATCAAATAAAAGGACACCACATTAACAGTTTATAATTCCGAGTGCTAGAAAATAAAGCAAAGCAAATATATATATATATATATATATACGAAATAAATGCATAAATAAAGGCAGAAATTAAAATGTCCGAAAAAAGAACCAGATCGAACAAAAGATAAAAAGCGTATAATAAGTACGAGAAATAAATGCAGTAATTTAAATTGCAAAAAATAAATTCTAGAAAATAAAAGTTAGATGCAAAAATTAAATGTTAGGTGTTAGTTGGCTACACTAAACGGGCCATATATAATACGAGTCACTCCCCGTTGCGGGTCACCGTAAAGCCGATTGCGAATATAAATTAAATAAACAATAAAAGAACAAAAACAAAAATAAATAAATAATATATAATATGTATACTATAATGTAATAATATTATAATATATAATGTAGCAAATAATATAATATTATTATACAAAATACTATAATATATAAATATTACGTAACTTATATATATTGTCACGGGGCTAGACTTTTGAACCAGACCAACGTGCGGTCTTAGTCAATGTTCTTAGACAAATGACTAAGTAAGCCTGAATCCTCACTCCAGAAGATCGAATTCTTTAAAGGCACAAAAACACAAGATCGTTCCAGGAGGAAACGAACAAAAGAGAAAGGCAACAAGAACAAAAGAAAGAACGCTCAAGAACGCGAAGAACACTACATAGTGTTTTTAGAGTAAATGCCAAGTGTTTTACTCAAATGATGGATGATTACAATTGAGGTGGGAAGGCCTCTATTTATAGTTGAATCCCCATACAATGAACGGATGAGATCAAATCACACCAACGGCTCAGATCGAAAGCCACCTACCCAATCTACACTAACTAAGGAAACTCTATCACTATGAAATTCTTTCCTTAAGTTTGTGTTTACATTGAGAGATATTCTTATCCCTTGGAATATTCCCTGGTAAGATGCCATCTATTAATTTACCAGGCTCAATGTATTTGGGCTTTCTTTTAGTCTCCAACGATCGGACCAAGTCAGGTGGTCTTCTAGGCAAGCCTAGAACCTCTTGGGTTGCTTGTTGCGCATCTCTCTCAAACCCAAATGTACGGGCCATGTCATTCTCCCCCACCCAATCTGGCGATGCCCTCATCGCTATCTCAGAAAGGACTTCGCTTGGTTGATCTTGGATCTTCCATGGTACCTTGGCTTGCTCTCAACTTAGAATCGGGCAATGATGTTCCCCCATAAGAACGCCACCCCATAAGGAGCGCTTGACTCAGACTGGGTTGTCTTCCCACACAGACTGCTCGCCTTGGTTCCTTCTGCCATGTAACTTCTCATCGCTCCGTATCATTGTGCACATCTCGATGAAGTTTGAGATGCACCTCTTCCGTGGTATTCACTCTAACCAGCATCAACCTTTCCCTCGTGAAGTTTGGTGCCTCGTTGCCCATTGGCAATTTTACCCGTATTGACCTTTCTTCACACTTGAAGTTCAATGCTTCTTCCACCTTGCCCAAAGGTGTTTTTTCCACGGGCTTCATGTCGCTAGCTGACTCGGGCAGCTCTTGCCCCACTAAAGTAGTCCCTTCAACAGTAGCCCCCAAAATGATGTCTCCTTGGCTTGGAGCATCATCGGCAAGCTGAATGGCAGTTAGCGTCTTGGTTCCTTTACCCTTGTCCCGATACGTGGGCACAACGTAACGTTGTTTGTGATCTAAAACACAGACGACGTCGGCACAAGGAACGATAAGAGCATCTATACGGTCAATGAAGCTTAGTCCCAAAACAAAATCAAAGTCATCTAAATTGATTACCTTGAAGTATTCCTTGCCTTTCCATTCACCAATCTGCAGCTCAACCTTCCGTGCCGTTCCAATAATTGGAACTTCTTTAGCATTCACAGTCTTGATCTTTCTAGTTGAACCCACAACTCTAAGACCAAGTTTGTCGGCAGCCTTCTTGGACATGAATAGATCGGTTACTCTGGTGTCTACTAGAGCATTCCTCGATCGTCTCGCAATGTTGATGTTGATAAACATCAACCCTTTCTGCTTGCGTACTCTCGCCTTAGCAGAACTCAGTATCATCGAACCAAGTCTCGCAGCCTCACTCTGTTCGGGCTCGTCCACCCCCTTGAATGGCTTGACTCGATGTGGGGATGTTCGCAACTTGTGTGGCCCCTTACATTGGTAGCACTTTAGTTGCTTTTCTACCCTCAGCTTGATCGCTTTGACACTCGCAATCGCACCAAGTCTCGTCACTTCTTTTTTCGAATCATCAGACTCATCGCCTTTGACAGCATTAAGATGATCATTCTGGGGGCAATCCTTCATCATATGCTTCTCTCCGCAGATGCAGCACACAAGACCTTCCCCATTCTTGACTCCCCCACCATAGCCCTTGCCTCAGGGCTTGAGGGACTCCACCATCTCAAACTTGGCTATGGATTCTGCTGCGGCCATAGCCTTGGAGAGTTCCTCAACTCCCATCCTCTTCAGCTCCATTTTGGCCCATCGCTTAAGCCCGTTTTTGAAGGCAAAGAGGCCTTCTGCTTTAGTGATGTTCGTGATTTAGAGTTTGAGTTTAGTGAACTGCCTGACATACTCTAGGATGAAACATTCATGCTTGAGTTCGTGCAGCTTCTCCCGAGCCTCCTGTTGGGCGTTCTTTGGGTAGAATTGTTCTTTGAACTCAGCCTGAAACTCTTCCCATATCCCGATGGGAATATCCTTGCTCTTTTCCTCAGAGCATCTGCGTCGCCACCATAAAAGTGCAACGTCAGTTAAGTAAACAAAAGCAATGTTTACCTTATCCACATCATCCTTGATGCCTGTAGCACGAAAATATTGTTCCATGCTCCACACAAAGTTCTCCACGTCCTGGGCCGATCTAGTTCCACTAAACTCCTTCGGCTTTGGCACGTCCAACTTTGGTCCGATTGTTGTCGTATTTAACATACCAGTCATGGCAGCCTTGTAAACTTGAAGCTCTTCCTTGAGCCCCTTAATTTCCTCCATCATCTTCGCTTTCAAAGCCTTCAGCTCGGCTTCGAGTGCATCGCTCCGTCTATCCGCACTGTCAGCACATTGGTCAAGGTTTTGCACGTTGTTCCTTAGAACCTGCACACTGCTTTCGAGCTCCTCTCTCGAAGAGTCCAGTTCATCAAGACGTACTTTCACAATGCCAATCTCCTCTCGGGTATCCTTCATGGATCCTTCGAGTTTTTCCACCCTTTCTTCCAGTGTAGGCACAGTGTTACTCGAACTATCTCACTTTCCATCGCCAGCCTGGGTCTCTACACCCTTTTGTGTTGCAACATTCCCTCCTTTCTTTGCCATCTCCAATCAGTGTTTGCGCTCGAACACTCGTTTTGATACCAACTATCACGGGGCTAGATTTCTGAACCAGCCCAACGTGCGGCCTTAGTCGATGTTCTTAGACAAACGACTAAGTAAGCCTGAATCCTTACTCCGGAAGATCAAATTCTTCCAAGGCACACAAACACAAGATCGTTCCAGGAGGAAACGAACAAAAGAGAAAGGCAACAAGAACAAAAGATAGAACGCTCAAGAACGCGAAGAACACTATATAGTGTTTTTAGAGTAAATGCCAAGTGTATTACTCAAATGATGGATGATTACAATTGAGGTGGGGAGGCCTCTATTTATAGTTGAATCCCCATACAATGAACGGACGAAATCAAATCACACTAACGGCTCAGATCAAAAGCCACCTACCCAATCTACACTAACTAAGGAAACTCTATCACTATGAAATTCTTTCCTTAAGTTTGTGTTTACATTGAGAGATATTCTTATCCCTTGGAATATTCCCTGGTAAGATGTCATCTATTAATTTACCAGGCTCAATGTATTTGGGCTTTCTTTTAGTCTCCAACGATCGGACCAAGTCAGGTGGTCTTCTAGGCAAGCCTAGAACCTCTTGGGTTGCTTGTTGCGCATCTCTCTCGGACCCAAATGTGCGGGTCGTGACAATATATATATAATATAATAAACAATAGGTATAATACACGTATATCTAATATATCACATTATATAATATATATGCATAAATATAATATGTAGTAAAATATAATATATAAAATAAGACCTAAATAGAAAAAAAACAGAAAACAAAGAGGCTGAATTCGAAACAAAAATAGTATTATGGAGGCTAAAATCAGTTGTAAAACAAATGGGAGGGGCTGGAAAGGGTATTAACCCATGACCGATATGAAACCGGAAGAAACATGGGGGACTAAAACGATAATTAATCCATTCAGAAAAATGTGCGGATCCTTCCCTCTGGATCGAGTCACCGCGCGAGTCAAGTGGCTCAAAACGGTGTCATTTCGATAACTGGCTTTAATACAAATAAGGTTTTTTTAATTTCAAAATAGATAAAAAAAACTAAAAAAACCTAATGCTCTCTCCTCTTTTCTCTCAAACCCTAGACTAAGGACGGCGACCGCACTATCTCCCTCTGCCTAACTAGAAATGCGGCTTTCCCAAGAGGTTGGTCGTTCATTGGCTACCACCTCGTGCCGTTAGTGGTAGGTAAGCCTCGAAACCTTCCTCTTTGTTGGTTTAGTTTCAATTTGATATCTAAAAACTGAGTTTTGATTTCAAAAACTTAAAAGCCCCTTTTTTTTAATTTTAATTCAAACCGGTTTTACTAACAAAGAAACTCTTTTGATTTTTGATTTAAAAAATAGATCTCTGAACCCTTTTTCGTTCGATTTAAAATCTCAAAAGCCCCTTTTATTTTTAAATATAAAAACTCAAGAAAACCCTTCATTTCTGTTTTTTTAAACCGATTTGATTTTTTAAAAAGAGGGGAAAAAACCTAATTATGAAAAGGAGAAGAATGAGACTCGAATGCTCTGAATTCTTGTGTTTTTTTAATTTCTGAAACTGATACGGGATCCCCCTTTACAAATAACTCATCTCGGCTCTTATAGCCGATTTACATAGAATTGAAAATGAAGCCTCAATTTTCTATTGGTTGCTGCTGCATTTGTTGTTGTCTTGTTTTGTCTTTTTTGCAGGTGGCTTCGTGGGAAGAAGGGACCGCTGGTGTCTTGTTGGGGACCAGGGGTGTGCAGAGGAAGGCCTAAGGTCGCGGTTGTCAGGCTGGGGCTCTGGGGCTGAGCAATGATGCGGCGATGCTGCTGGAGTAACCGAGCAAGGGTGCACCAAGGGGCCTGGTGATGGGGCGAGTGGTAGTTGGTTCAAGGATTTCGGGTAATGGGTAGGGTTTAATCGGGTTTGGGATGTGGGTTAATGTAAATGGGCATAGGGTATAGGGTAATTGGAATGTAAAGCATTTTGGTATTCGAATAAAAAAGGGGTCGAACGAAAATAGGCTATTACAATTGTGACAACTTAATAGAAATGTTTTTTACCACTTGAACTCAGAACCGTTCATTTTTATTGTTACATTTAAATAAATTAATGCACATTTATTGTTTTTTTTTTTATAAATACTACTTCTACCCAATACACATTTATTGTTAAATTGCTTAAATAATAATTCACATGGACGGGCCGAATATGTAAAATTGTTGTACAAAGTTTAAGCACTTTCCCGACAGCTGAAAATGTTGAAATAAATTGGAAAGCTGGAGATTCTACGAGCTTAAACATCGGTTGATAGGAGAAATGATTAGATGAAATCGGCTCACCACGTCATCTATGACTTATCCAATAATACTTATCTATTTCAGTGTAACTTCTAAGTAATTACCCACTCTAAGATCAGTTGATAAGAAAAATTATTGGATGGACTATAGATGATATGATAAGCCAGGCACATCTAATAAATTTTCGGTTGATAGGACACAACATTTATGTTAGGGTTCCATATATGATATAGTAGTTAATAAAGTAGTTCCTTATTAATAGGGACGGAGGGACATGGTCGCTGGTGGGGCCCATGCTTCTCAACTTAAAAAATATATTTTTTACTTTTATAATGTAGAATTTTTTTAAAAAAATTGGATTATTTGTACATTTGCCCCCTTAGTTTTGAAATATTTAAGTTTACTCCGACTCTAAATCCTGGCTCTGTCCATGCTTATTAATAAAAAACTTCTTTTGCTGAGAAAAAAAGTAGTTTCTTATTGGAAAAAAATTGACTTCCTACTTAATAAATTGGATTATATACAAACTAGTGATTTTTTTACAATTAAGTTTTCGGGTTTAAAATTTCGAAAATACAACATTAAACACTTAATAGAAAAGTTTTGTCTTTTTGTGATTTTATCTAGCTCGAGAGATGAGTTTATGTTTAGACTATTAAACAGATAGGCAAAAGACGCTTGTGATTAAAAAAAAAAACCATAAATATGATGTAAAAAAGATTGGATAAAATGTACATAAGATATATTTTTAATTTTCTCAAAACTAGACAGGCATGATTTACGCAATTAAAACGTAGCATGTAAAAATACGATTATATATATATATAAGCAGTAAGGAGAAACTTTTGAAACAAAGAACATATTATTTATGATTCATTAAATTACTAAATCGACATTAAAAAATTAATATCTTAATATTTTTTAATTATTATATAATAATAATAATACTAATAATTAAAAACAATTTAATTAGATAAAGTCATGACAGTATTGAAATAATGTTTTTAAATTGTCATGTGTGTTTTATACGTTCATTATATTAAGCTATTGAAATTTGTAGAAAAAAAAATATTAATATAAAATATTATAATTATTTTCTTATTGCATAGACTATATATATATTTTAAAAAATAAACATGTAAATATACGTGTAAAAAAGAAAGTAATAAAAAAGTTAGATTCAAACTTAAAACTCGACTTATGTGATTGTGAAGATTGTAATCTTACAATAATATAAGTTGATGCTTTCCTCTTAATATATTGGCTAGTTAGATTCAAAAACCCTACAAGTTGATAATTTCAAGCATCCCGTGATGAATTTCCCCCCACTATTTTCTATCATTTTTTAACTTTAAATTAGGTTATTGTACTCATAGTTGATAACGAGTCGAACTGAGCTCGAGTCTAAGCAGACTCAGCTCAACTCGTGACTCATCTAAATGATAATCCGACATCAATATTATATATTGTCTAATTTACTTTAGTGTTTCTTTCTTTAATTGCCTAATTTGTTTTAGTGCTTATTTTTGCTAAACATATTACTTTAGTGCATATAAAATTTGAATTAGCTTGATTCAACATTTTAAAATCTCGAGCTAAACACAAATTCTAATAACTTACGAGACCGAGAGGTCATTATCACCGCTAATTGTACCCTAAACTCACCCTTTCATTTATCTCCAACAAGATGAATAAAAAATAAGGGGCAGTTCAAATAAGGAATCATTGGTCTTATAGTGGAGTAGAGAAGTGCCAACCAAGTAACTTCAGTGGTTTCTGGTTAAGACACGTGGTGCAAAATTCAGATGCCGACAGTGAAACATCAAAAAGGTCAAATCTCGTTTAGTATGTTTGATAGTATATACTAATTTTATTATTTATATAAAAACATATTTGTCCTCAACTCCTCATTCTTTATCATCAAACATTGCTATGAACATATGACACATTGATAAATGTTGGACACAATCGTTTAGGGGGAAGAAAGTAAGGTTGCCGAAACCATTTTTTAACTGGCGAAAATAGTTTAATAATTATTATTTTTGAAATTAGGATTTTTTTTAATTTGATCTTAAAAATATTTTGAAGTCGTCACCGATCACTTTAGTAGACCGAACACCATAAAAATAAGCAGAAAGACTAAAGTTCTAAACAATTAATTATATCTAAGTGATTAAATTGTCTAACAAACATTTCTATATGCATTATTTAAAATATGCATCCAAGCATATAATTTAGTTGCAATCAAATTGAACTAAATAATTTAAATCATGACTAAATTGTAAAGAAAACAAAGTTTAATTTGATTTTTATTGAGTTTTAGGACTAAATTGCAGTACACTTCAAAGTTGCAGAGACTAAAAGAGTAAATAGCCCAAATTTTAAAAAAACATGCGGATCTCTTTGCCCGACCGGATTGAGGCGCAATGGCTCCCCATACCCGGTGTCAAAATGGTACCATTTTGCCTGAGTTATAAAAAGGCTGACCGAGTTAAACTCGATCATTTCTCCAACTTTCCCTTTTCTCTTTCCTCCCACTCTCTCACCCAAACTCTTTGAACACAAACATCTTGTTTCCCAGATTTTCTCTTAGAGAAGATCAAAACCACTCATTTTTGGATGAATTTTATCCGTTTCATCCAATTTTGGATGAACTCGATGAACTCCGGCATAAAGTCGTTATTCTCGCCGCCCTTTGATCTTAGCCGCTTGCCCCCGGTCACATTTGTCGTTCGACAGAAATAAAAAATTGACTATCGACCATCAGGGCAATTTTCGGCCACCGCGTCGGCCGCCGTGCTCTACCGTCGTTCGAACCAAAATACCTAACCCCTAATTTTTTACCTAAATCCCTAAATCTAACCCCAGCTCGTTTTTCATATATTTCATGCTTCTGTTTTCATTTTTGCTTGATCTAATACTTTGTGTATTTGTTTTGTAGGAAAAATGAATAGGAGAGAAAATTGCCTTCACAACGGTGTAATCACGATGACGGATGAGCTCTTGGCGATGACTCAATTTCCAAGTAGTTCTTCAAATTCAACGACCATTCGACTTTTCAAGTAAAACCCTCCATCTCTTTATTATTATAGTATTTATTATTATTAATGATTAGTTTAATAATGAGAATTAATTGTCTGATAGCTTTTTCTGTTGCTCTATTTATAGGGTGAGTGGAATCCGATTCATAAGTGATGTCATATTGATGATGTCACCATCTAGCAGGTGCCAACAATGAAGGGAAAAAGTACAATTCTTGTGCATGCTTTTGGTCAAATCCGGATCCACCATGTGTCCTTTAGCTATCAAATTTGAGGGGAAAACAAATTTTAGAGGGTATTTTGGTTTTGTTGGGCTGTTAACAGCTGTAGAAAATGGGGATTTTGAATGTAACTTAGGATTTTGTGTTAATCAGAATTGGGCCTTAATATTTTACATGTAAATGGACATTTTTATTGGATTTTTGGACTATTTATTTGGACTTATTTACTTATACTTACTATTTGTTTATTTATGGTTTTATTTATAGAAAATGTATATATGGGTATGTCCGGATAAATTTCGGGTCTTATAGCTGCCCCTCTTTGCTCATTACTGTGGAACAGGAATTGGGCAAAGACAGAAAAAATGAACTCTTCTCATTATGAACTACCCCTCTGAGCTGCAAGTTGTTCTTATTATGAACTTCTCATTTCTCTTGACAATACTGATATACTTTTCTCTGTAAAAAGTTGACCATTATTCACTATTGAAAATTTTGATCCACGTCTCTATAAAAGGTGTCGAACAAACGAACTCTTCTCATTATGAACTCCCCAATCTTTCTTTAAAATGTTGATCCACCTCCTTGTAAAGGCGTTGAACAGGAAAGCTCTTCTCATTAGGAACTCATCATTCTTTTTGGAAATGTTGATCCACTTTTCTCTGCAAAAAAGATAATCCTTATTCACTATTAAAAATATTGATTGAGTCTAAAAAAATTGAACTATCCATTCTTCTGAAACGCTGCAAAGTCTGGAGCAATAACACTCATCCTTATGAAATGTTGATCCATATCTCTGAAAAGGTGTTGAACAAGAGAGCTCTTCTCATTAGAAAATTCGTATTATTTGTTGGAAATGTTGCTCTACGTCTCTGTAAAGGTGTTTAACAAACAAGTGCTTTATTTCGACTCTTCATTCTTCTAAAATATTGGACAAGGTCTGAAAAAGCTAAACTATTCATTCTTCTGAAATGCAACAAAGCCTGGAATTATTACACTCTTTATTCCTTTAAAATGTTTATCCACCTCTCTATAAATGTGTTGAACAAGCGAGCTCTTCTCATTAGGAGCTCCACATTATTTGCTGGAAATGTTGCTCCACCTATCTATAAAGGTGTTTAACAAACAAGTGCTTCATTCTAACTCTTTATTCTTCTGAAATGTTGGACAAGGTCTGAAAAAGCTAAACTATCCATTCTTCTAAAACTCAGTAAAGCCTGTAATCATTACACTCTTCATTCCTTTAAAATATTTATCCATCTGTCTGTAAATGTGTTGAACAAGCGAGTTTTTCTCATTAGAAACCCCTCATTCTTCAATAGGTAAACTCTTCTCGTAGGAGCTCTGTATTCTTTTCTGGTGGAACTCTTCTCATTAGGAGCTCTTCATTCTTTACTAGGAATGCTGATTCACCTCTTACTCTGGGAAAAATTAAACCTGCAAAAAATAGTATCAATTAATAAAAGTTCAACCTGAAGTAATATGAAATATCTTCAATTTCCCGCTTGAAGCACTGAGATCTTTAGAGTCACTATTTTTTCTCCCTAAAATGTCTCAATCTTTTAGTCTGAAGCTCGCATGATATTTTTTTGTTTCTCTTCCTTTGTTGATCAATCTCCCTCTATGCCTGAAACATATGTGACCTACAAAAGTCGAACCTAGCATTAATCTTCCAATATTGATGGTAAAGTAAATGTACAATTTGGGTAAGTCATTAAGAAACTTCAAGTGTTTTAACAAGAAATGTTGAAACTTTTGACCAATTAAACTATGAATATTCCTCATTTAAGCCCGAAATTAACCTATCTTGCTTTCTAATCTGGTAACATGAACTTCTTTTTTCTTCTTCTTTTTTTGAAAAGATGACCTAAAAGGTTGAAATCTTTTTCGATACCATGCCCGTACTGTCTCTTTGCGATGACATTCAAAAAGTTCTTATCATTTTCAAAGGTGTCAGCCCGAAGAAGTTAACATTATGCCTTAAAGACTTACTAATGACCCGAATGCTTTAGAATTGCACTACATTTTTTGTTTTGTACATACAATCAAATATTCTTATCACTCCCGAAGGACTTACTGATGACCCGAATATTTTAGGATTTTAATGCACTTTCTGTCTTGTGCAGACAATTAAATGTTCACATCACTCCCGAAGGTGATGGCCCGAAGGACTTAACATCATGCCCGAAGGTCTTACTGATGACCCAAAGGTTTTAGGATCATAATGCACGTTCTGTCTTGTGCAAATAATCAAATGTTCATATCACTCCCAAAGGTAATGGCCTGAAGAACTTAACATCATGTCTGAAGGACTTACTGATGACCCAAAAGAATTAGAATTGTACTACACTTTTTGTCTTGTGCAGGCAATCAAATATTCTCATCACTCTCGAAGGTGATGACATGAAGGACTTAACATCATGCTTGAAGGACTTATTGGTGACCAGAAGGATTTAGAACTGTACTGCACTTTCTGTCTTGTCTAGACAATTAGAAAATCTTTGCTGAAATTCGTTCCTTGAAAAAAGAAGTCACGGGTCAATATCTTTGCTTCACAAAAATGTGGTTGAAATCTTTGATAGTCTTTGCTGGATCTATTTCTCTAATCTCAAAGTTGAAGATTGAATCTTTGTATGTTCTTTGTTGATTTCACTCCTCATATCTGAAGTTGTAGATTGAAATCCTTGCTTGTTCTTTGTTGGATCTTGTAAATTCCTGTCAAAATATGCAAAAAATGCTTTGAATGTATGAGTTAGCATGCACTTATCTTATAGATGCTTGACTATACACGATGCATGAATTGTGATGATTGAGGGTCACTTGGATGAGATCTGATCTTTTTTGCCTTTTATCTACTTTTATTGCAACAACACCTCATCTCTTTACATTGTTGTTCTCAAACCTTGCTTAGCTTGATCTTCTTGAGTTTTGTCTGAAGTATCGCTATTATCTTCATGCCTTGACAAAATTTATTGTTAAGCTTTTAATCTTCTTTGAGCAAATTTTGAATTCTTTAGTAATCAAATTCTTTTCGGCTCTGCATCCTCTCTTGTCTATTTGAATTTGCACTCTTATGCACAATGATGCCCCATTAAACTCTTTATTTATTGCCCTATCATTTAGAATTTACCCCTCTTTCATCATTTAGGTCAAGCAAATGCCTCAAGTCCCTAAACTTTCATTAAATTCATTCTTTAACAACCAAAATTCCATGGTATAAACTTGCTTTGGGTCCCTGAACTATCTTGTGTATGCATTCTTGTCATTGTCTTCACCATGACCACTGATGGGTTATTTCTCTTTTGAACAGAAAGCTTCCGAATAGATGAATGCCACCATACTCAACCATATCTTTATCATGTTAGGTCATTCATTTGCATCCATAACCTTGTACTTTGAAATTTATCTCTGAAACAATACAAAGAAATCTTTTTGTTTGTAAAGATGTAGTTTATTGATTAGCATTTCAATGAAGTATACCTTACAAGACCCAAAATCTTAAAGAAAGAAAGAAAATAGAATAGGATGCCCTAGATATAAAGTGCAAGAGCGTCTTAGATTCAACCCTCTCATGATTAACATATTTTGTGAATGTTGTGGGGATATTATGAACTTTTTTTCAGATCACTCAGTTACACCCTATGATTACCGCGTTGCTCGATCCAGTAAAAAACAACTCCTTTTTGTTCTATTCATTCTTTTATATTCATAAATGTGTTCAAGCTTTTCAGACTTGTTTAACTAGTAGAGTGTAAAAATTTCATTCTAAGAATACAATTCTGTAAGTGCATGCGTGCTTCTGATTGTAACTAGTCATTATTATTATATTGCTATTATTATACACATGTCTTCAAAGATACATCTCTGACGCCAGGGTATTGGACATGTGGAGCATAGTTCCTTATTAGATTTGTCAATCCCCACAGCTCTATCAGAGTGCTCTGAGACTTATTTATTTAATAGTTCATTATTTCTCCATTTTTCTTTTTTTTTTTTTTTTTCTTCTTATTTTTTCTATCTTTTTTCTTTTTTCTTTCTTTCTTTCTTTATTTCTTTTTTCTTTCTTTTTCTCTTTTATTCTTTTTTTTTCTCTTTTATTGTGTTTTTAGGGTATAGAAGACTACACTTAGAACTTCAATTTCAAGCACCTCTACTCGGTTAAAATTGTCTAGTCCACTTCACTATTTACAAATTTCAAAGATTTGTAATCAAACGTCATCAAGGTGTAGTAATCTACCATTTTCTTGCTTTGATGACCAGAGTAGACTGAGAAATAAATTTCACTTCATCATCTTCACAACATTCACTATATCTTTGTGTCAAAATCAATGTCACATCTTGAAATTGGTATCCAAGGACCTACCAAGGTAAGAGGAGATATACATATACTCATAAATTTTAAAAACATTCCTTCATTGAAATGAAAACCAACAAACATGACATGTTCCCTTAGAAAAAGATCTCTACTACTTTCGGGCCAGAAGTAGCACGGTTGATTTCTGCACTACTCCAAAGATGGTCCTTATATATTTTACCCATACGATGCAAAAACATGAGTAAGACAGACTCCTCAGAATTCTAGACAGTCTTGGAAGCATTTATTCTGGTTCTCAGATACTTCGGTTGGTATAATATATTTCTTTATTCCTTTTTATCTCCTATTGTTGAACTACCTCTAGTGTCAAGATTTCATTTCTAACTAACTTCTTGATTTCTTCCATTAAAGGCCTACATTTCTTGGTAGCGTGTCCTGGTGCCCCTATGTGTAAGTTACAAACATTGTCTGGATCATAGCTATGGGCAGATGGATTCGGCACTACCTTCATTGGCCTATGAGTGAGATATTGACCTTCAACAAGGTGAGGAAATAAGTCTAAAATAGGAATTCCAAAGATCTCCAGATTTGTACTTGCTTGAGGAATTTTTCGTGGTAGTTCTGATGAATTAACTAGCCTTTTTCTCTTGCGGCTTTGGGAACTTTAAACATTACATTCATTCACTTTTTCTCTTGCTTTGCTTCCTGATTAACACGGTATTCAAATCTTGTTCCAATTTTCCCTTTTCGGATCCTTATTTCTACTAATTCTCTAATCACCATAAGGTTATTAAAACTGCCCATTGAATTCGTGAGCATTCTCTAGTAGAAAGGAGGTGGAACAGTTTGATGGAACATAAGAGATATTTCTTCCTCTATCATGGGAGGTTGTACTTGGGCGCTAATCTTCTCCACCTTAATGCATAATCCTTAAAACTTTCACTAACCTTCATACTCATGTTCTGCAGAAGCCTGCGATCTGGAGCCAGGTCTATAACATATTTGTATTGCCCCAAAATGGTTTGGCTAAACCAACTCATGATCAAACTTGTTCTCGACTTAATCTGTTGTACCACACTACAGTAGGTCCAACCAGGCTATCAGGGAAATAGTGGATCAATAATTTATCATTGTCCAAATATCATTCTATTTTTCTACAGAACATTGCCAAGTAATTCTAGGACATCTAGAACCGTCATATTTCTCAAAATTGGGGACCTTAAACTCAGGCAGAATAACCAAATCATGGACTAAACAAAATTCTCTTGCACCAAATTTGGGATTATCGACATTTTTCCCTGCCTTGATCTCTTCTTCAAGTCTTGCATATCTATCTTCCAGATGCTCGAGTCTTAATTCTAGAACTGTAGGTTTCACAGAACTTACCCCTATATTAGGGTTAAATGCCCCTGGGTAAATGGTCAAACACGGTGTAACCGTGTGATTCTTCACATTTTACTGATGCTTGGTCATCCCTTCTTGAGCTTGTTCAATTCTCTCCATATCTTCATCCATGATAACATATTCTCAAACTTTTATTGATTCCCAGATTGCTGCCATAAAAAAACCTGACCGCTTTAGATCATTAATGTTAATGCAATGTTATGTTGATAAATATGCAATGCATGAATGCAATAAGTATTAATTAAAAAGTGATCATCATAGAACAACTTTCATTAAGATAAAAGGGTTCGTTACATCAGACATCAGATGCTTCAAATATTGATGAGCTCTAACTCTTAATTTTCTAATTTCCTCTAAGATCCGAGTCAGCTTCCCTCCCCAATCTAATGCTGGATCGATATTCTGTCTTAGTGCTATTGCTACCTCAGCCAGTTCTGCCACTTGTTGAGCCATTTCTCGTGCTTGAGTAACAACATCTTTCATGGTATTGTCCATTTCTCGTATCTTAATTCTTGACTTTTGAAATTGGACATGACGCTTCTCCTCACTTTCTTGACAATCTTTTTCATCATCATTAACAAGATCTTTGTACATCAGTGTGAGCTTGAGATATTTATCTGCTTTCTTCTTTAGTGTCTCATTTTTAGTTTGACTGCCATTCAGCTTGATAGCAATATCCTCATACATCTGCATGTACCTACTCATCATCTTACATTTAGATCGATTAACCCTTAGATCATCAATGAAAGTATTGTGTTGTATTTCCATTGCTTGCAGATCACACGATAGCATATTGACTCAATTTTCACTTGCCTTAAAACTCTTTTTCCAGTATTCAGCTCCATGTTTCAGTTCTCTAATTATTTTCTTTATCTATTCTAGAGTCACACCCAAACTAGCATTCCTGAGCATCAAACAAAGTTCTTTATAATTAAATTGCGGACTTTTCAGCTCCTCATTCAAACCATCACTCTCTTGCCTTAACTTGCTTATTTTAGCCTCATATTTGAACTGATGCCCCTCTTTTGGGTATTCATTTCTCGAACTTCATATTCATCCACTGAATCAGTACGGTTTTCTGTTCCAAATTTCCATTTTTCATGCTCCAAAAGAACTTGAACTCAATGTTTGAAGGCGATGCAATATTCAATAGAATGTCCTTGTATTCCATCATGAAATTCACAATGATCATTGGTGTCATACCATTTTGGATATGGGGGTTGCAAAGGTGTAACAAATTGTAGGGTCACTAATCGGGCCTTCAACAATTGAGGATACAGTTCTTTGTATGAAATAAGAATTGGATCAAAATGATATTTGTGATCTCTCGTCTTCTAGCAATAAGCTGAAGGGGTGTTGGAATCTGAACTTTGTCTTGGATAGTTGATTTACTTTGATGGGCTTAAGCTTTCCTTCACTTTTGTATCTCTTGGTGTTCTATTAATTGTTAGACTTTTAGGAAATTTGGGCCTTCCCTCTTTAAAACTCAACATGCCTACCCTGATAAGATTTTCAACCTTGTTCTTTAGAGCCTCACAATTCTCGGTGGTATAGTCTGAACTTCCTTGATGATAGTCACATACTGCAATTATTTCATAGCCTTCAAAATAAGAAAACTCCTTGGTCTTAGGCTGAACTCAGCTGACAAAATTTTCTTTACCAGTATCGAAAGCAATTCTGCATATGTCATTGGAATCGGATTAAAATGCCTTCCCCTATTATTTCCTTCTTGAATTTCTTCCTAGCCTTTCATTACTTTCTTTGACTCATTTACACCTCTAGTTGGCTTATTGATGCGAATTGTAATGGTGCACGGACATGATTGTTTATTCACGTTCTGGTTTCTGTTCGATTCTCCTTTTAGTTCAACATGCCCCTTCTCTTTGGCTATGGCCGACATCATGGTCATCATTTCAACCATTTTTCTTTTCAATTCTTACATCTTATTCTTGTCAACAATAGCACTAACACCATCTAACGTGTAACCCTTGGATGAACTGCCCTTCACTCCTTTTGTGGTTTGTTCTAGACACTTCTTCATGTTTGCACCCTCTTCTATCAGATTACGAATCCCCTTGTCCATCATGATCATCTTCTAATGATAATCACTTTTGAATCAATACCTTTATACAATAAAGATGTCGTGCAAAAAAATGCCAAAAAAAAAACAAAAGAAATGAGTCAGATTGGCAAATTAATTATGTAAGCAAAAATTAAATTGCTAATAAATGAAACAATTTATAATAGGCCAAGAAAATAACCAGAGAAGCGTATTTAAAACAGTAGCACCCTGTCCTAGGTCCCTGTCTGGCTCTAATAGGGTGGACTTCTAGATTACAACATGTGGTTATTGTTTTAGACTTTGGGTACTCGAACTGTCGTTAGTGTCTACTGCGACAACAAGACATCGATTCAGGCGTATACGACCCCTTATAACGGAGGCGTAACCTCACGGTGTATAAGGTTGGTATATCAGAAGAAAGACAAAATGCCGATCACGGATATGGAGACCTCACGTAGGATCATGTTTCGCTCCCACTTAAAGGAAAAGCTCGGGTAAAAGTGTAACACCCTTGACCCAGATGTCACATTTGGGCCTCAAACCTGAAACCTGACCATCAAATTCCTAACCTAGTTGACCCAATCCACAATAAGCTTCTGAAAATCCATTTTATTTCAATGCAAATAAGTACAAGTAAAATTTGAAATGTATACAATGTAGCTCATTTTAAAAATTACATTATAAAACTTTTTACTCGATCATTTGGAAATCCAAATACAGTTTAAAATATACAATAGGTTCCTATGAATACATAGCCCAAGGACCTAAATACTGTACTCTAAAGAGATGAGGCACTGGAATCCTTCCCTGATGGTGTTCCTCCAAGAACGAGCCAAACCTACTAACCTGCAGACGGAAACAATGATTCCGAACGACGAGCTAACAAAGCTCAGTGGATACACCGCCACTCAACCATGCTTCATGCAATGCAATGCAACATGAATGGCATCATGGCAAGATAACAGTGGCGCTACCATAACCTCCTAAACACATAGCATTATGAATGTATGATCACGCACACCGCTCATACAAGTACCTCATACGTTTACATAGCATTACACAGATAACACCAGCAACATTAAGTGAGGTCAGCATCTACAAAGCATCAGAATCCTACGCTTGAGTGAGGCCCGCATCCACAAAGCATCGGGATCCTACACTACGAGTAAGCTCGCGTCCACATAGCATTGGGATCCTATACTCAAGGGGATAAGGCCCGCGTTTACATAGCATCAGGATCCAACATCCATGCTCGAGATCTCTCATCAAGCATCTTCGAATGAGGCCCGCGTCCACAAAGCATCAGGATCCTACATTCGAGAATCTTCAAGATGTTGCAACACACTTACGGTATCTAAATCCCAACAATAAGGGATGACTCGACTACCTAGGCCTCTCATCCGCACACAACAAGAACCCTAGTCACCACACAGCATACAACCTTGACACAAGGGTCTTACCGCAAACAACCTTGACACAAGGGTCTTACCGCACACAACCTTGACACAAGGGTCTTACCGCACACAGCTCTAACACACTTACCATCACCTTATGGTTTCTATCAATTATTATACCACCCTATTGAGCTTATCTATTTATTAGTATGTTATGAAGGTACACATTAGTCGTTCTTATTAAATTATCTTATTATTCAATAAGACTTAACTTTATTGGCGCCCCTTCCGCACATAGCAAGGGCCCAAATTACCACACATCATCAATCGATCCACCTAGGATCCCTACGGGTTACCCCTCGCACAACTTACCCAATACATAACGAGTCATTAGCCGTTTATTTTATACACGAGGTTTAAATCTCCATTTCTCAGTTTTAATATTCATTTTACACCTTAACAGACCCTCAGGGCCCTTTGCCTCAAATTATAGAACCCCCAAATGCAACCTCGAAATACTTGGGCAAATTGCCCAGCGAGTACCGATACTCCTATGTGGGTATCGGTACTCCCCTCTAAGTACCGATACTCGTCCATGAGTACTGTTACTCAATTTAGACTAGAAATGTCTGGTACAATAAGGCGTACCGATACGCTAAACCCCCATATCGATACTCACTAGCGGTACTTATCCATCCCGTACGGATCCCAACCCATATGGTACCCTTACTCTCGTGTATCGGTGCGCGAAGCCTCCCCCAGGCAATGTGTTAGGATATTTGTTTTGATATAATAATTGAAATATGTTTTTGGACTAAATTGAAAATATTGCAAAATTGATTTTAAGTCCAAACAACTTGAGAAATATGTTGAAATGATTTTATAAAGTTTTTAAGTCAAAAACACAATTTTTATAGGTTCAAAATGTTAAAAACAGGCCCCTGGTATCGATACCCTATCTTCGGTATCGATACCTTAAGGCCAGTATCGATACCCCTTTGCCTGGCATCGATACCCCTTTGTTTTCCATTTTTCCAAAATCAAATATGGGTACCGATAATACCCTAGCAGTATCGATACCATCATGCAGGTATCGATATAGGTATCGATACCCCCTCACAGTTTTGGCTCCAGCGGCTATTTCCAAATTAGGACGATATCAATACCCTTACCGAGTATCGATACCCTATGTTGTAGAATTGCAGGTTTACTTGGAAAATGTTCTCCAACAGGTCCAATTCATCCCCAACGGTCACCAACGGCTAGGAACTCATTTGGGAGGATAAAAGGACCCCTCAAGCACCTGGAACAACTAATGATCTTATTGTCAACAACATTATGATGAAAATTTGTCTTAGTGCTTAATTTTTTCAATTCTTGTATAGACAACACTTGTGAGCTTAAATGTTTATATATGCTCAAGTGTTTTAGGATTTGGGTGAGTGCCTTAGAGTACAAACACATACCTTAAGAGAGGGATTTAAGTTTGCTTTGAATTTTCTCTTTGTAAAGAGGGTTTACTCAAGCTTAGGGGTAGAAGCTTTGAGTGTTGTAAAAGGTTGCCTCCTAAGCCTAGAAAAGGGGATGAATTCTTAGTGAATTGGTTGAAATCCTTATTGTGGAAGCTAAGGTAGTGGATGTAGGCTTTAGTTAGAAAGCCGAACCACTCTAAATCTTGTGTCTATTTTTCTTATCTTTTGCTTCCACCACCAACACCCAAAAATCAACATCTCCACCACTTGGCAAGCAAAACAATTGAAGGAATTCAAGCCCAACAATTGGTATCACAGCGAGGCTCAATCAAGAAGGTTTAACCACCTACTGAGGTGATATGGCAAGCTCGACCAACAAACAAGTCAACCAACTTCCATGGCGTTATCCATCGGCAAACCGCCATTCTTCAACGGTGATCACTATGTTTGTTGGAAGCATAGAATGATGTTCTTCATGAAAAGCAAAGACTACTGTCTTTGGGACATAGTTGAAGATGGACCATTCGTGCCAAATCGAAGCAAAACGAAATAGAGCGCGGAAGATCGCAAGAAGATGGAGCTCAATTGCAAGGCTTTTCACATTCTATTTTGTGCATTGGGCCCGGATGAGTATGCCAAAGCATCTTCTTGTGAGAGTGCCAAGGAGTTATGGGACAAACTTGAAGCAATCCATGAAGGAAAAATGAGGTGAAGGAGACAAAAATTGGTCTACTCAACCTCGAATACAAAAACTCCAAGATGGACCCATATGAAGACATCAAGGGCATGTTCAACTGGTTCTCTACAATCATCAATCAACTCAAAAGTCTTGGAGAAGAGATTCTGGAAGAAAAGCTCATTGGAAAGTTGATTTACTCACTTCCTAAATTATGAGAGAGCAAGAAAACGACCATCATTGAAACCAAAGACTTAAAGAAGCTCAAGCTTGACGAGCTCATAGGATCTCTTCTTACCCATGAGATGATATCCAAACCATTGAGAGAGGAGAGGGAGAAGAAAATCAAAGAGCTTGGAATCGAAGATCTCAACATTGTAGCTCTTAAATCCTCCACAAGCCACCAAGAAGAATCAAGTAAGGAGGAAAGTGAAGATGAAGAGATGGCCTATCTCTTCAAGGAATTTACTCGGTTGATGAAGAGAAACAAAGAAGAATCCAAGCATGAATCAAAGAAGAATATGGTGGATTCCTCCATGTGCTCCAAGTACAAGGAAATGAGGCACAACAAATTCGATTGCCCTCACTTCAACAAAAAAGGATCATCATCAAAGAAAGAATATGTGGCTACATGGAGTGATAAAGACTCCACCGATGAAGATGAGATAGCCCACCTATGCTTGATGGCCCTCCAAGAGGGGGAGGTAACTTCTAACTCATCCTATTCAAATTCAAATTTATACATGTTGGATGAGTTACAAGAAGCCTATGACAAATTGGTTATTGAGTTCAAGGCTTCATTTTCGAAAAATAAAAATATGATTTCAAAATTTAAAATAAAAATGATTTGCTTTTAAAAACCAATTTGGAATTTGAAGCAAAAATAAAAATTTTGAACTTAAAGTTTTAAATTTACAAAATTTGCTTCAAAGTTTAGAAAAAGATCATCAAAAGGAAGTTGATGATCTTAAGAAAGAAAAAGATTTGATTTCCAAAGAGCTTGAAAAGAAAAACAATTTAGGAAAATCAAATTTTTATCAAAGACAATCTAGTGCCCCTAGATTTTTGAATGGAAAAGTTTTTAGAAGTATTTGGGTCCCAAAAGGACTAATTACTTCAACTAAAAATGATGAAATTGAAAAATGGATTCCTAAGGGGACTAAATTATGTGATACTAATGCCATGGATCCAAAGTAATTTGGATACCAAAAATCAAATGATTGTCTTTTGTAGGTGTGATGGAGCTTTGATCAACAAGTGATAAGATTGAGGGGAGCTCTATACACACAAGGAAGAACACTTGAAGAAGGAAGGCTTCACTTCCTCCCTTTGTTTCAAGTGTGGTAAAATTAGTTTAATTTTGTTCTTTTTAATTTGATTTATTTATTTTAATTCAACTAGTTTATCATATATGTTGGACCAACATTTGAATGATGCTTGAGTAAGGGGGAGTCGATTTTAAAACAAAACTTATTTTGTCAAAATTTTTAACTCTCCATTGTTATTGGTCTTTAAACCATTTTTGATATAACAAAAAGGGGGAGAATGTTTTGAAAAAAAATTGAATTTTCAAAGGAATAAGGCGGAGCTTATAAGATTTTTCAACTTTTAATCTCTTATCCAATTCTTAATTTTACTAAGGGGGAGAATCTCAAAAACAATTTTTTAAGTTAGTTTTATTATATAAAAAAAGAGTAGATTGTTAGGATATTTGTTTTAATATAATAATTGAAATATGTTTTTAGACTAAATTGAAAATATTGCAAAATTGATTTTAAGTCCAAACAACTTGAGAAATATGTTGAAATGATTTTGGAACGTTTTTAAGTCAAGAACACAATTTTTATAGGTTCAAAATGTCAAAAAAGGCCCATGGTATCGATTCCCTATATTCGATATCGATACCCTAGGGCCAGTATCGATACCTCTTTGCCTGGTATCGATACCCCTTTGTTTTCCACTTTTCCAGAATCAAAGATGGGTACCAATACTGCCCTAGCAGTATCGATACCACCATCTAGGTACCGATACCACCCCATGGGTATCGATACCCCCTCACAGTTTTGGCTCTAACGGCTATTTCCAAATTAGGAAGGTATCGATACTCCTGCTCGAGTATCGATACCCTATGCTGCAGAATTGCAGGTTTGCTTGGAAAATGTTTCCTAATGGCTAGGAACTCATTTGGGAGGATAAAAGGACCCCCCAAGCACTTGGAACAACTAATGATCTTATTGTCAACAACATTATGATGAAAATTTGTCTTAGTGCTTTTTTTTCAATTCTTGTATAGACAACACTTGTGAGCTTAAATGTTTATATATGCTCAAGTGTTTTAGGATTTACGTGAGTGCCTTAGAGTGCAAACACATACCTTTAAAGATGGATTTAAGTTTGCTTTGAATTTTCTCTTTGTAAAGAGGGTTTACTCAAGCTTAAGGGTAGAAGCTTTGAGTGTTGTAAAAGGTTGCCTCCTAAGCCTAGAAAAGGGGAAGAATTCTTAGTAAATTGGTTGAAATCCTTAGTAGGGAAGCTAAGGTAGTGGATGTAGGCTTTGGTTAGAAAGCTGAACCACTCTAAATCTTGTGTCTATTTTTCTTATCTTTTTCTTCCACTACCAATACCCAAAAATCAACCTCTCCACCACTTGGCAAGCAAAACGATTGAAGGAATTCGAGCCCAACACAATGTAACAGTGCGTACCGATACGCCCCAAGCGTACCGATACATAAAGACGCTACTGGAATTCTAATCGACCAAGGGGTACCGATATACGAAAAAGTCGTACCGGTACTCCCCTCACAATCTGTCTCCCTTTTTACTAAAGCATACCGATACTCGAACATCTGTACCGGTACGTAAGCCCGAAATTCAAAATCTAGGTTCAGATTTCACCTAGAAATCCTACTTAACCTACATGGTTAAGCCTCAAATTACTCATACAAGTTATGGTTGAGTTATTAAGTGGATTTCTACCAATTTTAAGCCTTAAAAACATCAAACCCATATTTTGCCATTAAAGAGTCAGTCGAAGCATAACAAGCCATAAACATTCAAATTATGCACAAAGCCTATTTTATGAGTTGCAGGAAACTATAGGAGTTAGTAGTGTACTAAGCTTGAATTAAAGCTGATGAAGAAGCCCTCAAAGATCCCATCTCATTCTTCTTCTTCAAAACCCTTGCTAACCCTCTTCCACTATCATTCCAAGCAAAGCTTACCTCAAAATAAAGATCCTCTACTGCTGAACAATCTTCCCTCAAGCACTAATCCGAGATTCTTGCATGAAAAGATCAAAATTTCATCTTTTAACTTGGTTCTTAAGGAATAGGATGAATGAAGATGGAAGCCAAAACAAAAAAAAGGGAATAATAGGACAAGGTGATCTCACCTCACCCCTTTTTCTACCACCAATAAAGATCCATAGCCCCCTTTTACATCCAATTTAGGTTATTAACTTTATACCCTCCATAAATCTTCCTAACTCAAACTCAAACCATCAACACAAGCCCAACAACCCAGATCAAGCCCAAAAAGACTCCCAAGGGCCCAACATCATGGCCCAAACACGAAGTCCACACCTCGGATCAACTCGACTCTTGGATCCTAAATCCGGGTCGTTACAACTCTCCCCTCCTAAAAGAAAATTTCCTCCCTAAAATTTAGACAATGGAAGGAGAGCAACTGCCAACGCTCCAACCAACCTCTCATTGACAATTGTCTATGCGGCTCTTAGGTTCACCAAAAACCTTCCTAACCAAAACTCTCAACACAAATTCTTAAATTTCTACAAGCCTCCTCAACAAGACATTCCCAACGTCCAAAACAACACTCATATTAAACCTGGAGACGGATCAACCAACGATAATCTCAACAGCATTATCAAACATCGGCACTCTGAACTAACTTTGGATGAATCACAACTCGATGAATGAACCTCTCTACCAACACTAGCATTTCCAAAGTCTTGAACTCAACCCTCATCTGTGTCCATAATGCGACACTTCTTCAAGGTATACCACAGGGCACTTCCTCATATGTAATAACAATATTCCATCTAACATGAAAATACAACCTTATTTCACAACTTGGTTAACTAATACAGAACTTAACACCTCATTTACTTGAACCCACTACGATATAAGCAGATGCGAATCCACGATCAAGCGATTCTACTAGCCAAGCCACTTCGGTTCCAAAAGAAAATTGTTACCACAACCAAACTCTACTAGGGATCAAACCACCAAACTGTCCTTAAGATCCGAACACTCTCTTTCACTCCCAACCACTAAATTCTAACTAGCATTGGTGCTAAAACTTTAGCAAGTCCTTCAAGATTCCTAATCATTCTCCAAACTCAATGATACATGTATGGGGGGCTAAAATGATGCATTGTAGCCAAAGAGTTGAAGCTGTTTTATACGTCTGGAATTTCAGCCGACTTGCATCGAATTTTCGGATGGGATCCGAGCACTTCTGAGTCTACATGTCTTCTTCAAACATATTCGTCAGTCTCTTAGCTTTCCAACGCATCAATCCGACATCGGGAGCTCAAGTTATGTCCATTTTAGTGAAGACTGTTCGAGCAGAAATCTTTATACGGTTTTATCACGGGAAATATTATTTATTACGAATTTTCAATAATTTTATTGATTATTTGAACTTAAATTTAATCTAGGATTTTTTATGAAGATATTTAGATGATTTAGGATTAGATTTGTTATTTATTTATTAGTTTTTTTTAGGTTAGATACAATATGTTTATTTATTTTATTATTATCTTTACTTTTCCTAATTTAAGTTGAACTCTTCATTTCTAGCCTATTTAAAGGCATATTTGCTTCATTAATAAGAACAACATCATGAATTTATGAGTTGCAAAAACCTTTGGCCATGGGCCATTTTATTTTCAAGGTAGATAGATTTGCCTTGTTATTTTTCGTATCAGAAGTCTTCTTCAACGTAAGTTCGTCAAGTTCTTGTAATGGAGATCTTCTTCACACCCTTGCTTGCTTAGGTAATTGCATCTAGGAGGGTGGGTTAGAGCCGCTTGAGGTTGCTTGCTTAGATAATCGCGTCTAAGAGGGTGCCGAGGACAAAATATCCTACAACATCTATCTCGTCATCATCCATTCATCGGAGAGATTTGTGCCGTTTGCAGGTGTTTGCCTATTCAATTGCGATTAGGAGGGTGTCAAGGACAAATCTATCCAACACCGCCACCATCAAATTCATCCTATCTCGTTTTCTACATCAAGATCATGCTTTATTATCGGTTTGCTGAACTTGGAGTTTGGGGTTTTCTCTGATCATATTAGTGAGTTTGCTAGATTAATTGTGATCTATAGGGTTCCTAGATTTTGAGGTAATTCTTGGATCCTGGCTTCCGTATCACTCAACTTATTACAACACACGAATCTGATTCCATACAACTTTAACCAAAACCCACATTTCCCCGAAGCCATTCGAAACATCTTTACACTGTCACCATGCATGAAAACAATCCACCTCAAACCCAAATAGGCAACCCTCTATTCATCAAACTTAAGATTATCTCGACACATTCGTAAGTCCAAAAACTCTTCAACTTGCCCTTAGAATTCAAACATCGCATCAAACCCCAAATTTTAACACTAATTCTCCTTAACCTTCAACTTACGAGACCAACATCCTAAACGATCTTACGGGAATCTCAAAACTCTTCAAGATCATCAGCCTTGTAAAACAAATACTGGCCTTCCATTGTTATACATCGACCCACAATAGCTAACACCACTATATCTTGCTATACCAACATAAGCAAGTCCCAAGGTGAACCCCTTGGTGACATCTCCCGCGCCCTTTCCTCTACCAAGGAGTTCTCACACAAGAGGTTCGGTAGATGTCAGACCACAATGTGATGAACACTTAATACCAAACTCAACACAGCCCTTATCATGGGTACTACTCCATGGTCAAGAGGTTATCCTGCTCAATCCTCGAAGAGCACCACGACAACCACTTGCACGTCCACCGCTCTAAACCGCAGACTCTCATCCCTACGTCAACTACTCGAACTAAGAACGTCTTACAACCTACAAGGTCCTCTTCAACTAGCATCACATGAGTACAACACATAAGCTAAAGAGATAGGATATATTCACGCACAATACCGACAAACTGGTTCATTGCAAACCCCAACTTTAAGATTCTTGCTTGGAAACCAAGACACCCTTGGCACTCACGTGACCAACCCGTACCAAGGGTAAGTCTAACAATTCTATAAGGACTGTTACTCTAAACCATACACACCACCCACGGTAGAACCTTTACTTACCAATCCATTAATTTACCAAACCAATATCAACCTCGAGGAAACTTATCACAGAACCCCTCAATAAAATCTCTACTAAGGTAAGAACAAGAAATCAAACTGCCATCAAGAAACTGAAAACCATAATGGGACCAAATCATTTAACACACTCTCGGTAACAAGCTTGTCATTCCTGGCATGAACAACATATCGTCTAACAAAAGCTCGTGCGATGACTCTAACTATAGATCTCACCAGACCTCTACCCTGATACTTCGACAATGACCCAACAACACTTCTCGAAGAACCTTGACCATGCCCAGAAGAAGTCAACCTCAAAGACTGAATCGGTAAATACTCATCCATGAATGAGCAATCTTTTGCCATGTGACCCGCTGTCTGGCACACATAGCAAATTCCCCAAGCAAGAAAAATACCTCAAGGTGATGTCAACCACAAGGCTGGGGAACCGATGTGATAGATGCTAGGGCCGAACCATCAACACTCTCTGTTAAAGTAGAAATCGATAAGCCCTCTACAAAACCCTCAATTTAGATTTTTGACCAACCCTCAGCTGATCTAAAACAACTCCTTTTTGATTCGCTTAAAGCACGAACCTTCCCCTCTTTAAGGCCTGGGAAGAATCTCATTATGCTCTGATTTCCCCAAAAAAACGGTCTACAGAATCCTCAACTGACTCAATGTTGGTTCTAAGGTCATTTGAGTGCTTCATACTAACGACTAACTCAGAGAATATCCCAGGTAAAACTGTTCCTGTGCATCAATATGTCAACTTTGAATCTACATCTAACCTCAACCACATTTACTCTTTGATAGCAACAAACTTTGGGCGTAACAGCTTAACCGTAGAAAAATCTTACTCATACCCAGCACTACTTAACATTTTAAACCGACTGCAAGAACTGATCTCTCATCTTCTTCATAAGAGCTTTACTGACATACATTTTTCTTGACTCGCCCAAGGAACATCCTATGTAGAGAAAAACAAGCTGTGGCCCTAACTCTAAGGTCTCTCACCAATTGTATGCATTGCCTATAAGAAAAAGACAATACAGTCAGGATTTCTTATGACTATTTCACGTCATCCTCAGATCCCTCTGAGTGTTTCTTAACCATCAATCCGATTGATTAGGTCATCCTTTCTCAACCTTTTTTACTATACTTAGATTCGTAACAATAATGTTCCTCCCATTAAAGAAATATGGCTCCCTTCACGACTCTCCTTATTCAATCTCGTGCCGTCAACCCAACTGGCCTGAACCACATTCAAAAGATGGTAGTTTGTTATTCCCATTACCCTGGGTTTGGTTCCCCTGAAACCTCAAAGCTTCCAACACTACACTTGTCATCTCAATCTGGCTCATGACCGGACAACAACCGATGACCAAGATCATATCAATTCATTTAGAAGACAACTCTATTGTATCTGTCAACCACGTATTCTTAAGCCTTACTCAATCATCGCCTCGCACAAAACCCACAATGTCCTTCCGGCCACTACTATAAACAATCGCAACAAGCATACCTTGCTCGAGATCTCAGGGCATTCAGCTTACTAAGAGCGTACATAGGACCTCACAACCATCACGTACCTCTCCACATTAGACAGAAACATATATTTGCCAGGCTTGTTGCATCCCTATTACATGGTACCCACCATTAAGGTTCACTTACTACAAATGATGGGACCTCCGATCGACACTCTACCACTGGTCAATCAAAAGCAAGTCCTTTTGTCCGTTCTGTAAAGGTCGTCTACCACCACGTAGAATCTCACCACAGGATATTCTCACCATAAACTCAAGGCTTTGAGGTAACTTACGGCACATAATCATGATTACTTCTAAAGCGATGGGAGGAGGGCACACCCTCAACTCATTTATTCCTTCATAACCCAAGCTTAACGTCTAAGATAACTCCGATCTCAGAATCATCCTCAAAGGAATCAGTCATCATCACGGCCCTCACGGCCGCGATCGAATCTATCTTAATGTCGCAACTAGCGACACACGCGAACACAGAGCACACCATCCAGATTCTAGTCTTGAAAGAGTACAACTTAGACACACGGGCTCGTATTCGCTAGACACCTATTCATGAATCCTAACCACCCCGGGATTTTCCTAGAATAGGCTAAACCTAGGCTCTAATACCACTAAATGTAACACCCTTGACCCGTATGTCACATTTGAGCCTCAAACCTGAAACTCGACCATCAAATTCCCAACCTAGTTTAGCCCAATCCACAATAAGCTTCCAAAAATCCATTTTATTTCAATCCAAATAAATACAAGTAAAATTTGAAATGTATACAGTGAAGCTCCTTTTAAAAATTACATTATAAAACTTCTGACTCGATCATTTGGAAATCCAAATACAATTTATAATATACAATAGGTTCTTACGAATACATAGCCCAAGGACCTAAATACTGTACTCTGAAGAGACGAGGCGCTGAAATCCTTCCCTGATGGTGCTCTTCCAAGAACGAGCTAAACCTACTAACCTGCGAACAGAAACAACGATTCCGAATGCTGAGCTAACAAAGCTCAGTGGATACACCGCCACTCAACCATGCTTCATGCAAATCATAAATAAAGTAATGCAACATGAATGACATCATGGCAAGATAACAATATCGCTACCATAACCGCCTAAACACATAGCATTATGAAAGTATGATCACGCACACTGCTCATACAAGTACCTCATACGTTTACATAACATCATATAGATAACACCAACAACATTAAGTGAGGTTTACGTCTATAAAGCGTCGAAATCCTACACTTGAGTGAGGCCCACGTCTATAAAGCATCGGGATCCTACACTACGATTAAGGCCCGTGTCCACATAGCATCAGGATCTTATACTCAAAGGGATGAGGTCCGCATCCATAAAGTATCGGGATCCAACATCCATGCTCGGAATCTCTCATCAAGCATCTTCGAATGAGGCCCGCGTCCATAAAGCATTGGGATTCTACATCCAGGAATCTTCAAGGTGTTGCAACACACTTAGGGTATCCAAATCCCAACAACAAGGGATGACTTGACTACCTAGGCGTCCTATCCGCACACAGCAAGGACCCTATTCACCACACAGCACACAACCTTGACACAAGGGTCTTACCGCACACAGCTTTAACACACTTACCATCACCTTATGGTTTCTATCAATTATTTTACTACCCTATTAAACTTATCTATTTATTAGTATGTTATGCAGGTATACATTAGTCGTTCTTATTAAATTATCTTATTATTCATTAAGACTTAACATTATTGGTGCCCTTCCGCACACAACAAGGGCCCAGATTACCACACAACATCAATCGATCCACCTAGGATCCCTATTGGTCACCCCTTACATACCTTACCTAATACATAACGAGTCATTAGCCATTTATTTCATACACAAGGTTTAAATCTTAATTTCTCAGTTTTAATATTCATTTTACACCTTAACAGACCCCCAGGGCCCTTTGCCTCAAATTATAGAACCCCCGAACGCAACCTCGAAATTCTTGGGCAGATTGCCCAGTGAGTACCGATACTCATATGTGGGTATCAGTACTCCCCTCTAGGTACCGATACTCTTCCATGAGTACCGATACTCAATTTAGACTCAAAAGGTCTGGTACAACAAGGCGTACTGATATGCTAAAGCCCCGTATTGATACTCACTAGCGGTACTTATCCATCCCGTACAGATCCCAACTCATACCAATACCCTTACTTTTGCGTACCGGTACGCAAAGCTTCCCTTAGGTAATGTAACAGTGCGTACTGATACGCCATAAGCGTACTGATACACAAAGACGCTACTGGAATTCTAATCGACCAAGGGGTACCGATACACGGAAAGTCGTACCAGTACTCCCCTCACAATTTGTCTCCCTTTTTACTAAAACGTACCGATACTCGAACATTCGTACCGGTACGCAAGCCCGAAATTCAAACTTTGGGTTCAGATTTCACCTAGAAATCATACTTAACCTACATGGTTAAGCCCCAAATTACTCCTACAAGTTATAGTTGAGTTATTAAGTGGATTTCTACCAATTTTAAGCCTTTAAAATGTCAAACCCATATTTTTCCATTAAAGAGTCAACCAAAGCATAACAAGCCATAAACATTCAAATCATGCACAAAGCTTATTTTTATGTGTTGCTAGAAACTATAGGAGTTAGTAGTGTACTAACCTTGAATTAAAGCTAATAAAGAAGCCCTCAAAGATCCCATCTCGTTCTTTGTAACACCCTTAATGTATACTCATAAATTGAATATACATTAAATATGTTACAGAGTCGTTTAAAGAAATCTCGACTTATAAATTTATTTTTTACAAGTATTTACAAATTTTAGTATGTAAATTTAACCTTTTCTCGGTTTTCTTGAAAACACAACCTATGTGCAGTTAGCTACTTTCAACCCTAAATTAATTATTTTAAAACATATTTGGCAATTATTAAAAACAATAGTTCAATTTAGGGTGAAAACTAGGTTCGCTATCTAGGCCCTTTCTTGACTTTAAAATCTTTACGCAATTACCGATTATTCTTATTAGCAAAGTATTTATCATTTCTACCTTAGCTTTATTCTGTTACAATGCTACTGCCTTATTTTACTTTATCCATATACGATTCATCATCAAAACTGATTACTTATCTATCATTTAGTTTAATTTAATGCATCATACTCTACTAGCAATTAAATAATTACATGCCCACTAGAGATTATCATAAGCTAGAATATCTTACTGATGTTTTGCAGATTGAAGCTTGATCAACATGCTCGACTCCTCTTCAAATACTACATCTTAATCTACGTGTTAAACAAACACACGCTAAGTACGAACTTAGTGAGGCAAAACTTATAAATCAAAGTAAAGCACTTTAATTTTAATAAAAATTACATAATAAATAAAATACTGAATATAACATATAAGAATTTAGAATCGTATAGAATGACTTATCAAAGTTGTTCCTCTATCATGTAACCCGTAAAAATCAACATCTTATATACATATATAAGGCAATGTCATGTCAAATCAAATATCCAATAAATCACTTGTTTTCATTTGAATCATATCACTTCCACCTTTCACTTTCCTTTAGATCACTTGTACTTGTTACTTTTTATTCAATTCACAGCCCAATGTAATGCAATTGAGAATGCATGGTATGCTAGTCACTATTGAGTATGCACATGTGCGGCATCAACTAATATGTTGTGCCATAATAAATCACTGCATCACTGCTGTAATTTAACATCATCATTGTATCACTAGGTCATAGCTATAGAACACAGCATCACTGTTTCACTTTATAACTGTTGTACACTTATACAACATCACTGTATCACTAGGTCATAGCTGTATAACACAACGTCACTATATCACTATACTCCACCTCATTGGCATGCCAATTATACCAAGAATCTCAATAATCATACAAAGGGCTTTTAACATCAATATCTTGTAAAGATCATTATAAACCATTTAAAAATTATTGTAAAATATATCAATTTACGATTCAAATTCTTTTTCTTTCAAATCATTCTAGGTTGACATATTACATTTCTTTCTCATATTATATATATAAAATATGTAAAAATGCACTCACCTGGGGCATTTATTAGCTTGCCTCACTAAGCACTACTCGATCCTTTCCTTCATAATACCTCGACCCTTCTTTTGATCCAAATCAAACTTCATTGATCATATAAATACGAATAACATTCGTTAGATTCAAATCTAACAATACTTTAAACATGCTATCGAATCTAGTCATTCGAATATACAAAATTTCCAAAAGTTTTTCATTCATTCCTTATACTGTCCAAAACCCATTTTTGGTCTTTAATGACCATTTAGAACTTCTATTAACCCCTTTCAAGCTTACTAATTAACCTTGGATACAAAATGCATCAATTCTCATTTTCTGACAGATTGCATTACCTTCAAAGAAATATTTCTATAAAATAATCTAAAACTTAGAATTAGATTTCGTTTGTTTTGAAAGAAACTAGATTCAGTAATATTTCCAACCATGTAAATTAATATCCCAAATTCAACTTGTACGATTTATGGTGAATTTTCAAAGTCAATTACAATGTTGGAATTCGGAACAGGCTGGTGCTTTATTTTTTGACATTTCGTCACTTAAAAATTAATATCTTTTGACTCGGAACTCGAAACCAGTTTTCGTTTGTTGGAGGTGAAACTAGACGAACAAACCTTTACATCGATATAAAATTCACCTTCTAACAATTTTTATAGAATTTATGGTGAATTTTCAAACTTACTCCCAAAACCAATCTTCTACATAGCTTTCCATAATAAACTTCTAATTTATACTAACTTCTTCTTATTTTTCTTCTTGTCAATTTAGTCTCATCACTTGCTTCAAACCACTAATGTATCACTTTCTTCATCAAATAAATGTTCAAAAATAATTCCCTTTAATTTTCCTTCTTTATCGAATGGTCACTAATAATGCAAAGGTAAGGATTCAAATTTCTTAACTTTGCAAAATAGTCCTCATTTCAACATTACCTCCTTAATTTCATCATTACAACTAAAATTTAGATTTAGTCCTTATCCTAAACCTCATTTCCAAATTGGTCACTTAACTTTCACAAATTGTCAAAATTGTCACTAATTCAATTTAACATTGGTTTAGCATTCTAACATCAATTTCAAATCTTCAACATCCTTAATAACATAAATACACACCAAATCCATACAAATTTAGATTTGGTCCTCTAACTTTTAAGATTGCCGAATTGGTCCCTATCAAATTAACTTAGAGTCTTGCTTCCAAACAACAAATCAAGCTTACTAAATCATTAATTCAACATCACAAACCCTAAATTAAACTTGAATCCATAAACCCTAATCATCTTCATAATAATCTAAACATGTAGAACTTAAACCCCAACTCAATATCATGATTTTAACATCATACTAACTTGATTTTAACTTGAATTCAATCATGGAATCATAAAATCTCAAAAGCCCCAATTGATCCATAAACTCTAATTTCTTTCTCATGTAAATTCTCATAAATCAAGCATGAATTTCATGAATTATTGATATCAAAATATAAAGCTTGAAGAGTAGAACAACTTTGTAGTTGAAGAGATTACCTGAAAACCGAGTCTCGGGGCTTGAATCGAGCTTGGAAAACTTTTCTCTTTCTTTCCCAACTCTCACGTTTTTGGCTTTTGTTCATCTTTTCACCATTATTTTACACATATATCTATTAAATGAAAATTAAATTCATTTAATAGTGAAATTATAATTTTGCCCTTTTTATCCAATGGTTGAAATTGATTTTATCATCAATCAAGGGCCAATATTTAATCTTCCATTTACTCTTTCCAAAATTGCCCTTATAACTTTTTAAATATTTCAAAATTGCCATTGGGGCCAAATGACCAATCTGCCCTCCAACTTGTTTTTATTTACTACCTTGCTATTATTGTAAAAGTTCAACTAAATCTAGTTGGAATCCAACCAAATATAATAAAATATTCATAAAATAGTATTTTATGACTTTTTCATGGCTTTTAGATCAGCCTCTGAAATTCTAGTTCGATCCAATTTCTCGATATTCATAAAATACTTCTACTGCGATTTTACCTTTTCCGAGCTATTGGATTTATTCCGAAAATTCTACATTTCCATATTCAGGAAATAAACTCTATTATCCCATAAAAACTTCCTTTTCCAAGGACTTAGTCTAAATTTTCTTAACTTAGTCTATTTTCCTGATACTTATCAAAAATCTTCATAGAATAAAATTCCTCTTACAATTCCTTTATCGATAATCCATACGAATTTTCTCTACTCTTACTGAGTCCAAAATATCGATCAGAAACACTTTTATGGGACCTTCCCGAAGGTCACCCATCCTTGCATTTCTCTAGCCTGAACACGCTTAACAATTTCATTCAATCCAAATTTGGTACCTTTTTCTGCATCTTAATTCTTAAAACCGATATCAAGGTACCTATTTCGATCCGATTTACTCTTATACTAAATAAAATTACTTGTTGGGGAAATTTACACTTTAGTCCCTAAACTTTTCTTAAGTTTATACTTTAACCCAAAACTTTCAAAATTTACATTTTGGTTACTAGCCAAAATTTAGGATATTACAATTCCCCCTTAAGAAAATTCGTCCTTGAATTTTTAAAACATATATGTTTCAAACAATTGCAGATATTACTCCCTCATTTTCTTCTCAAACTCTCAAGTGGCTTCTTCGACACCTTGTGGTTTCTTCTTAGGTCCTTAACCAATGTAATTTGTCTTATTCCTTAATTCTTTAACTCCATATACCAGTATTTCTACTAACACCTCTTCATATATCAAGTCTAATTGCAGTGCTTTTTTTTTCAGGAGTGATGACACATGAATAATCCAATCAATATCTCCAAAACATAAATACATACACTATAAACTTTTGCTCACTTTTGAGGATAAGATCCATTAATATGCCCCTGGTACAACTCTTTCACGACTCCTTGAGGTAAAATAATTTTGAAACCAAGTTTTTCCCTTTTTGACTTGCACGAATTATCTTCTCTCAAAGTGGTACTTTTCCTCTTTTTCTCTTCCTTTAGCTTTTAACTGATAATATCTTGACTAAAGATCAACCTTCCATTTAGATCTTACTTCTATGTTAGTCATAGGTAACCAATTTATCTTAAAATTGGTCTTAGATTCTCAGATCTTCTACAGGAGTTAACTTTCATGCTTATTTCACTGTATCATATCCACTATGAGTCCTTTCTTAACCTCTAAGATTCGTAGACTGATGAATTACATCATCGTCTTACTTTCCTTATTCTCGTCTCATTCCATATCATACTAATGAGGAGCAGCATCAAGTCATACAATCAGCATATCAGTAATATGATATCCTAATGGCATGTATTTACTGATAAAAATCATATACAAACTTGGTTTAGCATCCAGAACTGGCTAAACATGTAGCTCTGATACCATTAAATGTAACACCCTTAATGTATACTCGTAAATCAAATATAATCTTTACGGGGTCGTTTAAAGAAATCTCGACTTGTAAATTTTTTTAAAGTATTTACAAATTTTAGTATGTAAATTTAACTCTTTCTCAGTTTTCTTGAAAACACAACCTATGTGCAGTTAGCTTGTTTTAACCCTGAATTAATTATTTTAAAACATATTTGGCAATTATTAAAAACAACAGTTTAATTCAGGGTGAAAACTAGGTTCGCTATCTAGGCTCTTTCTTAACTTTAAAATCTTTACACGATTACCGATTATTCTTATTAGCAAAGTAATTACCTTTCTACCTTAGCTTTATTCTATTACAATGCTACTGCCTTATTTTACTTTATCCATATACGATTCATCATCAAAACTGATTACTTGTCTATCATTTAGTCTAATTTAATGCATCATACTCTACTAGCAATTAAATAATTACATGCCCACTAGATATTATCATAAGCTAGAATATCTTACCGATATTTTGCAGATTGAAGCTTGATTAGGATGCTCGACTCCTCTTCAAAATACTCAATCTTAATCTACGTGTGAAACAAACACACGCTAAGTACGAACTTAGTGAGGCAAAACTTATAAATCAAAGTAAAGGACTTTAATTTTAATAAAAATTGCATAGTAAATAAAATACTGAATATAACATATAAGAATTTAGAATCGTATAGAATGACTTATCAAAGTTGTTCCTCTATCATGTAACCTGTAAAAATCAACATCTTATATACATATATAAGGCAATGTCATGTCAAATCAAATATCCAGTAAATCACTTGTTTTCATTTGAATCATATCACTTCCACTTTTCACTTTCCTTTATATCACTTGTACTTGTTACTTTTTGTTCAATTCATAGCCCAATGTAATGTAATTAAGAATGCATGGTATGCAAGTCACTATTGAGTATGCACATGTGCGACATCAACTAATATGTTGTGCCATAATAAACCACTGTATCACTGCTGTAATTTAACATCATCATTGTATCACTAGGTCATAGCTGTAGAACACAGCATCACTGTTTCACTTTATAACTGTTGTACACTTATACAACATCATTGTATCACTAGGTCATAGCTGTATAACACAACGTCACTATATCACTATACTCCACCTCATTGGCATGCCAATTATACCAAGAATCTCAATAATCATACAAAGGGCTTTTAACATCAATATCTTGTAAAGATCATTATAAACCATTTAAAAATTATTGTAAAATATATCAATTTACGATTCAAAATCTTTTTCTTTCAAATCATTCTAGGTTGACATATTATATTTTTTCGCATATTATATATAAAAAATATGTAAAAATGCATTCACTTGGGCCATTTATTAGCTTGCATCACTAAGCACTACTCGATCATTTCATTCGTAATACCTCGACTCTCTTTTGATCCAAATCAAACTTCATTGATCATATAAATACAAATAACATTCGTTAGATTCAAATCTAACAATACTTTAAATATGCTATCGAATCTAGTCATTTGAAATACAAAATTTCCAAAAGTTTTTCCTTCCTTCCTTATACTGTCCAAAACCCATTTTTGGTCTTTAATGACCATTTAGAACTTCCATTAACCCCTTTCAAGCTTGCTAATTAACCTTAGATACAAAATGCATCAATTCTCATTTTCTGACAGATTGCACTACCTTCAAAGAAATATTTCTATAAAATATTCTAAAACTCAAAATTTGATTATGTTTGTTCTGGAAAAAAACTAGATTCAGTAAGCTTTTCAACCATATAAATTAATAGCCCAAATTTAACTTGTACGATTTATGGCAAATTTTCAAAGTCAATTACAATGCTGAAATTCGGAACAGACTGGTGCTCTATTTTCTGACCTTTCATCACTTAAAAATTCATATCTTTTGACTCGGAACTCGAAATCAGTTTCCGTTTATTGGAGGCGAAACTAGATGAACAAATATTTACATCAATATAAAATTCACCTTCTAACCATTTTTATAGAATTTATGGTGAATTTTCAAACTTACTGCCAAAACCAGTCTTCTACATAGCTTTCCATAATAAACTTCTAGTTTATACTAACTTCTTATTTTTCTTCTTGTCAAGTTAGTCCCATCACTTGCTTCAAACCACTAATGTATCACTTTCTTCATCAAATAAATATTCAAAAATAATTCCCTTTAATATTTCCTTCTTTATCGAATGGTCACTAATAATGCAAATGTAATGATCCAATTTTATTAACTTTGCTAATTAGTCCTCAAATTCAACATTACCACCTTAATTTCATCATTACAACTAAAATTCAAATTTAGTCCTTATCCAAAACCTCATTTACAAATTGGTCACTTAACTTTGACTAATTGTCAAAATGGTCACTAATTCAATTTAACATCGGTTTAGCATTCTAACATAAATTTCACATCTCCAACATCCTTAATAACATAAATACACACCAAATCCATACAAATTTAGATTTTGTCCTCTAACTTTTAAGATTGCTGAATTGGTCCCTATCAAATTAACTTAGAGTCTTGCTTCCAAACAACAAATCAATCTTACTAAATCATTAATTCAACATCACAAACACTAAATTAAACTTGAATCCATAAACCTTAATCATCTTCATAATAATCTAAACATGTAGAACTTAAATCCCAACTCAATATCAAGATTCTAACACCATACTAACTTGATTTCAACTTGAATTCAATCATGGAATCATAAAATCTCAAAAGCCCCAATTGATCCATAAACCCTAATTTCTTTCTCATGTAAATTCTTATAAATCAAGAATGAATTCCATGAATTATTGATATCAAAAAATAGAGCTTGAAGAGTATAACAACTTTGTAGTTGAAGAGATTACCTGAAAATCGAGTTTCGGGGCTTGAATTGAGCTTGGAAAAATTTTCTCTTTCTTTCCCTAGCTCTCACATTTTTGGCTTTGTTCATCTTTTCACCATTATTTTACACATATATCTATTAAATAAATATTAAATTCTTTTAATAGTGAAATTACAATTTTACCCTTTTTATCTAATGGTTGAGATTGATTTTATCATCAATCAAGGGCCAAGATTTAATCTTCCATTTCCTCTTTCCAAAATTTCCCTTATAACTTTTTAAATATTTCAAAATTTCCATTAGGACCAAATGACCAATTTGCCCTCCAACTAGTTTTTATTACTAGTTTGCCATTCTTGTAAAAATTCAACTAAATCTAGTTGGAATCCAACCAAATATAATAAAATATTCATAAAATAGTATTTTATGACTTTTCCATGGCTTTTGGACCAGCCTCTAATATTTCAGTTCGATCTGATTTCCCGATATTCATAAAATACTTCTACTGCGATTTTACTTTTTCCGAGCTATTGATTTATTTCGAAAATTCTATATTTCCATATTCGGGAAATAAAATCTATTATCCCATAAAAACTTCCTTTTCCAAGGAGTTAGACTGAATTTTTTTAACTTAGTCTATTTTCTCGATACTTATCGCAAATCTTCATAGAATAAAATTCCTCTTAGAACTCCTTTATTGATAATCCATACGAATTTTATCTACTCTTATTGAGTCCAAAATATCGATCAGAAACACTTTTATGGGTGAACTACGTAGAGGTCAGAGCGTTATTGTTGTGGCTTAGAAATCGACATCGTGAAATCGTGATTGGATATCTATCTCCTTCAAATTCAGAATTCTAGATTTTAAGCAGGTAATTCTTCGCCCTTATCCACCCCGATTCGTTCCTCGTACATGGATCTTTGGTGGTGATCGCCAGATAATTTTTCTGTTGTGCCATGGGGTGTGCCGGCGTGACCCAACAGTGGTATCAAAGTCACTTGTATGATACAGATTCGGGTTTTAATTACTTGGATGACGTAATTGTCTGAGATACATGTTATTTTTCGATTTATTTAGCGAATATATGATATTTGTACGAGAAAATCAATTCAATCATGGTTAATCTGTTAATCTAGTTAAAAGATGTTCCTAAGATCGCTGATTAAGAGTTAATCATCAAGATCTTTGTTGATAGGGTTTGAAATATTATATATTAATTGTTAACATATTCAATATGGAGTTTTAGAGTTTTAGATGTTAAGTGTTAACATACACAAGTTATAGTTATATATTAGACTAATGGTTAGTCTATAGATTTCGTACGAGGAAAGTAACAAGAGTTGTTTCAGTAAAAACCTCATGGATTTTAAAATCCTGAAAAACATGATAATGTTGATAAAATTTATCAAATCGTGAGGTTTTTTACATAACAATTAAGATGCTAATCTTTAAAAATTTCCCCGCCGCTGACCGATCAGCTGCACTCTGCTAACGGCCCACAGCCGCCAAAACCCTGCAAGGGGCTCCGCTCCTTGACCCCTATGTTGGAACAATCTGGTAAAACCTTAATAACAAACCGCATCGTTATTATGTTTGATATGCACGTTGTTTGGAATACATGGTTATATCCTGATAGCCCATTTAGTTTGATTTATATGGTTTTATAAATACGGCCCGCGTGTCGTGCCTTTCTCTACTTCTATTGTAATTATTTTCTCATCTTACTCCTTCGTATGTAAAACGAGTTTCGAAAATTGTAATCTATACGAAGAAGCATGGACCAGAGGAACATAAATATGGGCCAACAAAAAGATGCTTGAGAAGTGATTTTATCCTTAGAATAATTTGGTTCTCACATTGGCTTGGGACGGGCCACCTTAGGATATGGGCTATAACTATTGCATTCATATTTACTGCTTTTCATGTATATGATAAAATGAATGTATGAGATGCATGCTAGTTAATTGATAAGATCAAATGTTAAATGGTGAGATAATATTCACAAACCCCTCAATAAAATATTAAGTCTTTTATTGCTTCCCAATGTTAACACTCGTTAAAGTCTAGATCGATACAATGTAGGTTCTGCTAAAGCGAGGTACTTGTATCTATCTTGGCCAAACGCGAAGAATAAGCAAGTGATATTTTTTGGTTATAATATTGGTTAAAGACTTAACCGGGTTACTCTAATAGGATTAGAAACCTAAAGGTTAGTTATTTGGATAATCATAAGATGATTATGAACAAGAGTTGTTCACCAATGAAGGAGTTACATGAGATGTAATTAACAAATGTTGCTTACCTAGATAAACCATACTCTTAAGAGAAAAGCCAAAGCTGACTTAAGAGAATGTGAATTTTGGATCCTTACGCACTAAAAAAACTTTACGAAAAGTATTTTTGACATTAATATTTGAGGGTTATTAAATTTAATAAAAGTAGTGGGAGTATAAATTCCTTTTATAATCAAACTTGGTAAACGTACTAAAAAAATCAATCATATTTTATTGTTGTAGACTTATTATGGCAAATACATATTCGTTATCATTGCGATCGGTCCTTGAGAAGGACAAGTTGAACGACGCAAACTACCTTGACATGTCACTGAAAGAAAAATGTTTTCATTGTAATAAGACATGTCATTGGAAGAATGACTGCCCCATTTATCTTGAAAAGGTCAAGAAGGCAAACGAAAGCGGGGCGTCTGCCTTAGATATTTATGTTATTGATATTAATTTATCAATACCTACTTCTTGGGTATTGGATACTGGTTGTGGTTCTCATATGTGTACATCTGTACAAGGACTACAAAAGAGTAGAAATCTAAGAAAAGAAGATGTGAACATACGAGTTGGTGATGGAGCAAGAGTTGTTGCATTAGCTATAGAAACACATACTTTATCGTTGACTAGTGGACTTAATTTATGTTTAGAGGATTGATATTTTGTGCCTAGTTTGACTAAAAACATCATTTCGATTTCTTGTTTAGACAAGATTGGTTTTGAGATAATTATTAAGAATAATTATTGTTCTTTTATCTCGATAATGTTTTTATGGTGCGGCACAATTAATAATTGGCCTCTATATTTTGGATCAAGAGAATTCCATTTACAGCATAAATACGAAAAGATCAAAAACAAATGACTCTAATCAAACTTATCTTTGGCATTGTCACTTGCGTCACATAAGTGAAAAACGCATTTCAAAACTTCATAAAGATGGATTTTTGGATTCATTTGTTTTTGAAGAATTTGATGTATGCGAGTCTTGCTTATTTGGAAAGATGACCAAAGCTCATTTTAATGGTAAAAGTGAGCGAGCAAATGATATATTGGGATTAATACATAGTGATGTATGTGGACCAATGAATACACAAGCAGAGGAAGGTTTCAATACTTCATTACTTTCACATGACTTGGTAGATATGGGTACATTTACCTAAAACACCATAAATCTGAAGCCCTTGAAAACTTCAAGGAATTTAAAAATGAAGTACAAAACCAACTAGGAAAAAGCATTAAGGCTCTTCGATCAGATCGAGGAGGAGAATACTTAAGATTAGAGTTTGGTGACCTTCTTATGAAATGCGGGATTGTCTCACAACTTACACTTCCCGGTACTCCACAATGGAATGGAGTTTTCAAAAGAAAAAATTGAACACTTGCTTGACATGGTTCGATCAATGATGACTCACGCTGATCTTCTAGTTTTTTTTTGGACATGCACTAGAAACAACGAATTTCACACTAAATCGTGTTCTATCTAAATCAGTTCAAAAAATACCACATGAGATATGGACTGGAAACGTCCTAGTATGTCTTTTATGAAAATTTGGAGATGTGAAGCTTATGTTAAACATCAGATGTCTATAAAGCTCAAACCCAAATCTCATAAATGTAATTTTGTAGGTTATCCTAAAGAAACTAAAAGATATTATTTCTTCCGAGAATAAAGTGTTTGTTGCTCGAATAAGAATCTTCTTAGAAAGAGAATTTGTCTTCAGAAAAGGATGTGAGAGAAATATTGAACTCAATGAAATTTGAGATCAACCACAAATCTGTGAACCAAAGATTGAACAACAAGTTTCACAAGTTGTTGAGGAATATTTAACTATTTTGGAAACACAATCACTGTGAAGATCCTTGAGAAAACACAATGCGCCTGAGAAATACAGATTTCTTGTCACATTGCATGGTGATGTTCTCTTCATGGATCAAAATGAGCCTAGGATTTATCAAGAAGCGTTGATGGGCCCAGACTCTTCGAAAATGGCTAGAGGCCATAAAATTCGAGATGGATTCCATGTAAAAAAAAAAATAGGTTTGGACCTTGGTTGACCCACCTCTAGGATTATGCCCATAGGGTGCAAATGGGTTTTCAAAAAGAAAACCCGACATGGATGGTAATGTACAAACATACAAAGGGCGATTAGTCGCTAAGGGTTTCACAAATTCGTGGTATAGACTATGATGAAACTTTTTCTCTTGTTGTTATGTTTAAATCCATCCGGATCTTACTTGTGATAGCTGCATTTATGATTATAAGATATGAAAAATGTATGTTAAAACTGCTTTTCTTAATGGAAAACTAGACAAGGATGTGCACATGACACAACCTGAAGGTTTTGTCGATCCAAAAGATGCTAGAAAAATATGCAAGCTACAAAGCTCCATTTATGGATTAAAGCAAGCTTCTCGAAGTTGGAATCTTTGTTTTAACGCAATCAAAGAGTTTAGTTTTATAAAAAATAAGGATGAGCCATGTGTTTTCAATAAAATTAGTAGGAGCGCTGCCATATTCTTGGTATTGTATGTGGATAAAAAAATGACATGCCTAGCTTATAGTATTTTTTAAAAAAAACTTGGTTAGGAAAATGTTTTTCCATGAAAGACTTGGGTGAGGCAGCATACATATTAGGAGTCAAGATCTATAGAGATAGATCGAGACGACTCCTAGGACTGAGTCAAAATATATACATAGATAAAGTATTGAAAAGATTCAGTATGGAAGAATCCAAATGGGGATTCTTACCTATAAGACATGACATTTCACTCTCGAAGGAAATGTCTCCTTTAATACCTCAAGAAAGAGAGCGCATGAGTAAGATTTCATATGCTTCAACAATTGTTTTTATCATGTATGTCATGCTATGTACTTGTCCAGATGTATGATACACTTTAAGTATGACAAGTCGGTACTGTGGTAGATCCCGGTGAAGGTCATTGGGTTGTAGTTAAAAACATCCTTAAGTACTTAAAAAGAACTAAGGATACATTCAATATATATAGAGGTGAGAAAGAGCTAATTATAAAATGTTATACTGATGCCAGCTTTCAAACCAATAAGGATGATTCACGATCTTAATCGGGTTTTGTGTTTTGCCTTAATGGAGGCACTGCGAGCTAAAAAGGTTCAAAAAAAGATATATTAGATGATTCTACAAAAGAAGCCGAGTATATTACAGCATGCGAATGCTGCAAAAGAGGGTGTTTGGATCAAGAAGTTCATATCTGAACTAGTGCTTCTGCCTAGCATATTAAATGCTATCGATCCACGTTGTGATAACAACAGAGCCATCACACAAGAAAAAAACCCATATCTCACCAACGATCCAAACACATACTTAGGCGTTACCATCTCATTTAAGAAATTATAGATTGAGGAGACGTGGAAATATGTAGAGTACCAACAAATGATAACATTTTTGATCCACTAATAAAGCCTCCGACGCAGTAGAAGCATGATCATCACACTAAGTCACTTGGTATTAGATACATGAGTGATTGGTCTTAGTGCTAGTGGGAGATTGTTAGACCATGCCCAAAGACCAATCATAAGATGATTGTAAAAAATATTTGTTTTTACCTTGTTTATTCATAAAGAGGCATTGCCATTATTATTTTTAGTTACAATTCTACGTGCATAAATAAACTGAATTATAATAAAGTCCTTAGAATAATATGGTTATTCTTAAATGTCCTTAGTCGAGTATTATTGTGGGAATGGACAACAATAATGCATTAAGACTAATTGTAGTTTATTGATGACAAAGTGTTGTCATTGACATGGGGATGTCAAAATAAATACATACGTATGTGTTAGAGAATGACATACTAGACCGACTCGCTATGAGCACGTTTCTTGGATTATTATGTGATAGTCACAACATTGCTCATAGTGATAACTACATGTATGATCCTCAGACTTGAAATTATTATTATTTCAACATCGTGAGTGACATATTTTGATATAGTCAAATGTGTGTCGTAACTGACTACACTATAAAGACTGATATTGGATATGTTACAATCTATGTAGTGGGATATGGTTGATCAAGATAGGATTTGTCCCTCCTACATAATAGGAGTAATATCGTAGGCCACTTGATTGAGTGAGACTAGAAATGCATAGACATGCTCGAATAAGTTGATATGAGATCTCATAGTTATTCGTTTATAATAGTCTACTTAAGATATCAAGAAATATTAGATGGACTATACAAGTGTGACTATTCCATGACTTGTGTCCAATCTAGATATAAGGACAAAAGGATGTAATACATGAAAATAGTTAATCATGAAGAGGTTATGTCGAATCATGATTTCTTGTAACTTAGGTGACAATGACATATTGTTAGATGTCACTCATTGTTTGTAATATTAGAAATGTTCTAATATTTACTACTAACGTTACAAAGAACCTACATGGTCACACCTGTGGTTGAAATGAACAAATATTAAACGAATTACATATGTACAAATTTGTTGTACACAAATTTAGTTAAATTAATATATATTCAATATATATAACTTAACTATTGGATAAATATTAAAAGAAAATAATTATTGTAATTATAACTCTTTTAATATATAAATAATATAATTTGATTTAAATTAATATATATATATATATATATATTAAAATTCTAATTAAAGTTGAATTGGGATTATATATATTAATATATATATATTAAAATCCTAATTAAGTTGAAGTGGGATTATATATATTAATATATATTAAAATTCTAATTAAGTTAGATTGGGATTATATATATTAATATAGATATATATTGAAATCCTAATTAAGTTTAATTGGGATTAAATGTATTTAATATATATATATACTACTTCTATTGTAATTATTTTCTCATCTTACTCCCTCGTATGTAAAACACTTTTCGAAAATTGTAATCTATATGAAGAAGCATGAACCAGAGGAACAAAAGTATGGGCCTACAGAAAGATGCTTGAGAAGTGATTTTATCCTTAGAATAATTTGGTTCTCCCATTGGCTTGGGACGGGCCACCTTAGGATATGGGCTATAACTATTGTATTCATATTTACTGCTTTCCATGTATATGATAAAATGAATGTATGAGATGCATGCTAGTTAATTGATAAGATCAAATGTTAAATGGTGTGATAATATTCACAAACCCCTCAATAAAATATTAAGTCTTTTATTGCTTCCCAATGTTAACCCTCGTTAAAGTGTATACAATGTAGGTTCTGCTAAAGCGAGGTACTTGTATCTATCTTGGCCAAACGCCAAGAATAAGCAAGTGATATTTTTTTGTTATAATATTGGTTAAAGACTTAACCGGGTTACTCTAATAGGATTAGAAACCTAAAGGTTAGTTATTTGGATAATCATAAGATGATTATGAACAAGAGTTGTTCACCAATGAAGGAGTTACATGAGATGTAATTAACAAATGTTGCTTACCTAGATAAACCATACTCTTAAGAGAAAAGCCAAAGCTGACTTAAGAGAATGTGAATTTTGGATCATTACGCACTAAAAAAAACTTTACTGAAAAGTATTTTTGACATTAATATTTGAGGGTTATTAAATTTAATAAAAGTAGTGGGAGTATAAATTCCTTTTATAATCAAACTTGGTAAACGTACTAAAAAAATCAATCATATTTTATTGTTGTAGACTTATTATGGCAAATACATATTCGTTATCATTGCGATCGGTCCTTGAGAAGGACAAGTTGAACGACGCAAACTACCTTGACATGTCACTGAAAGAAAAATGTTTTCATTGTAATAAGACATGTCATTGGAAGAATGACTGCCCCATTTATCTTGAAAAGGTCAAGAAGGCAAACGAAAGCGGGGGCGTCTGCCTTAGATATTTATGTTATTGATATTAATTTATCAATACCTACTTCTTGGGTATTGGATACTGGTTGTGGTTCTCATATGTGTACATCTGTACAAGGACTACAAAAGAGTAGAAATCTAAGAAAAGAAGATGTGAACATACGAGTTGGTGATGGAGCAAGAGTTGTTGCATTAGCTATAGAAACACATACTTTATCGTTGACTAGTGGACTTAATTTATGTTTAGAGGATTGATATTTTGTGCCTAGTTTGACTAAAAACATCATTTCGATTTCTTGTTTAGACAAGATTGGTTTTGAGATAATTATTAAGAATAATTATTGTTCTTTTATCTCGATAATGTTTTTATGGTGCGGCACAATTAATAATTGGCCTCTATATTTTGGATCAAGAGAATTCCATTTACAGCATAAATACGAAAAGATCAAAAACAAATGACTCTAATCAAACTTATCTTTGGCATTGTCACTTGCGTCACATAAGTGAAAAACGCATTTCAAAACTTCATAAAGATGGATTTTTGGATTCATTTGTTTTTGAAGAATTTGATGTATGCGAGTCTTGCTTATTTGGAAAGATGACCAAAGCTCATTTTAATGGTAAAAGTGAGCGAGCAAATGATATATTGGGATTAATACATAGTGATGTATGTGGACCAATGAATACACAAGCCAGAGGAAGGTTTCAATACTTCATTACTTTCACAGATGACTTCAGTAGATATGGGTACATTTACCTAAAACACCATAAATCTGAAGCCCTTGAAAACTTCAAGGAATTTAAAAATGAAGTACAAAACCAACTAGGAAAAAGCATTAAGGCTCTTCGATCAGATCGAGGAGGAGAATACTTAAGATTAGAGTTTGGTGACCTTCTTATGAAATGCGGGATTGTCTCACAACTTACACTTCCTGGTACTCCACAATGGAATGGAGTTTTCAAAAGAAAAAAATTGAACACTGCTTGACATGGTTCGATCAATGATGACTCACGCTGATCTTCTAGTTTTTTTGGGGACATGCACTAGAAACAACGAATTTCACACTAAATCGTGTTCTATCTAAATCAGTTCAAAAAATACCACATGAGATATGGACTGGAAACGTCCTAGTATGTCTTTTATGAAAATTTGGAGATGTGAAGCTTATGTTAAACATCAGATGTCTATAAAGCTCAAACCCAAATCTCATAAATGTAATTTTGTAGGTTATCCTAAAGAAACTAAAAGATATTATTTCTTCCGAGAATAAAGTGTTTGTTGCTCGAATAAGAATCTTCTTAGAAAGAGAATTTGTCTTCAGAAAAGGATGTGAGAGAAATATTGAACTCAATGAAATTTGAGATCAACCACAAATCTGTGAACCAAAGATTGAACAACAAGTTTCACAAGTTGTTGAGGAATATTTAACTATTTTGGAAACACAATCACTGTGAAGATCCTTGAGAAAACACAATGCGCCTGAGAAATACAGATTTCTTGTCACATTGCATGGTGATGTTCTCTTCATGGATCAAAATGAGCCTAGGATTTATCAAGAAGCAGTGATGGGCCCAGACTCTCAGAAATGGCTAGAGGCCATAAAATTCGAGATGGATTCCATGTAAAAAAAATAGGTTTGGACCTTGGTTGACCCACCTCTAGGATTATGCCCATAGGGTGCAAATGGGTTTTCAAAAAGAAAACCGACATGGATGGTAATGTACAAACATACAAAGGGCGATTAGTCGCTAAGGGTTTTCGTCAAATTCGTGGTATAGACTATGATGAAACTTTTTCTCTTGTTGTTATGTTTAAATCCATCCGGATCTTACTTGTGATAGCTGCATTTATGATTATAAGATATGAAAAATGTATGTTAAAACTGCTTTTCTTAATGGAAAACTAGACAAGGATGTGCACATGACACAACCTGAAGGTTTTGTCGATCCAAAAGATGCTAGAAAAATATGCAAGCTACAAAGCTCCATTTATGGATTAAAGCAAGCTTCTCGAAGTTGGAATCTTTGTTTTAACGCAATCAAAGAGTTTAGTTTTATAAAAAATAAGGATGAGCCATGTGTTTTCAATAAAATTAGTAGGAGCGCTGCCATATTCTTGGTATTGTATGTGGATAAAAAAATGACATGCCTAGCTTATAGTATTTTTTAAAAAAAACTTGGTTAGGAAAATGTTTTTCCATGAAAGACTTGGGTGAGGCAGCATACATATTAGGAGTCAAGATCTATAGAGATAGATCGAGACGACTCCTAGGACTGAGTCAAAATATATACATAGATAAAGTATTGAAAAGATTCAGTATGGAAGAATCCAAATGGGGATTCTTACCTATAAGACATGACATTTCACTCTCGAAGGAAATGTCTCCTTTAATACCTCAAGAAAGAGAGCGCATGAGTAAGATTTCATATGCTTCAACAATTGTTTTTATCATGTATGTCATGCTATGTACTTGTCCAGATGTATGATACACTTTAAGTATGACAAGTCGGTACCAGGTAGATCCCGGTGAAGGTCATTGGGTTGTAGTTAAAAACATCCTTAAGTACTTAAAAAGAACTAAGGATACATTCAATATATATAGAGGTGAGAAAGAGCTAATTATAAAATGTTATACGATGCCAAGCTTCAAACCAATAAGGATGATTCACGATCTTAATCGGGTTTTGTGTTTTGCCTTAATGGAGGCACTGCGAGCTAAAAAGGTTCAAAAAAAGATATATTAGATGATTCTACAAAAGAAGCCGAGTATATTACAGCATGCGAATGCTGCAAAAGAGGGTGTTTGGATCAAGAAGTTCATATCTGAACTAGTGCTTCGCGCCTAGCATATTAAATGCTATCGATCCACGTTGTGATAACAACAGAGCCATCACACAAGAAAAAAACCCATATCTCACCAACGATCCAAACACATACTTAGGCGTTACCATCTCATTTAAGAAATTATAGATTGAGGAGACGTGGAAATATGTAGAGTACCAACAAATGATAACATTTTTGATCCACTAATAAAGCCTCCGACGCAGAGAAGCATGATCATCACACTAAGTCACTTGGTATTAGATACATGAGTGATTGGTCTTAGTGCTAGTGGGAGATTGTTAGACCATGCCCAAAGACCAATCATAAGATGATTGTAAAAAATATTTGTTTTTACCTTGTTTATTCATAAAGAGGCATTGCCATTATTATTTTTAGTTACAATTCTACGTGCATAAATAAACTGAATTATAATAAAGTCCTTAGAATAATATGGTTATTCTTAAATGTCCTTAGTCGAGTATTATTGTGGGAATGGACAACAATAATGCATTAAGACTAATTGTAGTTTATTGATGACAAAGTGTTGTCATTGACATGGGGATGTCAAAATAAATACATACGTATGTGTTAGAGAATGACATACTAGACTGACCTGCTATGAGCACGTTTCTTGGATTATTATGTGATAGTCACAACATTGCTCATAGTGATAACTACATGTATGATCCTCAGACTTGAAATTATTATTATTTCAACATCGTGAGTGACATATTTTGATATAGTCAAATGTGTGTCGTAACTGACTACACTATAAAGACTGATATTGGATATGTTACAATCTATGTAGTGGGATATGGTTGATCAAGATAGGATTTGTCCCTCCTACATAATAGGAGTAATATCGTAGGCCACTTGATTGAGTGAGACTAGAAATGCATAGACATGCTCGAATAAGTTGATATGAGATCTCATAGTTATTCGTTTATAATAGTCTACTTAAGATATCAAGAAATATTAGATGGACTATACAAGTGTGACTATTCCATGACTTGTGTCCAATCTAGATATAAGGACAAAAGGATGTAATACATGAAAATAGTTAATCATGAAGAGGTTATGTCGAATCATGATTTCTTGTAACTTAGGTGACAATGACATATTGTTAGATGTCACTCATTGTTTGTAATATTAGAAATGTTCTAATATTTACTACTAACGTTACAAAGAACCTACATGGTCACACCCAGGGTTGAAATGAACAAATATTAAACGAATTACATATGTACAAATTTGTTGTACACAAATTTAGTTAAATTAATATATATTCAATATATATAACTTAACTATTGGATAAATATTAAAAGAAAATAATTATTGTAATTATAACTCTTTTAATATATAAATAATATAATTTGATTTAAATTAATATATATATATATATATATATATTAAAATTCTAATTAAAGTTGAATTGGGATTATATATATTAATATATATATATTAAAATCCTAATTAAGTTGAAGTGGGATTATATATATTAATATATATTAAAATTCTAATTAAGTTAGATTGGGATTATATATATTAATATAGATATATATTGAAATCCTAATTAAGTTTAATTGGGATTAAATGTATTTAATATATATATATATATATTGGAATCCTAATTAAGTTGAATTGGGATTATATATATTTAATATATATATATTGAAATTCTAATTAAAGTTAAATTAGAATTATATATATTAATATAAATATTGAAATCTTAACATTAGTTGATTTAGGATTAAAAAGGCTATATAAAGGCATGAGAGATCTAGCAGTCGTTAATGCTTTTTTGAAAAACCCTCTAAATAGTTTAGAGAGTTTTGTATGCTCGTTTCAATTGGGTGAACTACGTAGAGGTCGGAGCGTTATCGTTGCAGCTTAGAAATCGACATCGTGATTGGATATCTATCTCCTCCAAATTCAGAATTCCAGATTTTAAAAAGGTAATTCTTCGCCCTTATCTACCCCGATTTGTTCCTCGTACATGGATATCTGGTGGTGATCGCCGGATAATTTTTCCGCTGCGCCAGAGGGTGTGCCGGCGTGACCCAACAGATATATGGGGACCCAATAGACATATATATTTACAGAATGAAGAGAATTAAAAATAGATTGAATATTTTTATTGAAACTTTGAATATGTGGCCTTAGGCTATTACAAAAAATTGACACCACATTTAGGTTTTTTCTTCTTTTTTTTTTGATAACTTACCGAGGGGTGCTCGGGTGCCCCCAATGCTGGATCACTTACACTATCTAAATTGCGAATGTGGGTCATGACAAGCTTGATGAGTGAATGTAATGTAATGTACGATGTGACCTTCGTAAAAATGAGTGAAATTAATGTTGGATGCCGATGCAATCACCATAAAATGAGTGGAGAGAAATAATTGAAAATGCATGAAGGAATGCAAAAAGTATTAATCGACGAACATTTTCGTTGAACGGCTTTTCATGATGAAGATTAAGCCCTATTACAAGGAGGACAAATGATGACTGTCATATAAGGTGCATCTAGATTAGCCTTTGCCCTATTCAGATTTCAGGAATCTTTAATTCGTCATTATAGACTCTTTCTTCCATCACGAAAGCCTTCAATTTCGAAATGTTCTCGAATCAACACTTTATGTGAAAATGTCATGAATATGAACAAAAATGTTCAAACAAGCAATACAAGAAGAGTATATTAGCGACGAATATACAATAAAGAATGAGAACCGAATAAATACACACCAAAGCGGCATAACAACATGAATTTTAGATTTCTATGGTTATCCGCATGGCTCTAAAGGGGCAGGCTTCTTAGATTCTCACACATGCTATTTAGGTTCTAGAAATGGGTATTCGAACCTATCTCATTATCTACTAAGATAACAAGAACCTCGATTCTGGTCTATGACAAGCTTGCGAATCGGATTCGGTTCGAGGGAAATCATGACCTAATGACGTGGAGGGCTGCTCACGTAGGCATGTGGCATTTCACTCCCACTTAAAGGGCAGAGCTCGGGTATAGAGCTTGATGAGTATGATGCAACACATGTCGGTGATTCCTTAAAAATTAAATGAATAATTAATGCAGAGCCACCAATTATCAAAGCCCGTTGAATTAAAATGTATCTTCGAGAAAGAGCAAATTAATTAAAGTCATTTTTAATTTCAACATTTCCATCGATAAAAGCAACATATTTTTTTTGGCTTAACTTTAAAAAATTATCCCTAGTGAAGTCGCCAGCTATAGCGGCATCCTTTTTCAAAGTTTAAAAAAATTTAAATGTGTTCAAGGTTCGCTAAAAAGGAAAAATATTTTTGTATTTTTTTGCGTTTTAAATTTTTTGTCGTTTTTGAACTTTTTTTGAAAATTGGGGATTTTGATTTTAAAACCTTTTTGTTTAAAAAATGAAGAGTTGAAGTCGCCACCGGCCACTAAGGTAGGCCGGGCACCATAAAACCAGAGATTCTTTTGAAAAAGGGTTTGGGAGTTGGTTATATGTGGGGAAGGATTAACATTCCCATCACGCCCGAAAATCGGTACCAAAACAGACGTTGCTTTTAATCGATGGAAATTACTAAAATTTAAAATTGGATTTAATTAACTGTTCTTAATCGAATATAGTCTTTAATTGAACGAGCTTTAACAATTTAGTGGGTTCGAATTAATTATCCGTTTAATTAGTAAGGGTGACTGTACATCGGACCGTAGATTAAACCGACATCGAATAAGATCGACTACCGTGTTAATTTACGGTTCAAATCGAGTACATCACCTTTATGCATGATAAGAATTAATTCGAATATTTGGTCTATATCCATTAAGCGAAGATTAAGACCAAAATAATCGAGTTAATAAATATCTTATTTTTATAAGTTGGATTAGTTAGTTGATTAACGATGTGGAGTTAAATCAATTAAAAGTTAAATGAATGTCAAGATTATGTATGTCACAAAATTGCAAATAAATAAATAAGAAGTAATATAGATAAATGCGAAAAATGAATACTCGAACAAAATAAATGCGGGAAATAAAAATTTGGAAAAAGGACCGGATCGAACAAAAAAGGAGTGCGTAAAATAAATGCTGAAATTAAAGGCGATAAAGTAAATTGCGGGAAATTAAAGGCGGAAATTAAAAGACTACACTAAACGGGCCATAAATAATACGGGCCATCTCCCGTTGCGGGTCACCGTAAGGCCGATTCGAACATAAATTAAATAAAAATATATAAACATATATGTAAATAATAATATGTAAAATAATATATAATACTACAATGTAGATAGAATATATAACCTATCATATATAAATATAATATATAGTATAATATAAAAATATAATACGTAACTATATTATAATAATATATATAATATGATATAAGATAATATATAACATATAAATATGACATAATATATAATATACATATAATATAAAATAATTTTTAAACTATATAATATAAGATGTATATATATTACGATATTAAGAAAAAGGGATCGGAGTGTAAGAAAACATAAAATAATTGGTCGAAATTAAAAAAACTTAAAAAAATGCCTAAATTCAAAAGGAAAACAAAAAAGGAGGGCTGAATTAAAAAAACTAAAACTAAAACTAAAACTAAAACTAAAACTAAAACTAAAACTAAAACTAAAACTAAAAGGTAAAAAATGGAGAAACAGAAAATTAAAACTACAGAGACCAAAAGTGCAATTGGCCCCTATACAAAAATAGAATCGGGTTAAAAGAAGGGGACTAGATGGGTAAATAACGCATCGACACAAAACGCGTGAATCCTTCCTTGGGTAGGGTCACCGCACGGGTCTGAGGCTAGGTGAAACTGTAGCGTTTGATTGTCGGTCTTACAAACAAATAGGGTTATCCCTCTTTTTTTAAAACAACAGGTTTAAAAAAAACCTAAACTTTCCAAACCCTCTCACCCTTGGGTTTTCCAGAACGGTGCCGCTCTCTCAAGCGAGCAACTGGCGGTTGCGATACCGACGACCCCAAGGCAGGTAAACCATGAACTTTCTTTCCATTTTTTACTTTTTTTGTTTCGATTTTGATTTAAAATCTGGATTTTGGGTTTTATAACGAAAAAAAGATTTTGGTTATGAAATAAAAACCACTGCGATTTCTTTCTCAAAAACTAGATGTATATTTTTTAAAGCCCGCTTTTGATTTTGGTTTCTAAGGATTGATGAAAAAGCTTTTTTTAAATCATTTTTTAGATCCAAGGAATCAACCCCTTTTATTTTGTAAACAAATTGCAGATCAAAGAAGGAAAGAAAGAAACCATTTTTTTTATTTTTTTGATATTCGAAATGAAATCCAGGAAGAAAAAAAAAACTTCCTATACCCTTTTTTTGTATTGATTTATGAAATCTCCCCCAATACATGGGTTTGATTCTCGGCTTTATAGCCTAGATTTTACAAGGATTTAAAAATAAAAAAACTAAAAAATGCTTCTTCCATTCTCTAATACTGTTGTTTGCTAGTGTTTTTGTTTGCATGCATCTGATTTCTTTGTTGTTGGCGTTGTAGGTGCTGTACGGGAGGGGCCAATCTTGGCCAGATGCGCATGTGGTGATGTGGCGTGTATGGCGTTGATGTGGCTCCAACGTGTAGATGAGCTTGCTGGTGGGCAAAGGGGTAGCCTAAAGGTCCAGCTTCAGAAGATTCTGGAAACCTTGGAAGATTAAGAGGTAGAAGACAAAGGGTGGCGGCTGCACTCTTGGCTTAGGGGTTTTAGGATATCCGAGTCTGGGATCCGAGTCGACCCGGGTTATTGGTTAATGGGTTTTCTGGGTATTAGGTTTCGGGTAGGCAGATTTGGGTATTAGTTTAGGTAAATGGATAATGGGTTTGTAATTTAGACATTAATAGATTGTTTTTGGATTTTTAGATTTAATTAATTTTTTGGATTTTAGCTATTGGTATTCGATTCAAATAACTGAACGAAAATGGGCATTACACTGCCGTGGTTGCTTGAAAGGGAAGAAATCCTACATTAATTAGACTTTCATTTTATATTAAATTACATTTAATATAAGATTAAGGTTTTGTACTTTATTGTAATTCCTTTCCCTATTTGATGTATAATTCCTTGCCTATAAATAGGATCAAAGTGGAAGAGAGAAGGAAAATCCGATTACACCCTAGAAAACCTTTCTTACTTCCATCTACTCCATGAGTAGCTAAACTGATACATGTATGAGCGGGGTTAGATTATTCATCTTGGACAAGAAACTGAATTTGTTTGTGAAGTCTAGAAAGTCAGCTAACTTGCGATGAATTTTTGGATGGGATCCAGGCATTTATGGGTTAACATGTCTTTTTAAAATTTGTCCGCCTGCAAATTAGCTTTCCAATGCATCTTGAAACGCCTCAATCGGACATCTGAAGCTCAAGATACGTTTACAGCGCATGCAGAAATTCTTATACAGGATTAATACGAGAATTTTGGATAATTACAAATTTTCAAGATTTTATTTGATTATTTATAATTTAAATCAATATAGGATCCTGCAATATCTATTAGGATCAGATTTATTTAATTAAGATTTTATTTTTAACATTTATTTATTATTAGAAGTTACTTATCTAATTAAGAGATTATATTTTAGCATTTATTTATTGTATTTAATTCCTAAGTTTAGTAGGATTAGAACTTCTCCATGGCTTATATAAAGGAGGCTTCACCCAAATTATAATTCAGATTTCATTGATTAATAAAAAATTCTCTTTAGAGATTTTAATATTCTTTGAGTTTGCAAGTGCTGATTACTTGTGCCTTCGAAGTCTTCTTCAACATAAGTTCGACGAGTTATTGTGAGAGAGACCATCTTCACACTCTTGTTTGCCTAGATAATCGCGTCTAGGAGGGTGGGTTAGAGCCGCTTGAGGTTGCTTGCTTAGATAATTGCGTCTAAGAGGGTGCCGAGGACAAAACAACAACAATAAATCGCAAGCCGTCTTCACCTTCAACTTTCACACCATCTTCCATAATTCCATAAACAAACTGGAATTTTCAGATTTGTTTTACCTTTCTCTTTCGCAATCTTTTTTAATCTTTTTATTGATATTCTTATTTCTTATCATCTAATCCTCCATCTTGTCTTTCTTTCTTTAATTTTCCAACCCCGAATCTGAAATTTTCAAGAAACCCCCAACTAGTTTCTCTTGAATTTTCAGACCTGCCCATACTTTTCTTCATTGAGTCTAGAGCTCCTAGTTCTTGCAACAACTTGATTGAAGGCTTCCAAATCCAAGATTGCGATACTCTATCATTTGAAAAGGCTTCTTTGTTGTATGTGGAGTGATCTAATTAAGCCCCTCTCAATGGTTCAACAAAATCCTGAAAAAATAAGACAACACTACTCGAACATTTGTAATGACTAGTCAAAACAAAATCACTCGTCGCATTCTTTTTCTTGTCTTTTTCTTTTGGGTTTTGTGTGACTTTTACCTCATATGTATTTTCACTCACCAAATTTGGGCCATTAATTTGACTTTTTTCACTCCCGGCCTCTTTACTCTCAGTCTTTTGTATCTTACATACCATATCCCTCTCATAAAATTTATCATCAATGTACAATTTCTGTAGAGGAGAAAGTGTTTCTAACGGAATGATAGGACAAGAATCAAATGAAGGGTTAGAATTACACTTACTTTCTTCGCGGGGAGGTGATGAGAGTATAGCAAGTGGACCTACTACTTCACACGAGGGATTAAAAGCATTGTCATCTTGTCTAATGTGTTCACTATCACTATCCTTTTGTTTGGGAGATGGTTCTTCTCCAATATCAACATTTGCACAAATGCTAGAAGTAGAAGTACGAAGAGAATTATGTGTACCTTCTGGTTTTGGGGTGTCTTCATGGTTGGTTGCCTTTGTGTGGTCAATTGATTCAGCCTTTTGCGCTTCCAATCTTTTTCGTTTTATCCTCTCACACTGTTTTTTTTTTTTACTTTTGCTATTTCTTCATCTACTTTTTCCGGCTCTATTGTAGCAAACGAGAACTTCTGGCCTTGGTGCACAACCGAGTATCCATTTGTATTGATTTGATAGACAGCGTCCCGATCATTTTTCCAAGGTCTTCCTAATAGCAAGTGGGTGACTTCCATAGGAACCACGTCACACCATACATCATCACAATAGCTTTCAAGAGTAAAAGAGATTAAACAATGTTCGGTTACCTTCATATACGGTCCGCTATTAAACCCTTGAAGATGATACGACTTAGGGTGTTCTTGGCATGGTAGATTGAGTGCATCAACAATGAAGCTACTCACTAAGTTTACACGACTATCACCATCAATAATTAAAGAACATAGATTATCTTGTATCTTACATCGTGACCGAAAAATATTTATTGGTATACGATAACGAGTGTTGAAAAGAGAATAAAACATCCTAATTGCTTTAAGAATCCAAAGAAAAGGTTAGACACCAATAGAATTATAGTTGCAAGGAGAAAGAAGAGTGCAACTTTTAGTCCTACTAACACAAGGAAACAAGAAGGTGTTAGAAGATATGTAAGAAGCAATAAAAGCCAAAACAAACGAAAACTAATGGCTAAGAATGAAAGAAAATTAGAAAAACCCCGAAAACCCTAGAATTTTGCAGCAACTTGATCTACTTCGTTCGAGGTGTTCCCGATGTCAAAAAATTATAAAATTTTATGTGGTGACTCCTCCAAAGGTGTAGATCAGATCTAGAAATTTTCAGCTCAAAATCCGTTCGTTTGAATTTGACGAATTTTCCCTAATTTTCGAGTTTTTCACCCAAAAACGCCAAAATTCTTGTCAAGAATCGTCCCAAATATGATACCAAATGATAGAATTTGGAAGCCTTCAATCAAGTTGTTGCAAGAACTAGGAGCTCTAGACTCAATCAAGAAAAGTATGGGCAGATCTGAAAATTCAAGAGAAACTAGTTGGGGGTTTCTTGAAAATTTCAGATTTGGGGCTGAAAAATTAAAGAAAGAAAGATAAGATGAAGGATTAGATGATAAGAAATAAGAATATAAATAAAAAGATTGCGAAAGAGAAAGGTAAAACAAATCTGAAAATTCCAGTTTTGTTTATGGAATTATGGAAGATGGTGTGAAAGTTGAAGGTGAAGATGGCTTGCGATTTATTGTTGTTGTTTTGTTCTCGGCACCCTCTTAGACGCAATTATCTAAGCAAGCAACCTCAAGTGGATCTAACCCACCCTCCTAGATGCGATTATCTAGGCAAGCAAGAGTGTAAAGATGATCTCTCTCACAAGAACTCGTCGAACTTATGTTGAAGAAGACTTCGAAGGCACAAGTAATCAGCACTTGCAAACTCAAAGAATACTAAAATCTCTAAAGAGAACTTTTTATTAATCAATGAAATCTGAATTACAATGTGGGTGAAGCCTCCTTTATATAGGCCATGGAGAAGTTCTAATCCTACTAAACTTAGGAATTAAATACAATAAATAAATGCTAAAATCTAATCTCCTAATTAGATAAGTAACTTCTAATAATAAATAAATGCTAAAAATAAAATCTTAATTAAATAAATCTAATCCTAATAGATATTGCAGAATCTTATATTGATTTAAATTATAAATAACCAAATAAAATCTTGAAAATTCGTAATTATCCAAAAATCTCGTATTAATCCCGTATAGGAATTTCTGCATGCGCTGTCTTCGCTAAAATAGACGTATCTTGAGATCCAGATGTCCGATTGAGGCGTTTTAAGATGCGTTGGAAAGATAATTTGCAGCCGGACAAGTTTTAAGAAGACATGTTGACCCATAAATGCCTGGATCCCATCCAAAAATTCGTCGCAAGTTAGCTGACTTTCCAGACTTCACAAATAAATTCAGTTTCTTGTCCAAGATGAGTAATTTAACCCCGCTCATGCATGTATCATAAACTATTAGTTTTAGCTGAGTTTATTTCTAAGTTTTCAATAAAATTATTAGTGAGACTTTTTGTTCTTAATTTTCTTCATAATTCAAAATATTTTTATATCTTCCAGGCTCATTCAATTGTGCGTGTTGGATTATACGTACACAATCAACCGATCATGAATTATTGATACAAGCGGTAAGAAAACCTGGACTATGGTTTTTAAAGGTATGAAATCATATATTTAACTTGTGTGGATTGTCGCTTTTTGAATATATGTGTTTGGTCTCTTAATCACTTAATGCTATTTGATAGGTTTTATTCTAAAGTGGACTATCTAAGGAATTTAACCTAGATAATAAGTGTTAAACAACTTATGGACTATTAGGTTGTTAACTAATTAAAAGAAGAAAACTTTTAGGTTATTTGTAGATTATCATCTAACTTAAAAACCAAGCTACTTGAAGAATTATGCAGGTTATCATTTGAAGTCTATGATCTAATAACTTGGATTAAAATATCGCAACCAACCTTGGCTAGACATCACTAAACCATTCGCACAACCCAACCTTAGTTATTGCTTTCTCTTTGCAAAACTACACAACAAAACAAACCCCCTTTTTACTTTTCATCCACACTAGTATTAGTTAGCAAACTTATACCTTTTGACCACTCTCTGTGGGTACGACTCTACTTGCCACTAGTACAAATCCTTAAGAATAAGTAGGTATTTTATTTTTGACGAATTCAACACTCGTTCACTTAGCACACCACTAAGGATTTCTCAATTCACTAACAATGAGCTCTTCTCTTTTTACCGGCTCAAGGGTAACCTTACAACACTATCTTTTCAATGGCTAAGATAGAACCACTTTAGTTTTTCCTTGGGCTAAACTAGAACCTCTCTCTTTTACAAGGTTTGTTTGGTAAACTAAATTTCTCACAAGGTGAGTGTTTACACAAACGTTTAAGCTCACAAGAGTACAAAAGATAAAAACAATTAAGCACTATCTATACACTATATACAAGAGAAATGAAGAAATAAAACTTAGACAATTTCTCTTGATCATTGTGCTTGGATGTGTTCTATAACCATCTTCAAGTGTCTCAAGACTTCTTTAAAAGTTTGAAATGAGGTACTAGCCGTTTATGGCCGTTGGGGACTTTATTTCTAGCCATAAATACAGTATGGGCATCTCAGTATTAGTACGCGGGACTCTAGTACCGATACTAGCCAAATCAAAAAATAGCCGTTACAACATTTAAGCTGTGCATATCGGTATGTGATACGTCCATATCGGTACGGTACAAGGGGTATTGGTACACGATGACTCGTATCGGTACCAGAATTCCTTTCTGAAATTCAGGAAGCAAGTTCGTATTGCTACGCTTTAGGGATGTACCGAAACTGCTGACAGTTTTTGACATATTTGAGTATTTAAATATGTATGCAAGCCAAAAACTCTTACAAAAACTTTTTTCATTTGTTATATCGAAACAAATATCTCAACACATACCACTCAACTATGGCTACTGACTCGAAAATGCCACCGAACTTTAAAAAAGTGTCAATCTAACATTGAACTTTAGTTTGTGACTCGAAAATGCCACTCCGTCGTTAACTCTTAACGTCCCCATTAAGTCAAAATGATGTCGTTTTGGTGCGGCTATTTTGAAGCCTAGTTTAGCCCTAAACAAAGTCGTTTTGCTGGAGGAAAATTATTAAAAAAACATGCACTTGGAGGGTTTTGAACCCATGACCTTCAAAAAGACAAGGTAAGCCTTAACCACTAAACCAACATGACATTTTATAATATTTTACCACAAATATTATATATCTCAAGCTACCTAAGATTAATTCAAATTATTTTATCAAATAAATAATACTATAAATAATATTAGTATATAAAAATATAAAATATATTATTTGCATATATATCAATATATAAATATATATTATTTTTATATATTGTTAATAATATAAATATATTATTTAAAAAATAAAAAAATAATCATAAAAATAATATATTTATATCATTAATAATATATAAAAACCCTAAACCATTAACCCACAAATCCCCAACCCTAACCCTCAAACTTAAACCATAAACCTTAGAGTTTAGGATTTAGGGTTTAAGGGTTTTTTATATATTAATTTTATGAATATTTTGGGTTTTTCAAAAATAATATATAAATAATATATTTTTATTTAAATTATATAAGCTTATCCATTTGGTTCAACCAAATTATTTTATGAAAAAATAATACAATAAATAATATTAATATGTAAATAATATAAAATATATTATTTAAATATATATATCAATAAAAATATATTATTTTTATATATTATTTATAATAGAAATATATTATTTAAAAAACCAAAAATATTCAAAAAATTAATATATTTATATTATAAATAATATATAAAAACCATAAACCCTAAACCTCAATCCATAAGGTTTGGGCTTTGTAGTTTAAGGTTTAGGATTTAGGGTTTAAGGTTTAGAGTTTTTATATATTATTTATAATATAAATATATATTTTTATGAATATTTTGTGGTTTTTTTAAAAATAATATATTTATATTATAAATATTCTATAAAAATAAAAACAATATACTTTTATTTATATATATTGATATAAATGCAAATAATATATTTTATATTATTTATATGTTAATATTATTTATAGTATTATTTATTTCATAAAAGAATTTGAATTAATCTGGAGTAGTTTGAGATAGAGTATAATACTTGCGGTAAAACATTATATAATATCATGTTAGCTTGGTGGCTAAGGCTTAACCTTTATTTTTGAAGGACATGAGTTCAAAACCCTCCAAGTGTATGGTTTTAATATTTTTCCTCCAGCAAAACGTCGTCGTTTTGGGCTAAATTAGGCTTCAAAATAGCCACAATAAAACGATGTCGTTTTGACTTAGCTTGGACGTTAAGAGTTAACGAATGAGTGACATTTTCGAGTCACAAACTAAAGTTCAGTGTTAGGTTTGTATTTTTTTAAAGTTCGATGGTATTTTCGAGTTAATGACCATAGTTGAGTGGTTTGTGATATAGTTATTAATCACACAGCCACTATTTTTTATAACTCGTGTATTTTTAGTATGAGTAAATCATTATATTAGAGATCGATACGGGTCAAATTTTTGACATATCTGATTTCGACTAGAAAATTAAAAGTATCTATCTGATTCAACCTGACCCAAACTCAATTTAAATTTTATAATAAAAAATTATCTCTGACCTAACCCTACCTGACCCAACTCAAATGAAAATTATTTTTATTTGCAAAGTATAGAGAATTGAAATAAATATAGAAAGAAATATTATAAAATTATTCTTAAATACATAAAAGGGAATTATGCTATTACTCGGTAAGGGTGTGCAAAACCGGGTTCGGTGAACTGTTAGCAAATTATTTCGGTTAACCGGTGAATTCAGATCGCTCAATTTTTTATCCTAAACTGAACCAATTAAATTGAATAAACGATTGATCGGTTAACCGAAATATTCGGTTCGGTTCGGATAATGTTTTTTTTACTTTGCTTACTAAAAATATTAAATTTAATAGCATGATAGAAAAAATTTATAACTTATAAAAACTTGCACATAATATCAATATATTTCTCAATACTATCGAGTTAAACTTCATGAAAATCTAACAACCATGACATTTAATAAAAAATGTATAATGCCAAAAAATGTCCATAACACTTGATCGAATAATCATTTTGGCCCATGTTTTTTTAACCAATTTAACTCCCAACGTTTCATTTTTGGTCAAAATGGCCCCTCTGCGGATAAAAATTGTTAGTCAACTAAGGACAAACAGTTTGAAATGACGTGACAAACCTACATGTCAGTGCACGTCGCTGTAGCGGTGTCATATAGACAAATATGCTAACTTTACATAATGACACATCATTCAAAAATATTTTTATAAAAATTTATAAAATATAAAATATTTTTTCTTCTGACGCGTCATTCTATCAAGTCATTTCAAGTTGTTCATCGTCATTTGACTAACAGTTTTTATCTGCAGAGGGGCCATTTTGATCCAAAATGAAACGTTGGGGGTTAAATTGGTTCAAAAAAAGAATAAGAGCCAAAATAACTATTCAGTCAAACGTTAGGGACATTTTTTGACCTTATGCCAATAAAAAAACAACCATAAGATATCATGCACCAAAATCATCCAATAAAAAGTCATAACCAAATCCACAATTTCATTTCTCACTCTCACGACCAATATAAATTAGCAATATTAATATATTATATATTTTTATTTTTAAGAATAATATATTATTATTTTTATTATGTATTATATAACCGATCGGATCAGTTAATTGGTATTTTTCAAAATTATGAACCATAACCGAACTATAATAATTTTTTAAAGCATAACCCGTACCAAAACTAATTTTTTTGGTTCGGTTAATAGAATTTGCAAAACGATTTTTTTTGGGTTTCGGATTCGATTTTGGGTTGTGGAATTTTTTGCACAGTCCTATTTCTCGGACCAGGTCATGGATTTTTCATTCGAACCCATCTGTGCTCGACCCAACCTTACTCTTCACAAATCGAATTGAATTCAAATATTAAAAAACAGCTATATAACATTAGAGCATGTCAAAGTTCATCGAATTTGAGTAATTTAACCGTCCCTAATTACCACACACTCGCACATTGAGTCATCATAAACAAATAAATTTTGTAACTCAAACCTACAACATAAGTTAAATGGTGAACACCCTTGATCTCTAAACAAAAATTCAGGTTAATACAGTAACTGATTTACTTATAGATGTTCGGTTACCCAATTATTATCTATAATCAAACGAAAAATAATAAACAAATACCAAGAAGAAACAATCTAACCTGCGCCACCGTAAATGATATTTAGGGATGGCAACAAGGCGGGCGAGTTTTTGGCTACCCCGAATCCGCTCCGAAATTGAAGATAAGCTACCCGAACCCGCCCCCGGTAATTGGAAATCTCTATCCCGCCCCGAACTCGCCTCGAATTATGGAGATGATACCCGAACTCGCTCCGCCTTGTCCCGCTCCGACTCGAATGAAAATATTTTTTTTTGTAAACTATAAGCAATTTTTACATTATTTTGTAAACTATGTACTGTAAATTGGTGCAAATTCAAGGTATAGGCAGATTTCTATTTTCTAGAAGTTAAATTTACAATAGCAAGAAACTGTGATAGCTTCAGTTAAAATATTGACTGCCACAAGTTAATTGAAAGCAGAAAATATACAAATATGCTGGATTTTGGTATTATTTTCACGATTACTTTAGCAATTTATTCCAACTTCCAACATAATATTTTCAAAATAATATATTGTAAACTGTAAATATTATAACAGTATAACAAAACAAAATAATTTTTCTCTTGAATTCCCTTTACACAAAACAACATAATACCATGCACTATTACACTTCTAAAATAGTTTACTGTAAATACACAACATTTCCAAAATACCATGCACTTTTTCCATTGGATTCCCTTTACACAAAAGAGCATAATATATAACACAACAAATTTTTTTTAATACTTAAAATCACAAGTCTATAGCGAAACGAGTTCAAACACAAGTCTAAATATAAATTAACACAAAAAAGAGTTTAAGACTTCGAGTTCAAGACTTCAAGTTCAAACCCAAGGCAATTAAAGTCACTTGTAGCAAAGTTAAACTATAATAATCAACATCAACAATCACACAAAAAACATCCATTGTCATCAAACACCAGCTTTAATTTTTTCCATCTTCATTAATCACAAAAATCCTACAAATACTTTTTTTTAAATCAATGAATTAAAACAATAATATAATCAAAGTAATAAATATGAGTTATTCATTATACCTCAATTTCATCATTTTCATGGAATAAGCTTGATCCCTCGTTTTCATCATCTAAAATGTCAAAAATGAAATATAATAAAAAAATAATAGCTAATAATAATATAATCAAAGTATTTTTATAGTTTATATCTTCTTCATCACATAACCAATTTTGGCAACATGTCAAAGTTTCTACGGTTGATGGATGAAGTCTATTACGTTGCACCTTCACCAATCTCCCTCGTGTACTAAAACTAGACTCTGAAGCAAATGTAGAAACATATATAGCATATATATCTCTGACAATAGCTTACAAAATAAGAAATTGAGGCCCAATTGTCTTCCACCAATTCAAGATATTAAAATTCGGTGTTCTAGGAATAACATCTTCTTCCAAATAACAATCCAATTGGGATAAGACTTTTGATTTCCTTTTGTTCTTCGATGAAATATAATCATCATACTTTTTAAAATTCTTTTGTCAACCACACCAGTATGAGAATATGCATTGCTAAAGAACTGAGGTTCAATCCCCGATGACATTTTTCTTTCATACTCATTGACCAACTCTCGACATAGTTGCACAATTTTTTCAACTTCATACTCAGCATCAACCCCATAAATATCCTCAAAATAACACTCCATGAAGTCGACTTTGTACCTTAAGTATAAAAGTGTAGCAACACCCATAATACCATTTACAGTACTCTAATACTTTTCAAATTTATTCGACATGCGTCTTGCCATACTCGAAATAGTGACATCACTGTCCTTAATCCATTCATTCAATGCCACCCTGATGGAGCAAATATTAAGAAAATAAAGATTTGCCGTTGAATATTTTGTCCCTAAAAAGTCTTCAGTCACCTCATAAAACAATTTAAACTTCTCACAAATCTTTGCTGCAATGGCCCAATCATCTTTGGTTGGCAAGTGCTTGTACAAATAATCATGATGTAATTGCACACACCGAAGAAAAACATCTTTGTAAAACAAAGCTGTCTGGAGCATCAAAAGGGTTAAATTTCATCGAGTTTTTACATCAGTTCATATTTTCTTGGTATTTGAAATGCACAATTATCGCGCTACCTCTGCAAAATTTTCCCACCTTTTTGGAGTAGCGCTCCAGAAAAGAATACCATGCCGGATTCTTTCTATTCTATCTCCAAGCACATTGAAGCCATCTTTAACAATTAAATTTAATATGTGCACACAATAACACATATGAAAAAAGTTCCATTAACCGGTAGTGTGTCACTTCCCAATCTATCAACCAACAAATCCACGACACCATCATTCACACTACAATTGTTAATTGTGATCGAAATAAGTTTTCTATCAATATTCTAATCTAAAAAACACTTCATCAATCTTGTAGCAATAACATCACTAGTGTGTAGAGTTGGCAAAAATTCAAACCTTATTATGCGCTTTTGTAAAGTCCATGAGTTATCTACGTAATGTGCAGTAACATCCATGTATCCTCTGTTTTGGTGATCTGCTGTCCACATATCAATTGTGATGGCAACTCTTCCTTCGTTAGCCTTCAACTCTAACATTGTTTTCCCTTTCCCATTTTTGTACATACCCAAGATGTCCGTCTTTATTGTATTGCGAGAAGGAATATTAAACATAGGTTGTAAACTATGACACAATTCTTTGAACAAAGCATGATCAACGATTGACAAAGGGTATTCATGTCTGATTATCATCTTGTCAAGAATCCTCCTTGATTCCTCTTGATTGATTTATAAAGGTTTTTTAATAAAATTAAAAATAAAAATATTTGAAAATGAAATATTCAGAAATGGGATCAAAAGAGATGAAACCCAAAGACCGGGATTACACTTCCAATAGAACACCGAGAAATTTAAAATAAAAAGATAGAGTCGCCACCAGCCACTTTGGTAGGCCGGGCACCATACAAAAAATAACTAGAGATTCTAAAACATTTAGGTCCGGGAGTCGGTTACGCGTGGGGAAGGATTAGCATTCTCACAGCGCCCAAAATTGGCACAACATTGATTTTGTGTTATCATTACAAGAAAATAAAAATTCAAATTTTAATTTAAAATTTAATCCCCAAAACTGTATAAATGCATGAGCATGTTATTCGAACGCCTAAAACCTCGCAATTCACGATACCCAAAGGAGATGACGCCCGAAGACTCGAGACGACACTCCCAAATAGGATAATGAAATATTGAGGACTAAACTAATGCGATAAAAAGATAAATATGTACGAATAATAAATGCATGAACAAATAATATGATAAAATTAAAGGTAAATAATTAAATAAATACGAAAACATAAATTGCGTAAATTAAATTTCAAGAAAAATAAATGCGTAAATTAAAGTGCGAGAAAAATAAATTCAGAAATTAAATTATCTGAAGAAGGACAGGATTGAACAAAAAGGCAAAGTACATAAATTAAATATGATAAAATAAAGCAAAAAAATACATATAAATAAACAACAAAGTAAAAATAATTATATACGATACATATGGAATATACGTAGCATGTACACACACACAAACACACACACATATATATACACACAATATAGTATGTACTAAAGTTATAATGTATACTATATTTATAGTATGCGTAATATGTGGTATGTATAATAATTATATATATGATATAATAGTATATATATATATATATATACATATAAGCTAAGGACTGAAATTAAAATAAAAAAATTCCAGAGCTGAAATAAAAGAAATAAAATGAAAAAATGGACCAAATCAAATTAATGAAAAACAAGTCAAGTGCCAAAAAAAGAATTATCTCGGGTTGAAAATAAAGGCGGATGAAAGTCTAGGGACCTGGAGTGTAATTAACCCATAACCCAAAAGGCACAGATCCTTCCTCGGATTTGGGTCGTCACGCGGGTCAGGGCTCAAAACGGCGTCATTTCGTTAGCCAGTTTCAAATAATTAAAAGGGATTTTTTTGGTTAAAATCAGATTAAAAAAACTAAACCCTAATCCTATTCAGACACTACTCAACTCTAGAACCAAGTGACGTCGTACCTCTTCGTTTCTTCACCCCGTTCATCAGCGCATGGCTTCACGGAAAAGGTTAGTTGATAACGGCGGCGAGGCGACAGCTCAGTCTCGACACCCACCCCAAATCGTAGGTAAATCCTGAATTTTCTCCTTTTTTTACTTTGATTCGAAAAGAAAATAAGAAAACCAAAAGCTTTGATTTTGTGATTCGAAAATAAAAAAGAAAACCCCCTTTTTTGCTCTATTTTTTTTTGTTTTTTATTGATTCTTTCTTGATTACAACTTTTTTTGAATCAACTCCCTCCTTACATATTTGATTTCGAATGAACTTCCTCCTCTTTTTACAGATTTTTAATCGAAATCTCCCTTTTTTCTAAAATCCCCCTCCTCCTTACATTTTCTTTTGGTTTTCAGTTTTATAACCGATTACATATAATAAAATAATAAATCCCCATGTTGTTGCAGATTTGGAGGCCGGATTTTTGGGGTATGTGAGATGGCAATGGTATGGGAGTGGCAGAGGTGTGGGAGTTGCAAGGGTTGTTGGATTTCAGGGTTGTTCGGTTTGGTGATGGGTAGGGGCATGAGGGTGATGGTGATGCACATTATAGGGGTAAGGCGATTTGGATTGTTGGTTTTAGGGTTAAATTAGGGATTGTAATTTAGGGCTAATTTTAGGGTTTTGTAGATTAAGGTTTGAATTCACGGATAAGGGTTGGTTTTAAATATTGAACCGGGTTATGGGTTAATAATCAGGTTTGGATTTGGGTAATTGGGTAACCCGGATGAAAATAGGTTATGACAGCTGCCCCTCTTTGCTCATTGTTGTGTAACGATAATATAGCAAAGACTAAGAATGACTCATTTTGTCCGGTCTGGCTGGTCATCTTCCCTTTTGACGCATGTTTTCTTTCTTCGGTGGATCTTCTTTCTGTTAGACGTATGTCTTCTTTCTTGACTTGATTGATCTACTTTGTCACTCTCGAGGAAGCAAAATCTTCAAAATGAGGGTTGTCTGTTGATGAGACAAAATAAATGCGGCTCAATACTTTATTGATGATGAAATAGTACCTAAAAAAGATTCAACCCAGCTGCAACACCGACGAAGAGACATGGTCTGCAAAATGTGATCCAGTTGCAACACTAGTGAAGAGGCAGGATCGGAGGATGAAAGATTTGACTATCTGATCCAAATGCAACTCTGACGAAGAGGCAGGATTGAAAGCTCATTTTAATATATATTTTTTCTTTTCGAATTGATTTTTTAATTTTTTTTGTTGTTTTTTCCTCTTTTTGCTTTTTTTTCTTTTTTTTTTGAAAATTTCTAACTATTGATAAAGATAAATAGTTGAAAGTCAGTAAATTTTGACCAAGCTACAACACTGACGAAAAGACAAGGTCTAAAGTTAGTAATATTGATATAACTATGACACTGACAAAAAAGGCAGGATTAAGAGTTAGTGAATTTGGTCTAGCTACAACACCAACAAAGAGGCAAGACTGAAAGTTAGTAAATTTGGTTCAGCTACAACACTGACGAAGAGGCAAAACTGAAAGTTAGATTTGACCAAGCTACAACATTGACGAAGAGACAAGGTCTAAAGGTAAAAAGTTTGATCCAGCTACAACACTAATGAAGGGCAGGATCTGAGTTTGGAAAATTTGGTTCAGCTACAACATTGACGAAGAGGCAGAATCGAAAGTCTATAAAGTTGGATCTATCCACACCATCAACGAAGGGGTAAGATCAAATTTCAGCACTTTGGACCCAGCCTTACCATCAACGGAAGGACATGATCGGGCGATAATTTGGATTCTACTATGCCATCAAAGGAGAAGCATGACACCAACTTGAACCCTACTACACCATCAATGGAGGGGCAGGATTAGATAGCCGCAACTTGGACCCGGCCACACCATCAACGGAGGAACATGATTGGATGATAATTTGGATTCTACCACACTATCAATGGAGAAGCATAACACCAACTTAAACCCTACTGCACCATCAATGGATTAACATGATTGGATAGCAACTTGGACCCAACCACACCATCAATAGAGGGTCAGGATTGGAGAATTTGGATTCTACGATGCCATCAACGAAGAAGCAAAACACCGACTTGAACCTTACTACACCATCAATGAATGAGCAAGATTGGATAGCAATTGAGAACCAGTCACACCATCAACGGAGGGACAAGATCAGATTTTAGCTATTTGGAACTAGCCTTACCATCAATGGAATGGCTAGATTGAATAAAAGCAACTTGGATCTTACTATACCATCAACGGAGGAGCAAGATCGGCGAATGACAACAACTTGATTTTTCCTTTCGATTTTTCTTTTTTCTTTCTTTTTTTAATTTTTTAATTTTGTTTTTTTGTTTTTTTATTGATTTTTAATTTTTTAAATTTTCTTCTTTTTTTTGATTTTTTTTATTTTGTTCTTAACCTACAACTATAAGGAAGAGACAAGATCCGAGGAAGAAATTTGGTCTAGTTGTACCATCAACGGAGAAATGAGATCTTAACAAAAATTTGACCTGCTGCACCATCAATGGAGAAGCGAGATCTCGAAAATGCAAGATCTACTACATCACTAGAGAAGTGATGAGATCCAGAGGAAAATTTTGATCTATTGCACCATCAAAGGAGAAATGAGATCTTTAAAATTTGATATGTTACACCATCAACGATAGAGTAGGATATAGAAGAAAGTTTGGATCTGTTGCACCATCAATGGCAAAGCGGGATCTAGAAGAAAGTTTAGATTTCTTGCACCATCAACGGAGAAACGAGATCTTCAAAATGCCTGATCTGCTACACTATTAATGGTAAAGTGAGATCTTGAAATGTTGGGCCATCACCAATGACGAAGGTAAGATCCGAAAAAGGTTACTTTTGCTGCTCTACTGGCAGAGAGGTATGACCTGAAAATGAAAAACATTACTCAGTAATTGTTTAAAATTTTGTCAATGAAATCCTCTATTTGGAGGTTTTGAATATTTTGTGCATTCTGCTTCTTTCAGTCCTGAAGGTTGGCCATCGTGTTATATCCTCCCGTGTTGAGGATGTCCGATCTCTTCTTCAGACCTGTTTGTTTGTACAAGCAAAAATGAATGCATCTTCAATGTATGTGTCTGTTCTAAATGTGTGGTGACTTTGGTGTATGCACTTAATTTAAATGCATGATGTTTTTCAATGTACGCAAAAATGATGTAATACAAGAGGATTTCATGAATGCATCTAAATGCCTGAATTTGACATGATTTTTTTGTGGCCCTCAAAGGAATGCTTCCGACTTTCCATTGGTCATGCCGAGCTGTTGGTCTTGTGCATACAGAGGTGCCCCAACTTCTTTCGGGTTTGATCACCTTTCTTTGGATCAACTCTCACCTGGGTACATGCCACAAAATTTTTTTGTTCATTTTGTACCATCGTCTAAGACTATTTTTGTAGCAAATTTTGACTTGCATGTTCACCTTTTTCCCAGGGGCTTTCATTGTCCTCATAAAGATATTATGTTGCCCCATAGGTCATGTTCACAAATTTGTTGTGTTGGTTCATGGCAACTCATCTCTTTCAGATCATTATGGAGCGGCTTAAATAAAAATTGATGTAGCTATCAAAGGCTTGCTTACGTAGCTTGATGGAGAATGCCCCAAACTGAGGCCTTGTCGGAGGTATGGTTTTCGTATAAATGCAGCAGACGCTTTTGGACATGCCCCAAGATCGGGCTTTTGTAGAGGTTCTGTAAGGTGCTAGATCGACCAACTTTGCTTTATTTGGCATTACTGGTACGGGACATACCAAGGACCAGTCTCAAAGTTTAAAAATGGATGTATGTAAATGCAATATGCATGTTCTAGATGTGGAGGTACTGATTCAAAAATGGTTCTCATGGCTCGACTTCCAAACTCACGGGATTCATTTGCAACTTTTAATGTTGCATTGCTATTTAAGGTACTAGATTTTCTCCCAATGATAAATCTTTTTAAATTAAGAACCAGTTGTGAATTAGTACTTCATGCTGGTAAAATGCAAAAACTAAAATGTTATAATAATGTCATGCAATTAATGCCAAAATGAGTGAACTTAATGTAATGCAATTAGAAAAAATGGGTCAGTTCAGAATTAAAATAATCGAATGAATAAATTAAATGGTAATTAAGGTAACAAAGTTAAAACTGATAAAAATTGTTCATAAAAAAATAAATAAAGGCATCAAAGCCTAAAAAGGGTGACCGCTAAACGAGCAGAGCTTCGCGTGGCTCTAAAAAAGTTGGCTTTCTACGGCTCTTATACCATACGGGGGTACTCGAACTATCGCTAGGACATCGATTCGAGGGAATACGACCCTTATACCATACGGGGGTGAAAACCCTACGAAATATAAGGACCGAATTTCGAAAGTGAATTACAACACTATAAGGAGGTGAAGACCCCACAAAGTGAAGTAATCACTCCCACTTAATAAGGTGAAGAGCCTGGGTAGAAAGCTCATGCATGAATGTCGATAGATTGAAAATTAAATTAAATTGAATTTTATTTTCTTGCAAGACAACACAAAATCAACATTGGCTTGACACTCTTTAAAAAGATCCCCAGCAGAGTCGCCAGCTGTAATAAAGGTTTTTTTAATAAAATTAAAAATAAAAATATTTGGAATTGATATCAAAGGATATGACACACAGAGACGGGGATGACACTCCCAATAGGACACCGGGAAATTTAAAATAAAAAGATGGAGTTGCCACCGGCCACTTTGGTAGGCCAGACACCATACAAAAAATAACCAGAGATTCTAAAACGGTTGGGTCTGGGAGTCAGTTACGCGTGGGGAAGGATTAGCACCCCCACAAGACCCAAAATTGGTACCGCGTTGATTTTTTGTTATCATTACAAGAAAATACAAAATCAAATTCTAATTTAAAATTTAATCCTCAAAATTGTATAAATGCATGAACATGAAATTTGAACATCTAAAACCTCGCAATTCACAATACCCCAAAGGAGATGACGCTTTAAGACTCAGGACGACACTCCCAAATAGGATAACGAAATATCGAGGACTAAACTAATGCAATATATATATACACACAATATAGTATGTACTAAAGTTATAATGTATATAGTTTAGGATTGAGGGTTTAGAGTTTAGGGTTTAGGGTCAGTTCATATGGATATTTATAGTATCCGTAATATGTGGTATGTATAATAATTATATATATGATATAATAGTATATATATACATATAAGCTAAGGAATGAAATTAAAATAAAAACAAATTACAGAGTTGAAATAAAAGAAATAAAATGAAAAAGGGGACCAAATCAAATTACTAAAAAGCAAGTCAGGTGCTAAAAAAAGAATTATCCCGGGATGAAAATAAAGGCGGGTGAAAGTCCAAGGACCTCGTGGGTAAATAACCTATAACCTAAAAGACGCGGATCCTTCCCTGGATCCGAGTCACCGCGCGTTTCAGGGCTCAAAACGACATCATTTTGTTAGCCGGTTTCAAATATTTAATGGGTTAAAATTAGATTAAAAAAACAAACTAAACCCTAATCCTATTCTTCATCCTCTTCTCTACTCAACCCTAGAATCAAGCAGTGGCGTACCTCTTCGTTGATTCAAGCCGTTCATCGACCCATGACCTCACGGCGATGGTCAGGTGACAACGGCGGCGAGGCGACAACTCAGCCTCGACATCCACCCCCAAATTGTAGGTAAATCTCGAATCTTCTCCTCTCTTTTTTTTACTTTGATTCGAAAAGAAAATAAGAAAACCAAAAACTTTAATTTTGTGGTTCGAAAATGAAAAAGAAAAACCCCTTTTTTACCCTATTTTTTTTGTTTTTATTGATTCTTTCTTGATTACAACTTTCTTTTAATCAACTCATTCCTTACATATTTGATTTCGAATGAACTTTCTCCCCCTTTTACAGATTTTTTTAATCGAAATCTCCCTTTTTTTACCCGTCCTTTTTTTTTTCTAAAATCTCCTTCCTTTCTACATTTGCATTTTGTTTTCAGTTTTATAACCGATTACATACAATAAAATAATAAATTCCCCATGTTGTTGTAGATTTGAAGGCCATATTTTTGGGGTATGGGATATGGCAATGGTATGGGAGCGGCAGAGGTGTGGGGGTTGCAAGGGTTGTTGAATTTTAGGGTGGTCCTGTTTGGTGATAGGTAAGGGCATGAGGGTGATGGTGATACACCGCATAGAGGTAGGCCGATTTGGATTACTGGTTTTTGGGTTAAATTAGGGATTGCAATTTAGGGTTAATTTTAAGGTTTTGTAGATTATGGTTTAAATTTGGGTATAAGGGTTCGTTTTAAATATTGAACCGGGTTATGGGTTAATAACCAAGTTTGGATTTGGGCAATTGGGTAACTCGGACGAAAACGGGTTATGACAGATTGAATGATGAGGCCTTCAATGTCACTTTTCCATCTGACTTTTTTAAATTGGCTATTAACACTTGTTTTCAAATATCCATTTGACCTCGCTTTTGGCACCTTGATAAATGAACATGCAAATGTTTTGTCCCATTCTTCGAATCACCATCAAGTTTTCTTTTGCAATGATTATATATTGCCTTATAGTCATTGTTGATCTTTTTTTTTTTTAAATACTCCCATACTGTAGATTTCAATTTCAATGGATTGTATTCGCTTGACTCATTATTGTCAACATCATTAGGTTGACTTAATAAGGGTTGTGTGGTGTCCACGGTATTTGAAGTTGGAATTTCCTCACTTGGTAATTGAGGAAAGGTAAAACTAAGAGTTGTTGATGGATTAGAGTTTTCCCAAAAATTAGATTTTAGTGATTATTGTACATATAAAAGTGTTCAAATCAAGCATTAGAAAGTAAATATAATATCAAAAATTTTACTGTTATCTAAAGAATTTGATAGAAAGAAGCAATTTTAGACAATAAGCATAAGAATTTTTTTTGCATAAACTATTTTTGTGCTGAATCTTTTTTTGCATAAATTGTTTTTTTCATAATCTATGTAACCCCCTGAGACCGACCTAGCCGAAACCAAACTAAAAGAGCCACATTAGGCTTCTTGAAGCAAACTCGAGCTAAAACCCTAAACCGACCCCTATTTTTTCTTTTTATCTTTCCTAGATGCATATCGTTATTTTCCTACATGAGCTTGATTCAGTGGTAACGTTTCATTTAGATCAGAACACAGATGAAGGTCCAATTTAGCAACTATTCACCAAAAGGACCAACACATAAATAACCCAAATTATAGGGCCTATGGTACAATTAAGTTTACCAAACCTTATTAGATCAATTTCATGCTCATAGGATAATTTCCAATCCAATACAATCACTCAAACTCAATTAATTGCATTCATAACAATCAGGGACCAAATTGCAAGATTCCAAACTTTCACAACGTAAAAACAACATAACGTATCGATACAGGCAAGCCCGTATCGATATTAATTAACATACTTAATGGTTCCCTGTACCGATGCACATTTTTCACGTATCAATATGGTATGTTGACCACACCGTACCGATACGACATTGACCCGTACCGATCCCCCTTGATTATTTTAGAAACTCAGAATTCCAGTAGCTAAAGCCCGTACCGATACGGTACCCTACGTATCGATACGACTTGTTAAAGTTGAAGCGGTCGTTTCGGTACACTAGCCCGTGTACCGACACATATGTCTGTTTTCCTCAAAGGCATACGGATACGATGGCTAGGTGTACCGGTATTCTAGGCATATTTTCAACAATTTGAACCTCTAGGACCCCGCGTACCGAACCTTGAGGTACTGGTATCGGTACGCAAAGGCCTGCAATGACCTCTAGGTCCAACATATGACACTTTGGCTCATTCCAAACAACATTAACACTTAGCTAATCATCATATAACATCATCAACATGCTTGATCAACAACATAATAGCATTAAAAACCAACTTAACATATCTAGCATACTCAAACACCAAATCTAGAGGCATGCTTCTTAATCCATATCTAAATCATTAAACCATTCACATCACAACCATTTAAAACTTATTACAAGTCCAAAACAACAATTATAAACTTGCAACAGGGAGTTCTTTAAAAACCCTCCCAAAACTTCAATCGACACATTACCACTATTAATACTTTCCAACGTTTCAAACCGTACTTTGAAAACAAGTCTTTGAAGTTCCTTTCCTTGCTTCCTCGTTGCCTCAATCTTAATTCTCTACATTGATAGAAAAGAGAGCGTAAGCACACTAGGCTTAGTGAGGAATGCTCAAGACACAACCATCATCAATGCAAGTTAAACCATTTGATCCTTCTTTTGTAAAACACATTTAAAAACTTGTTTAAACATCAACACATCATCATGCCTGATCAAAACCATGCACTTAACATTTCTAAAACAACATATTAAACCATATGCAACATGTATCATGGATTCTACAGCAAAGTCCCATTTACTACCCTCAATTTAATCTTTTCCATGCATACTACTAATGCAAGGCTTAAAGAGTAAAACATGTTTAAATTACATTAAACAACATGATTCATCTCATGATGCATAAACAATTATATTGGCTTCCATTTCACAAGACACCCGTGGCAGAGTATTCAGTACACATAAACTCCTCAACACCACTCATTGTAACGATGTTTAATCCACTAACGGGAGTATTCGGTACACATAAACCCCTCGACTGTTAGGGTACTTGGATGGAGTATTCTGTACACCGCATAAACCCCTCGACATCCAAGGTGCCTTTTTATAGTGCACTATCAATCTTATGGCCGGCCACCTATATCCGATTTCCTTTTCAAACCTTTTTATTCCATCACTTACCAATATAATCCATTTTAACATCAACAACTCATTGTTTTCATATGTATCATCAAAACCATTTAACCAATGCAATAAACCTTGCATTACACAATATTCATAAACATTAACAAAACGTGCATTACTTACAAATGCATCAACATCATTTTGTAACCAATTTCCAGCATTAAACCATGCCCAAAACATGCATATGCAGTGAATAATTAAACCATATAACAAGTGCATCAAACTATTAGCCAAACCGAGTTTGAGAGAGAATTCATCCTTTACTTACTTTCGAGCTTAGACCAGTATTTCAAGCTCGATCTAAACTCTCAAACACAACTTTCAAACCTTTGCAAAGTTGAAAACACGTTTCCACTCACCGACTCGCAAAGCCTCGCTTCCCGACGCAACAATCACGCCTCCCAAGCTTCCTAAACTCACGTTCAAACTTGCAGACAAATTTTTGCTGCTTTTATCCATACAAAATAAAGCTACATTGCATCAAAATACAATCAACATCACAACACAAAACCTCAACATTCTTTACCCAAATCCACTCCACAACTCCCAAAAATTAACAACAAACCTCTTCCAAACTTAACCCAGCCACAATCTAACATTTCAACACTTCAATTAACATCAATGATCATCTAAAAACTCATCTCTAACATCCTTATATCCCCAGTAATCAATTAATCACCACAACTCCTAAAAAACACATAACTAGCAACCTAGAAAATTAGAGATTCACATACTTTCGGGATTCCAATATTAAAACTAACTTATTAACATTATTCAACATCAAAATTATGATTAAAATAATCAAGAACACAACAAAACAGAACCTATATGAAAATTATTCAATTAAATCAATTAAACCTCAATTTAATTAAGTTTTCACAATTAAATCATCAAATCAAGTTAGAAAACATCTGTAAAGGATCAATAACTTGGGAATTTCAATAAAGAACCTTGTATTAGAGGAGAAGAACGAACCTGACCTCTAATGGCTGCTTTTCCCCTCAATTAGTTTATTTTCCAAAGCCAAAACAATGAGAAATAAAGTTTATTTTGTTAGGGAACTATTTTAAACTCAATTGAAATCAAAAGATTGATTAAAAGTGGATTTTACCTGGAGATTTTGAAAAGAGAAAAGGTGTTTGGCTGGAGAGAATTGGAGAGAAAATCTTTTTGTGAAAAGTTAGTTACGTAAAGTTTGTTTTAAGGATTTCTAATATCCAATTATCTCTTCAAGCCTTTTATTAAATTTTAAAATTATTTAAAATAGTTAATTAAGGGAAAAAGTCAGATATTAGACCATTGGGTAAATAGCTCCTTAAAGATTCAAAGTTTTGACCCTTTTATAAAACAATCACTAAAAATAGTTTTGAAACTTTGCATTTTGGTTACTACCCAAAATGTCCATCTTTGAGATCCATTTTTATAAAATTGATTCCACCAAAATCATTTCCATGATAATTAAGGATTTTAGATAATTTTTCTATATTTTAACCCTTCTGAAAATATTTAATCCAATTTAAATCTCGAAACTGACTCGAATCTTCTAATTCAATCCAACAGACCGTCTAAACCACTAGAGAAACTCTTAGGCCCAAAACCGAGGCGTTACAACTCTCCCCCTTAAGAAATTTCGTCCTTGAAATTTACCTGATGAAAACAGATGCAGAAACTAAGCAACCATGTCCAACTTACTCTTCTACGTGGCCTCCTCAACACTGCGATGTCGCCACAACACCTTAACAAGTTCAATCTTCTTGACACGAAGAACTTTACTACCAGGGTCAAGAATCTCCACTGGTTCCTCACCATAAGACAAGTCCGGTCGCAACTCAACATCCTCAACTGGCATAACATGCGACGGATCCGAGCGATACCTCAGTAATATGGACACATGAAACACATCATGAATCTTCTCCAACTCAAGAGGCAACCTCAACTGATAAGCCACAGGACCAATGCATTCCAGCACCTCATACGGTCCAATAAACCTCAGGCTCAACTTCCCTTTACACCCAAAACGCATCACCTTCTTCCAATGCGAAACTTTCAAGAAAACTCTTTCACCCACAACGTACTCGACCTCTTTACGCTTCAAATCCGAGGCCTCTTTTAAATGATCACAAATCATCTTCACTTTCTCATCCGTATCTTTCAACACCTCCTACCATACAAGGCTTCATACAGTGCCATCTTTATACTTGCTTGATAGCTTATTGTACGCAAAGTCTACCAAAGGCAACTACCTTTCCCAAGGCCTTTGGAACTCAATGATACAACATCTCAACATATCCTCCAGGATCTGAATCACACATTCAAACTGCCCATCCGTCTGAGGATGATACGATGTATTGAAATTCAAACGAGTACCCAAAGCTCGATGCAAACATCCCCAAAACCTTATTGTAAACTGCAGATCCCTATTCGAAACAATTGATTTTAGTACCCGTGCAACCTTACAATTTTAGCAACATACAAATTTGCCAACCTACCCAACGAACACGTCGTATGAACGGGCAAAAAATGTGCACACTTCATAAACCGATCAATAATCACCCAAATGGAATCGTTTTTAGTTGGTGTCAAAGGCAATCCCGACACAAAATCCATGGTGATCCTATCCTATTTCCACTCCGGAATTTTCAACATTTGCAACAATCTGGAAGGAAATTGATGTTCAGCTTTCAGACGTTGGCACACCATGCATCTAGCAACAAAACCAGCTACGTTATTTTTCAATCTCACCCAATAGTACTCTTTCCTCAACCCTTGATACTTTTTTTGTACTATTGGGATGCATAGCAAAAGAATTAGCACGTGCCTCGCTCAAAATCATCTGTCTCAACTCCTCGTCACTAGGCACTACAATCCAATCTTTAAAGCACAACACCTCATCACTATTAAAGTGAAAATCTGTAGGATTCCTATCCATAATGTCCTTGACATAAGGTACCAACACCTCATCACACGGTTGCTTTTCCTTAATCAATTATACCAAAGACGATTTCACTTGCAACTCTGCCAACAAACCTCCGTCACGACTCACACTCAACCTCGCAAACATAGCTCTCAACTTCATGACAGCTTTCCTACTCAAAGCGCCAACCACAACATTGGCTTTACCCGGATGGTACTCAATGGTCAAATCATAATCCTTCAACAACTCCAACTATCTACGCTGCCTGAGATTCAACTTTTTTTGCGACATCAAATATTTCAAACTCTTATGATCAGTGTATACAATACACTTTTCACCATAGAGGTAATGCCTCCAAATTTTCAACGCAAACACTACCATAGCGAGCTCAAGATCATGCGTAGGGTAGTTGCATTTGTACACTTTCAACTGCCTTAATGCATAAGCTACAACTTTCCCATCCTGCATCAACACACACCCTAACCCGACGTAGGATGCGTCACTATACACCACAAACTCCTTCCCTGACTCAAGTTGAATCAATATTGGAGCTTGCATCAGAGCTTCCTTCAACTTTTCAAAAGCCTGTTGTCTAGCTTCTATATATTTGAACTGCACATCCTTCTACAACAACTTGGTCAACGGAGCAACAACTCTCGAAAACCCATCCACAAAACGACGATAATAACCTACCAAACCCAGAAAACTGTGCACTTCTATCACTGTCTTTGGTTATTTCCAATTCACAACTGCCTCAACCTTTTTAGGATCTACCCAAATACCTTCAGCTGAAACCACATGACCGAGAAAAACCACTTCCTTAATCCAAAACTCGCACTTGCTCAACTTGGCATAGAGCTAATTATCCAATAGGGTCTGCAACACAATTCTCAATTTTCAATCATGATCCTCCTCGGTACGTGAGTACACAAGGATATCATCGATGAACACTACTACGAATTGGTTCAAAAATTCATGGAACACCTAGTTCAGCATATCTATGAATGCTGCAGACGCATACGTCAGCCCAAACGACATCACCAGGAACTCATAATATCCATACCTCGTACGGAAAGCAATCTTCAACAGTTCTTTATCCTTATCCTTCAACGATAATATCCAGATCTCAAATCGATCTTGGAAAACACCATAGCTCCTCGAAATTGATTGAACAAATCAACGATTCGCGGCAAGGGATATTTGTTTTTAATCTTCAACGTGTTCGGTTGCCGATAATATATACACATCCTCAATGTGCCATCATTCTTTTTCATAAATAGTACTGGTGCTTCCCACGGTGAAACACTAGGCCAGATGAAACCCCGATCAAACAACTCTTAAAGTTGTATCTTTAACTCTTTCAACTCCTTGGGTATCATGCGATATGGTGCAATCGACACCGATGATGAATCAACATATGTCTCGATGCAAGCTCCACCTCCCTGTCCGGTGGCAAACTAGGTAACTCTTCTAAAAACACACCCAAAAAGTCACAAACAGTACGGATATCCTTCGTCTGCACTTCTCTCACATTCATATTCATCACATAAGCTAGATACGCCTAGCATCCCCAATCAAGCAACTTACGTACTTCCATGGTCGAAACCACATTAGACAAGAACTTTACATTTTCGCCCACAACTACAACCTCATAATCATCAGCAAGCTTCAACGAAACCCGCTTGGTCACTAAATCAACCACAGCTCAATGCTCGGACAACCAATCTATACCTAAGTTCACGTCAAAATCGTGGAACGGTAGCTCCATCAAATCAGCCGCAAATACATGACCTTGAACCATCAGAGGATATCTCAAGTACAACTTCCTCGTAATGATTGTTTCTCCAAATGAACTCATCACTTGCATACCAACATCAAGCATTTCTATCGGTATACCAAGCAAATGTACATGCTCATGCAATACATATGAATGCGTAGAACCAGAATCTATCAAAGATTACAATGACATAGAGTGTAAGGTAAAGGTATCTGCTATCACATCCGTGTCACTTTTCCCCTTGCGGTAAGCATAGATCCTTGCTGGTCTACCATCTTCCGGTCAAACTGCCATGGTATGTGCCATAGACCTTTGTCCCACATCCCTCCGCTGGAAGATACCTCGCCGTGCTCACGACGCTTAGGTGGTACAACAACAGCTGCAGGTGCCTGCCTACCTCTAGCAAGCAAATGAAAATCACATCTCAAGTGATCTGTCAACCTACAACTCCAACAAGAGTTCGCAGCCACAACTGCATGAGCCTACCCTTCTCTTGTCAAACGCGGGCAATCTCGCCTCAAATGTTCTCTCGAACCATAGCCCCCAAAACCATTATATACTGACTGGACCTGAGTAACCTGTCTCTGATATCCTCGCCCTATACCATCACTACCTCGTCTCACATCAGGTCGAAACCTCCAGTTATGGTGCCTCTTTGACTGACCACCCCCAAAACTATATTTTGCAGCTCTTTTTCCTGAGCTAGAACCTTTATATCTACGAGATAAACCCAAACTCTTCTCAATATCCTTCACCCATGATACCAAAACATCAAACTCTTTATACTTAGTAGCCAACATGTAAGTCTTGACATCCTGCACCAAACCATACCGAAAACGATCACAACAGTGCCTCTCATCTAGCACCAACTCAAGTGCATACTGAATCAGCTGTACAAACCACACCTCATACTCGAATACCGTCATATTGCCCTGAACTAAGGCCATAAACTATTTTTTTTTGTCCAAATATCTAACACCCATATATTTTTTCCTAAAGGCAGCTTGAAAGAATTCCCACGTCACATCATCGGGTTTCATGCCCATGATTATAGTGGTCCACCAACTATACGCACCCCCTATAACAGGGAAACATCACATCCCAACTTGCGATCATCGCTACAACCCATATGAACCAAGATTCGCTCTATAATGGTCATCCACTCCTCGTATGCCTCGAGTGCCAACCCTCTAAACTCAACTACTCTAAGGCTACACAAATGCTCCAACGACAAACTAGGATTAACAGTAGCAGGTGCAGGAGCAGTTACATGAACTCCATCCATCACGGCCTGGAATGCTCTAGTCATCGCTTGAACCAAAGGCGTCATATCCCCAAACATAGGAACAAGTGGTGCAGGGGGTACTTGTTCCACTCCCTCAAGAAGATTAGGCGGAGGAGGCAAAAAATTCTTAGGGTGTACAATCTCGCCCTCAACTCCCTACCCCCCAGCAGTAGTATTTCTACTATATCGCAATTCTCTCCTCGGTGGCATAGTCTAAAATGTATCTAAGGCATGATAATTACACACAAAAAAACAATCAAGCCAACTTCAAGCAAGGATCTGATACTTTCATTTCAAACCAAAATCATTTCATAAACGTAGTAATATGGCAATGTGTCCCCAAAATACCGAAACATGGCATATTTCAAACATCGTACATATAAAAAATCACCTTGCATAGAAACAACATGATACAATCACCAACAACATCCCAATTTCTCGCTAACCAGTCTCAGATACCACCAAATGCAACCCCCTTAGCCCTTCCTAGCCGAAACTAGACTAAAAGAGCCACATTAGGTTTGCCGAAGCAAACCTGAGCAAAAACCATAAAATCAAGCACTATTTTTTCTTTTTATCTTGCCTAGATGCATATCGTTATTGTCCTACATGAGCATGCTTCAGAAGTAATGTTTTATTTAGATAAGAACACAGAACATGGTCCAATTTAGCAACTATTTACTAAAAGGACCAAAATGTAAATAACGCAAATTACAAAGCCTATGGTACAATTAAGTTTACCAAACCTTAATTAGATCAATTTCATGCTCATAGGTTCCAATCCAATACAATCACTCAAACTCAATTAATTGCATTCATAACAATCAGGTACCAAATTGCAAGATTCCAAACTTTTGCAACATAAAAACAACATAATGTATCGATACAGGCAAGCCCATATCGATACGAATTAACAAATTTAACGGCTCCTTATATTGATACATAATTTTCACGTATCGATACGGTATGTTGACTATACCGTACCGATATGACGTTGACCCGTACTGTTCCCCCTTGATTATTTTAGAAACTCAGAATTCTAGTAGCTAAAGCCTGTACTGATACAGTACCCTGTGTATCGATACGACTAGTTAAAGTCAAAGGGGTCATTTCCTGTGTCTGTTTTCCTCAAAGGCATACCGATACGATGGCTAGACGTACCGGGACGCTAGGCTTATTTTCAACAATTTGAGCCTCTACAGGACCATGCGTACCGAACCTTGAGGTACTCGTACTGGTATGCAGAGGCCTGTAATGACCTTCAGGTCCAACATATGAAACTTCGGCTCATTCCAAACAACATTAACACATAGCTAATTATCATATAACATCATCAACATGCTTGATCAACAACATAACAACATTAAAAACAAACTATTACAAGTCCAAAACAACAATTAAAAACTTGCAACAACAGGGAGTTCTTTAAAAACCCTCCCAAAACTTCAATTGACACATTGCCACTATTACTACTTTCCAACGTTTCAAATCGTACTTTGAAAACAAGTCTTTGGAATTCTTTTCCTTTCTTCCTTGCTCCTCAATATTAATTCTCTGCATTGATGGAAAAAAGAGCGTAAGAACACCAGTCTTAGTGAGGAATGCTCAAGTCATAACCATCACCAATGCAAGTTAAATCATTTTATCCTTCTTTTGTAAAACACATTTCAAAACTCTTTTAAACGTCAACATATCATCATGCCTTATCAAAACCATGTACTTAACATTTCTAAAACAGTATATTAAACCATATGCAACATGTATCATGGATTCTATAGCAAAGTCCCATTTGCTACCCTCAATTTAAGTTTCCCATGTATACTACCAATGCGCATACTACCAATGCAACGCTTAAAGAGTAAAACATGTTTAAATCACATTAAAAAACACGATCTATCTTATGATACATAAACAATTATATTGGCTTCCAGGTGATCATTTACCAAGTTTCCATTTCACAAACCATAATATCTGATACACAGATTCAACAAGTGTTCCCTCAACACTTAACAAACAATCTACCAGTAACACAAGGTTCACACACGGGAGTATTCGGTACATATAAACCCCTCCACCGTTGTAACACCCGCATCGGAGTATTCGGTACACATAAACCCCTCAACACCACTCACCGACATGATGTTTAATCCACTAATGGGAGTTTTCGGTACATATAAACCCTTCGATCGTTAGGGTACTTGGATGTAGTATTTGGTACACCGTATAAACCCCTCGACATCCAAGACGACTTTTTATAATGCACTATCAATCGTATTGCGGACCATATATATCCGAATTCATTTTCAAACCTTTTTATTCCATCACTTGCCAATATAATTCATTTTAACATCAACAACTCACTATTTTCATATGCATCATCAAACCATTTAACTAATGATGTAACCCCTTAGCCCAACCTAGCCGAAACCAGACTAAAAGGACTATATTAGGTCTACCGAAGCAAACCCGAACTAAAACCCTAAACCAAACCTATTTGTTTCTTTTATCTTGTCTAGATGCGCATTATTAGAGTCCTATAAGCACACGACACAACGATAGCTTTTCATATTAAACACATTTCAGAACAAGAAACAATTGCACAACGTAACACTTCAGGGACCAGAACGCAAATTCCATAAGTTCTCAGCAATTTTACATATTTAAGGTTACCAACCCTTAATTAGTCCAATTACATACATGTAGGTTAAATTCTATTTCAAAATGGTCACTCGAACACCATTAATTTCATTCATCTTGAGCAGGGACCAAATTGCAAGATTTCCAAACTTTAGCATCCTCATCCATCACAAAACAGCATAGCGTACCGATAATGGCAAGGCTGTACAGATACGGGATAACAAAAAAATGGCTCAGCGTACTGATACACTTAGTAGCGTACCGATACGGTGTGTTGACCACCCCTGTACCGGTACAACTTTGACCCGTACCGTTCCCCTTCTTATTTTCCCAAAACTCAAGATTTCAGTAACCAAAATGCGTACCGCTACGGTACCCCGCGTATCGGTACAAGTAGCTATAATTGAATGGAGCGTACCGATCCTCAAACTCGTGTACCAGAACAAACATACAAATTCCTCAAGGCGTACTGATAGGATGGCTAGGCGTACCGGTACCCGTAGCTTAAATTCAACACTTTGAGCCTCGTAAAGACCCCAGATACTAATCTTGAGGTACCCATACTGGTATGCAGAGGCCTATAATGACCTCTAGGTCCAACATATGACACTTGGGATCACATTAATCAAGCTTAACACTTAGCTAATTATCTCCAAACATCATCCACATGTTTAATCAACATCATATCATCACCAAAACTCATCCTAGCTTATCTATCATACTCAAGCAGTCAAATCTAGAGGCATGCTTCCTAGTCCACATCCAAAGCATCAATCCAACCATAATCCAAACACTTAAAACATATTAACAACAAATATAACTTGCAACAACAGGGAGTTCATCAAAACCTCCCAAAACCTTAATCAACACATTGCCATTATTACTATTTTTTGATATCCAAACCATACTTTGAGTTCAAGTCTTGGGATATCCTTCCTCGCTTCTTTGCTGCCTCAAACCTTAGTTTTCTGCATTGATAGAAAAGAGAGCGTAAGTAACCAGGCTTAGTGAGGAATGCTCAAACAACAACCATTATCAATGCATTTTAAAACCACTACTCAATACATTTGTAAAATACTTTTCAAAGATCTTTTAAATCATCATCACATTATTATGCCTTATCAAAACCATGCACTTAACATTTCAAAACAGTATATTAAACCATATGCAACATGTATCATGGATCCCACAGCAAAATCCCTTTTTCTACCCTCAATTTAAGTTTGCCATGCATACTACCAATGCAAAGCTTAAAGAGTAAAACATGTTTAAATCGCATTAAACAACATAATCCATCTCATGATACATAAACAATTATATTGGATTCCAAGTGACCATTTACCAATACCCATTTACCAAAACGTAACATCGGATACACGGATTCAACAAGTGTTCCCACAATACTTAACAATCTACAGGTAACACATGGTTCACACACGGGAGTATTCGGTACATATAAACCCCTCCACCATTGTGACACCCATGGTGGAGTATTCAGTACTCATAAACCTTCAACACCACTCATTAGTACGATGTTTAACCCACTAATGGGAGTCTACAGTACCGTACAACCCCTCAACCATTAGGGTACATAGATGGAGTATTTGGTACACCATATAAACCCCTCAACATCCAATGCGCCTTTTTATAGTGCACTATAAATCCTATGGCCGGCCAACTTTATCTGATTTTATTTTCAAACCCTTTCATAACATCACTTGCCAATATAATTTATTTTAACATCACCAACTCACTGTTATCATATGCGTTAACCCAACCATTAAACCAATGCATCAACCTTTGCACTAAACAATGTTTATGAACATTAACAAATCGTGCATTACTCCCAAATGCATTATCATCATTTCAAAACCAATTTTCAGCATTAAACAATGCTCAATATATACATAAACAGTGAGTAATTAAAACATGTAAAACAAGTGCATCAAACTATCGCCAAAACCGAGTTCGAGAGGGAATTCATCCTTTACTTGCTTCCGAGCTTAGATCAATGTTTCAAGCTCAATCTAAACTCCCCAAACACAATATTCAAACCTTTTCAAAGTTGAAAACACGTTTCCACTCACTGACTTGCAACGTCTCGTTTGTTGATACGACAATCACAACTCTAAAGCTTCTGGAACTCACGTTCAAGCTTGAGGTTCAGACTCCCCTCCTTTTGATCACACAAAATAGAGGTACATTGCATCAAGATACAATCAACATAACATCAACACTAAACCTCAACATATCTTATCCAAAACTACTCCATAACTCCCAAAACTAACAACAAACATCTTCCAAACTTTGACCAGCCATAATCAAACGTTTCAACATTTCAATTAACATCAATTATCATCTAAAAACACTTTTCAAACATCCTTATATCTCCAGCATTCAATTAACCACCACAACTCCTGAAAAATACAACACTACCAACCTAGAAAATTATAGATTCATATAGTTTCGGGATTCCAATATTAAAACCAACTTATCAACATTATAAACATCAAAATTATGAATGTATCTCATCAAGAACCCAACAAAATAGATCCAAAATGGAAATCTCTTATTCTCATCAATTAAACCTTGATTTAATTAATTTCCGCAATTGACTCATCAAAACTTATTAGAAAACAATAAACAAGGATCAAATACTTGGGGATTTCAGTAAAAAACCATTCATTAGAGGAGAAGAACGAACATTGCCTCTAATGAGTGATTTCCCTCTCAATTGGATGTTTTAGATATTGAAAACAAAGAAATTCAATGAGGTTTTGCAAAACAAAGTTAAAGGATCAATTGAGAATCAAAAACTTAAGAAATCAAGAGTGTTACCTCAGATTTTGGATGAAAGAATAGGTGTTTGGCTGAAGAACTTTGAGAGAAAAGTTTGGGAGAAAAGTTACATAACTTTTTAATTTTGAGAAAATAACTACTTATTGGTTAATCTCCTTTAATTAACCAATTAAAACACTTTTAAAATAATCTTATATGAGAGGAAAAACTAATATTAAATTTTGGTAAAATAGCTCCTTAAAGATCTAAGTTTTGACCCTTTTTCAAAATAGTCACTAAAGACAGTTTTCAATCTTTACATTTTGGTCACTAGCCAAAATGTCCAATTTCCAAAATCCATTTTCCAAATTTGAATTTATCAAAAATATTCATATATTAAATAATGATTTTTAGATATTTTTCCTATATTTTTTGCGCCAAACTTATTTATTACGATTTTAAATCCTGAATTCGACTCGAATCTCTAATCCCGGTCCACTGAATCGTCTAAACCACTAGGAAAACTCCTAGGCCCAAAAACTGGGCTTTAAAACTCTTCCCCTTAAGAAATTTCTTCCTTAAAATTTTCCTAACGAAAACAGATGTGGAAACTGAGCAACCATGTCCGACTTACTCTCTTATGTGGCCTCCTCAACACCTTGATGTCTTCATAATACCTTAACAAGTTCACTCGTCTTGCCACGAAGAACTTTACTAATGGAGTCAAGGATCTCCACTGGTTCTTCATCATAGGAAAAATTCAGTCGCAACTCAACATCCTCAACTGGAATAACATGCGGCGGATCCGAGCGATACCTCCGCAACATGGACACATGAAACACATCATGAATCTTCTCTAGCTCAGGAGGTGACCTCAACCGATAAGCCATAGCACCAATGCGTTCTAGCACTTTATACGGTCCAATAAACCTTGGACTCAACTTCTTTTTACACCCAAAACGTATCATTTTCTTCTAAGGTGAAACTTTCAAGAACACTTTTTCACCAACATTTACACTTCAAATCTGCTTAGGACTTCTGACTATTTGAGGTCTCTTTTAAACGATCACAAATCAATTTTACTTTCTTATCCGTGTCTTTCAACACATCAGGCATGGAAAAATACTTTTCTCTAGCCTCAGCCCAATACAAGTGCGTACGACACCTCCTACCATACAAGGCCTCATACGGTGCCATCTTTATACTTGCTTGGTAACTGTTATTGTACGCAAACTCTACCAAAGGCAACTGTCTTTCCCAAGTTCTCTGGAACTCGATGATACAACATCTCAACATATCTTCCAAGACCTGAATCGCACGTTCAGACTAGCTATCCGTCTGAGGATGATACGATGTACTGAAATTCAAGCGAGTACCCAAATCTCAGTGCAAACACTTCCAAAACCTCATTGTAATCTATAGATCTCTATCCAAGACAATCGATTCAGGTACTCCGTGCAATCTCACAATTTCTGCAACATACAACTATGTCAACTTATCCAAAGAATACGTCGTATGCACGGGCAAAAAATGTGCACACTTCGTAAACCGATCCACAATCACCCAAATGAAATCCTTTTTAAACGGTTTCAAAGGCAGTCTTGACACAAAATCCATGGTGATCCTTTCCCACTTCTACTCTGGAATTTTCAACGGTTGCAACAACCCATAAGGAAACTGACATTCAGCTTTCACTAGCTGACACACCATACATCTAGCAACAAAATCAGCCACGTCCTTTTTAAACCCACCCAATAGTACTCATTCCTCAGCCTCTGATACATTTTAGTACTACCAGGGTGCATAACAAAATGACTAGCATATGCCTCGGTCAAAATCATCTATCTCAACTCCTCATCACTAGGCACCACGATCCGATCTTTAAAGCATAAAATCACTATTAAAGTGATAATCTGTAGGATTTCCATCCATGATGTCCTTGACATGAGGTACCAATGCCTCATCATATGGTTGTTTTTCCTTAATCAACTGTGCCAAGAAAGATGTCATTTGCAATTCTACTAACAACCCTCCATCACGGGTCACACTCAACCTAGCAATAATGGCTCTCAACTCCACAACGGACTTTCTACTCAAAGCATCCGCCACGACATTGGCTTTACTCGGATGGTACTCAATGGTCAAATCGTAATCATTCAACAGCTCCAACCACCTACACTGACGAATATTCAACTCCTTCTAAGTCATCAAATACTTCAAACTCTTATGGTCAGTGTATACAACACATTTTTCACCATAAAGGTAGTGTCTCCAAATTTTCAATGCAAACACTACCGTCGTGAGCTCAAGATCATGCGTAGGGTAGTTACGTTCATACACTTTCAACTGCCTCGATGCATAAGCCATGACTTTATCATCCTGCATCAATACACACCCTAACCTGATGTAGCATGCGTCATTATACACCACAAACTCCTTTCCTGACTCTGGTTGAATCAAGATTAGAGATTGCGTTAAAGCTTTCTTCAACTTCTCAAAAGCTAGTTGTCTAGCTTCCAACCATTCGAACCACATATCCTTTTGCAGTAACTTGGTCAACGGAGCAGCAACTCACTAAAACCCATCCACGAAACGACGGTAATAACCTACCAAGCCCAAAAAACTACAGACATCCTTCACTGACTTCGGTTGCTTCCAATTCACAATCGCCTTAACCTTCTTAGGATCTAACCAGATACCTTCAGCTGAAACCACATGCCCAAGGAAAACCACTTCCTTAATCCAAAACTCGCATTTGCTTAACTTGACATAAAGCTAATTATCCAACAAGGTCTGCAATACAATGCTCAAGTGTTGATCCTGATCCTCCTTGGTACGAGATTACACAAGGATATCATCGATGAACACTACTATAAATTGATCAAAAAATTCATGTAACACACGGTTCGTCATATCTATGAATGTTGCAGGTGTATTCGTCAGCCCAAACGGAATTACCAAGAACTCGTAATAGCCATACCTCATACGAAAAACAGTCTTCAACACATCTTTATCCTTCACCTTCAACTGATAATATTCAGATCTCAAATTAATCTTGGAAAACATCGTAGCTTCCCAAATTTGATCGAATAGATCATCAATCCACGACAAGGGATACTTGTTCTTAATCGTCAACTTATTCAGTTGTTAATAATCTATACACATCCTCAACGTGTCATCCTTCTTTTTTACAAATAACACTGGTGCTCCCTACAGCAACACACTAGGCCAGATGAAACCCCGATCCAGCAACTCTTAAAGTTATGTCTTCAACTCTTTCAACTCTTTTGGTGCCATGCGATATGGTACAATCAACACCGAAGTCGAATCAGCACATGTCTCAATGCAAAACTCGACCTCCCTATTTGATGGCAAACCAGGTAACTCTTCCGAAAACACACCCAGAAAGTCACAAACTGTACGAATTTCCTTCATCCGTACTTCTTCCACATTCAGATTCATCACATAAGCTAGATACGCTCGACATCCATATTCTAACAATTTATGCGCCTCTATGGCCGATACCATATTAGACAAGAACTTTACATTTTCGCCCACAACTACAACCTCATAATCATTAGCAAGCCTTAAAGAAACCCACTTGGTCTCAAAATCAACCACAACTCGATACTCGGACAACCATTCCATACCCAAAAAATGTCAAAACCATAGAACGGCAGCTCCATCAGATCAGCCACAAACACATGACCCTGAACCATCAGAGGACACCTCCGATACAACTTCATTGTAATGACCGTTTCTTCAAAAGAACTCGTCACTTGCATACCAATATCAAGCATTTCTACTGGTACACTAAGCAAATGCGCATGCTCATGCAATATATATGAATGTGTGGAACCAGAATCTATCAAAGATAACAATGACATAGACTGCAAGGTAAAGGTACCTGCTGTCACTTCCGTGTCATTTCTCCCCTCGTGATGAGCGTAGATCCTCGTTGGTCCACCATCCTCCGGTCGAACCACCACTGTGTGAGCCACAGTCCTCTGTCTCTCTTCCCTCCTCTAGAAGGTACCTAGACCACGCCTACGACCCCTAGGTGGTGCGGCAACAGGTGCAGGTGCCTGCCTACCTCTAGCAAGCAAAGGACAATCTCGTCTGATATATTCTGTCGACCCACAACTCCAACAAGAATTCACAGCCATAACTGCAGGAACCTGCCTCTCTCTGACCAAACACGGCAATCTCTCCTCAAATGTTATCTAGAACCACAACCCCAACAGCTATTATGCACTGCTCGAACCTGAGTATCCTGTCCCTGATATCCTCATCTTGAACCATCTCTTACGCGCCTCGTATATGGTCGGAACCTCCAGTCACGGTGCCTCTTAGTCTGGCCACCCTCAGAACTATACTCTGCAACTCTCTTCCCCAAGCTAGAACCTTTAGAGTGACGAGACAACCCCAAACTCTACTCTTTATCCTTTGCTCGAGATACTAAAACATCAAACTCTATATACTTAGTGGCCAACATGTACGTCTTGGACCAAACCATATCGAAAATGATCACAACGGTGCCTCTCATATAGCACCAACTCAGCTGCATACTGACCCAGCCGTACAAATTGCACCTTATACTCAGACATGGTCATACTGCCCTGAACCAAGGCCATAAACTCTCGTTTCTTATCGTCGAAATTTCTAACACCCAGATATTTTTTCCTGGAGGTAGCTTGGAAAAACTCCCACATCACATTACTGATTTCCATGCCCATGATCACCGTGGTCCACCAACTATACGCATCCCCTTGCAATAGGGACACAGTACATCCCAACTTGCGGTCATCATTACACCCCAACTGAACCAAGATACGCTCCGTACTGGCCATCCACTCCTTGGATGCCTCAGGTGCCAACCCTCTATACTCAACCCCTCCATGATTATGCAAATACTCTAACGGCAAACCCAGATTAGTAGTAGCAGGTACCAGAGCAGGTATGTGAGCTCCAGCCATCGCGGCCTAGAATGCTCCTGTCATTGCCTGAACCAGAGGTGTCATGTCACCAAACACAGGACCAGGTGGTATAAGGGGTACTTGTTCCACTCCTTTAGGAGGATTAGACGAATGAGCGGTAAATCCTCAAGTGTACCAGCTCGCCCTCGACTCTCTGCCCTCCAATAATAGCGTTTTCGTTAGATCGTAATTCTCTCTTCAGTGGCATAGTCTAAAACGTATCTAAGGCATGATAATTACACAAAAAAAACAATCAGGCCAGCTTCAAGTAAGGATCCAAGACTTCCATTTAAGACCAAAATCATTTCATAAACATAGCAATATGGCAATGTGTCCCCAAGGTACCCAAACATGGCATAATTCAAACATCGTACATGTAAACAATCACTGTGCATAGCAAACAACATGTTATAAACATCAACAACATCCCAAATTTTGCAAATCTAGCTCTGATACCACCAAATGTAACCCCCTTAGCCCGGACTAGTCGAAACCAAACTAAAAAGACTACATTAGGTTTGTCAAAGCAAACTCGATCTAAAACCCTAAAATGAACCCATTTTTTCATTTTATCTTGTCTAGATGTGCGCTATTAGAGTCTTATAAGTACATGAAACAACGATAGCTTTTCATATTAAACAGATTTCAAAATAAGAAACAATTACACAACATAACACTTTAGGGACCAGAACGTAAATTCTATAAGTTCTCAGCAATTTTACATATTTGAGGTTACCAACCCTTAATTAGTCTAATTACATACATGTGGGTTAAATCCTATTTCAAAATGATCACTCGAACACCATTAATTTCATTCATCTCGAGCAGGGACCAAATTGCAAGATTTTGAAACTTCAACATCCTCATCTATCACAAAACAGCATAGCGTACTGATACTGGCAAGGCCGTACCGATACGGGTTAACAGATAAAACGGCTCAGCGTACCGATACACTAAGTAGCATACTGATACGGTGTGTTGACAACCCCTGTATTGGTACAGCTTTGACCTGTACCAATCCATTTCTTATTTTCCCTAAACTCAAGATTCTAGTAACCAAAATGTGTACCAATACGGTACCCCGCATATCGGTACGTGTAGCTATAATCGAAGGGGGTATACCAATCCTTAAACTCGTGTACCGAAACAAACATACAAATTCCTAAAGGTGTACCGATATGGTGGCTAGGCATACCGGTACTCGTAGCTTAAATTCAACACTTTGAGCCTTGTACAGGCCCCGCGTACCGATCATGAGGTACCCGTATCGGTACACAGAGGACTGTAATGACCTCTCGGTCTAACATATAACACTTGGGCTCACTTCAATCAAGCTTGACACTTAGCTAATCATCTCCAGACATCATCCACATGTTTAATCAACATTATATCATCACCAAAAGCCATCCTAGTTTATCTAGCATACTCAAGCAATCAATTCAAGAGGCATGCTTCCTAATCCACATCCAAAGCTTCAATCCAAAAACAATCCTAACACTTAAAACATATTACAAGTCCAAAACAACAAATATAACTTGCAACAACATAGAGTTCATCAAAACCCTCTCAAAACCTTAATTGACACATTGCCATTATTACTATTTTTCTATATCCAAACCATACTTTGAGTTCAAGTCTTGGGATTTCCTTCATCGCTTCTTTGCTGCCTCAAACCTTAGTTTTATGCATTGATGGAAAAGAGAGCATAAACACACCAGGCATAGTGAGGAATGCTAAAACACAACTATCATTAATGCATTTTAAAACCACTTCTCAATACATTTGTAAAATACTTTTCAAAGCTCTTTTAAATCATCATCGCATTATTATGCCTTATCAAAACCATGCACTTAACATTTCAAAACAGCATATTAAACCATATGCAACATGTATCATGGATCCCACAACAAAATCCCATTTGCTACCCTCAATTTAAGCTTTCCCATACATACTACCAATGCAAGGCTTAAAGAGTAAAACATGTTTAAATCCCATTAAACAACATAATCCATCTCATGATACATAAACAATTATATTGGCTTCCAAGTGATCATTTACTGATTCCCATTTACCAAAACGTAACATCGGATACACGAATTCAACAAGTGTTCCCACAACACTTAACAATCTACCGGTAACACATGGTTCACACACAGGAGTATTCGGTACATATAAACCCCTCCACCGTTGTGACACCTGTGGTGGAGTATTCGATACTCTTAAGCCCCTCAACACCACTCATTGGTACGATGTTTAACCCACTAACGGGAAGCTACAGTTCTGTACAGCCCTTCAACCATTAGGGTACTTGGATTGAGTATTTGGTACACCATATAAACCCCTCAACATTCAAGGTTCCTTTTTATAGTGCACTATTAATCCTATGGCTGGCCAACTATATCCGATTTTATTTTCATGCCATTTATAACATCACTTGCCAATATAATTCATTTTAACATTATAAACTCACTGTTTTCATATGCATCAACCAAACCATTAAACCAATGCATCAACCTTTGCATTAAACAATGTTTATGAATATTAACAAATCGTGCATTACTCTCAATTGCATTATCATCATTTCAAAATGAATTTCTAGCATTAAACCATGCTCAATATATGCATAAACAAAGAGTAATCAAAACATGTAAAACAAGTGAATCAAACTATCGCCAAACCCAAGTTCAAGTGAAAATTCATCATTTACTTACTTCTGAGTTTAGATCAGTGTTTCAAGCTCAATGTAAACTCCCCAAACACAACATTCAAACCTTTGCAAAGTTGAAAACATGTTTCCACTCACCGACTCGCAACACCTCGCTTGTCGATGCGACAATCATACCTCTAAAGCTTACGAAACTCACGTTCAAGCTTGAGGTTCAGACTTCCATGCTTTTGATGAAACAAAACAGAGGTACATTGCATCAAAATGCAATCAACATCACAACAACACTAAACCTCAACATCTCTTACCCAAATTTACTCCACAACTCCCAAAACTAACAACAAAAACCTCTTCCAAACTTTAGCCAGCCACAATCAAATGTTTCAACATTTCAATTATCATCTAAAAACACTTCTCAAACATCCTTATATCTCCAACATTCAATTAACAACCACAACTCCTCAAAAACACAACATTATCAACCTAGAAAATTAGAGATTCATATAGTTTCGAGATTCCAGTATTAAAACCAACTTATCAACATTATAAAACATCAAAATTATAATTATAGCTCATCAAGAACCCAAAAAAAGATCCAAAATGTAAATCTCTTGTTCTCATCAATTAAACTTTGATTTAAGCAATTTCTATAATTAACTCATCAAAACTCATTAGAAAACAATAAACAATGATCAAATACTTGGGAATTTTAGTAAAGAACCATTCATTATAGGAGAAGAACGAACCTTACCTCTAATGAGTGATTTCCTCTCAATTGGATGTTTTAGATCTTGAAAACAAAAAGAAATGAGGTTTGCAAAAAAAAGTTAAAGAATCAATTGAGAATCAAAAACTTAAGAAATCAAGAGTGTTACCTTGGATTTTGGATAAAAGAATGGGTGTTTGGCTGAAGAACTCGAGAGAATAGTTTGGGAGAAAAGTTACGTAACTTTTTTTATTTTGAGAAAATAACTACTTTTTGGTTAATCCCTTTAATTATCCAATTAAAATACCTTTAAAATAATTCTAAACGATAGGAAAATCTGATATTAAAGTTTGGTAAAATAGCTCCTTAAAGATTCTAAGTCTTGACCTTTTTCAAAATAGTCACTAAAAATAGTTTTCAATCTTTACATTTTGGTCACTAGCCAAAATGTCCAATTTCAAAATCCATTTTTTATATTGGCTTCCAAGTGATCATTTACTGATTCCCATTTACCAAAACGTAACATCGGATACACGAATTCAACAAGTGTTCCCACAACACTTAACAATCTACCGGTAACACATGGTTCACACACAGAGTATTCGTACATATAAACCCCTCCACCGTTGTGACACCTGTGGTGGAGTATTCGATACTCTTAAGCCCCTCAACACCACTCATTGGTACGATGTTTAACCCACTAACGGGAAGCTACAGTTCTGTACAGCCCTTCAACCATTAGGGTACTTGGATTGAGTATTTGGTACACCATATAAACCCCTCAACATTCAAGGTTCCTTTTTATAGTGCACTATTAATCCTATGGCTGGCCAACTATATCCGATTTTATTTTCATGCCATTTATAACATCACTTGCCAATATAATTCATTTTAACATTATAAACTCACTGTTTTCATATGCATCAACCAAACCATTAAACCAATGCATCAACCTTTGCATTAAACAATGTTTATGAATATTAACAAATCGTGCATTACTCTCAATTGCATTATCATCATTTCAAAATGAATTTCTAGCATTAAACCATGCTCAATATATGCATAAACAGTGAGTAATCAAAACATGTAAAACAAGTGAATCAAACTATCGCCAAACCCAAGTTCAAGTGAAAATTCATCATTTACTTACTTCTGAGTTTAGATCAGTGTTTCAAGCTCAATGTAAACTCCCCAAACACAACATTCAAACCTTTGCAAAGTTGAAAACATGTTTCCACTCACCGACTCGCAACACCTCGCTTGTCGATGCGACAATCATACCTCTAAAGCTTACGAAACTCACGTTCAAGCTTGAGGTTCAGACTTCCATGCTTTTGATGAAACAAAACAGAGGTACATTGCATCAAAATGCAATCAACATCACAACAACACTAAACCTCAACATCTCTTACCCAAATTTACTCCACAACTCCCAAAACTAACAACAAAAACCTCTTCCAAACTTTAGCCAGCCACAATCAAATGTTTCAACATTTCAATTATCATCTAAAAACACTTCTCAAACATCCTTATATCTCCAACATTCAATTAACAACCACAACTCCTCAAAAACACAACATTATCAACCTAGAAAATTAGAGATTCATATAGTTTCGAGATTCCAGTATTAAAACCAACTTATCAACATTATAAAACATCAAAATTATAATTATAGCTCATCAAGAACCCAGCAAAACAGATCCAAAACAGAAATCTCTTGTTCTCATCAATTAAACTTTGATTTAAGCAATTTCTATAATTAACTCATCAAAACTCATTAGAAAACAATAAACAATGATCAAATACTTGGGAATTTTAGTAAAGAACCATTCATTATAGGAGAAGAACGAACCTTACCTCTAATGAGTGATTTCCCTCTCAATTGGATGTTTTAGATCTTGAAAACAAAGAATGAGGTTTGCAAAAAAAAAGTTAAAGAATCAATTGAGAATCAAAAACTTAAGAAATCAAGAGTGTTACCTTGGATTTTGGATAAAAGAATGGGTGTTTGGCTGAAGAACTCAGAGAGAATAGTTTGGGAGAAAAGTTACGTAACTTTTTTTATTTTGAGAAAATAACTACTTTTTGGTTAATCCCCTTTAATTATCCAATTAAAATACCTTTAAAATAATTCTAAACGATAGGAAAATCTGATATTAAAGTTTGGTAAAATAGCTCCTTAAAGATTCTAAGTCTTGACCTTTTTCAAAATAGTCACTAAAAATAGTTTTCAATCTTTACATTTTGGTCACTAGCCAAAATGTCCAATTTCCAAAATCCATTTTCCAAAATTGACTTTACCAAAAATATCCATATATTAAATAATGATTTTTAGATATTTTCCCATATTTTTCTCGCACCAAACTTATTTATTCTGATTTTAAATCCCAAATTCAACTCGAATCTCTAATCTCGGTCCACCAGACCGTCTAAACCACTAGGGAAACTCCTAGGCCCAAAACTGGGGCGTTGCAAATGCAATAAACCTTGTATTACACAATGTTCATAAACATTAACAAAACATGCATTACTTAGAAATGCATCAACATCATTTTGTAACCAATTTCCAGCATTAAATCCTGCTCAAACATGCATATACAGTGAGTAATTAAACCATGTAAAACAAGTGCATCAAACTATTTGTCAAACCGAGTTCGAGAGAGAATTCATCATTTACTTACTTCTGAGCTTAACCCAGAGTTTCAAGCTCGATCTAAACTCTCAAACACAAATTTCAAACCTTTGCAAAGTTGAAAACACGTTTCCACTCACCGACTCGCAAAGCCTCGCTTGCTGATGCGAGAATCACACCTCCCAAGCTTCCAAAACTCACGTTCAAGCTTGCAAACCAATTTCCCATACTTTTATCCACACAAAATAGAGGCCCATTGCATCAAAATGCAATCAACATCGCAGCAACACAAAACCTTAACATTCTTTACCTAAATCCACTCCACAACTCCCAAAAATTAACAACAAACCTCTTCCAAACTTAACCCAGCCACAATCTAACGTTTCAACACTTCAATTAACATCAATAATTATCTAAAAACTCATCTCTAACATCTTTATATCCCCAGTAATCAATTAATCGCCACAACTTCTCAAAAACACATAACTAGCAACCTAGAAAATTGGAGATTCACATAGTTTTGGGATTCCAATGTTAAAACCCACTTATTAACATTATTAAACATTAAAATTATGATTAAAATCAATCAAGAACCCAACAAAACAGAACCTATACGAAAATTCTTCAATTAAATCAATTAAACCTCAATTTAATCAAGTTTCCACAATTAAATCATCAAATCAAGTTAGAAAACATATGTAAAGGATCAATAACTTGGGAATTTTAGTAAAAAAAAACCTTGTATTAGAGGAGAAGAATGAATATCACCACTAATGGCTGTTTTTCCCCTCAATTAGTTGATTTTCCAAAGCCAAAACAATGAGAAATCAAGTTTATTTTGTTAGGAAACTATTGTAAACTCATTTGAAATCAAAAGATTGATTAAAAGAGGATTTTACCGGGAGATTTTGAAGAGAGAAAAGGTTTTTGGCTGGAAAGAATTAGAGAGAAAATCTTTTTTGTGAAAAGTTAGTTACGTAAAGTTTATTTTAAGGATTTTTAATATCCAATTATCTCCTCAAGCCTTTTATTAAATTTTAAAATCATTTAAAATAGTTAATTAAGGGAAAAAGTCAGATAGCAGACCCTTGGGTAAATAGCTCCTTAAAGATTCAAAGTTTTGACGCTTTTACAAAATAGTCACTAAAAATAGTTTTGAAACTTTACATTTTGTTCACTACCCAAAATGTCCATCTTCGAGACCCCTTTTTGTAAAATTGATTCCACCAAAATCATTTCCATAATAAATAAGGATTTTAGATAATTTTCCCATATTTTTAACCCTTTCGAAAATATTTAATCCAATTTAAATCTTGAAACTAACTCGAATCCTCTAATCCGATCTAACAAACCGTCTAAACTACTAGAGAAACTCCTAGGCCCAAAACCAGGGCGTTACAATCTATTTTTTGCATAAACTATGGGCTGCCACTACATCTAACTTAAACGATTTTTCTACATAAACTGTTTTTTGCATAAACTATGGCCCACCACTACATCTAACTTAAACTCAAGGATATATAAATCTAACTTAAACTATGGACTGCCACTACCCTTATGATACTAGGCTTAGTAGCTAACTCAAAGATATATACATTTACTATGATTTGAGATTTGCGAAATTAATATAACAAGATTGTTGTTTCTAATTTAAACTCTCATTACATAGAATCTATAGCTGTTTCTAACTTAAACTCTCATTGCAAAACTAACATAACAGGATTGATGTTTTTAAATCAAGGATATATTCAAAGTACTCTCATTTTGTACAATCTATAGTTGTTTCTAACTTAAACTCTCATTACATAGAATTATTTCATGGACCTAATCAAACACTGAAACAAACTATCTTTAGAAAAGTAGAGCATCTCTCATCTCCTACAACAATACTTGAAAGCTGCCTAGTACTATCTAAACATATAGAATCAATCATATTGACATTAATTGGTATCAAATTTCTAATGAAATTTTAGCGAGGAAACAAACCTAGGATATGAAAAGATTATAAAGTATAAACACAAGCAAACAAATATTTAGATTTTCAAAATAACTCTATCTTTGCAAACCCAAGCAACAAAATCTTATAGTATTGATGCATATTTATCAGCAGATTTTTCAACAGATTCTCAAAAGTTTCTACAGAACTCAATAGAAATAGACTAAAAAAATTAGAAACCCTAATCCCTAAAATCAATTACCTTGTTATCTTGTTAAATGACGACTAATGAATGTTGTCTGTTGTGCTGAGGGAGAGAACAAATCAGAAAATTAGTCGGAGAAATCAATAAGAATCTGTGAAGGAAGAACTGGTTACTGATGCAAGGAGGATCGACTGGGTGAGTGAATATCGACTCTGGAGGAAGTCTGAAAAGTAAAGTGAAAAAGAATAAATCTAAAGTATAAAAAATTAAAAATAAAAAATATATTATAATAGGGATATTTTAGTAATTACATTATTGGGGTGGGGCGGGGCAAGGCAATTTGACTCTAAACCCGAACCCGATTTCAACTTTATTGAAACTTGTCCGACCCGCCCTAACCCCGAAATTCCGGAGTAAAATCCCGATCGAGTTAGATCGGGGCACATCAAATCAGGTCAGATACGGGTAATTTTGTCATCCCTAAATTGATATCCTTGCTTGCGACAGGCAGTCAAATTTATTTTTTTGTTAGATTTGTTTTATTCATTCATCGGTGAAATTAGCCTAAAAAATGCAGTTCTACCAAATAAAAAAATCTGTACAATAAATTATACCAGCTCTCAACCTATACATATGTTCTTATTCAATATATTCTTATTCACAGTACTGATTCAATTAATGTTCTTTCCTATCAGGGATAGATCTAGAGGGGCTGGATAGGACAGTCGCTCCCCTAAAAATTTAAAATTTCTATATGATTTAGAATTTTTTAAAATAAATTTATACATTTTTTATTGAAAATCTATTTTCGCTCCCTAAAATTTTATAAGTTCGACCCCTAGAATTTTATAGTTCGATCCCCTAACAGAAAATCTTATGTCCGTACCTGTTTTCTATCAACCTGCTTTTTATATGCTTTCTTTGATGTAATGAACTAAGACAAGCCTTGCATGTGGTTTTATTGAAAAATTCTACTGCGACGCTCCCTCCAAACGCAGTTAATTAAAGCATTCTAAGCTAGTTAAAGAACAATAGTGAGTAAATGACCCACCTTCATGGGTGGAACCACATGATCATTTGGGGTGTTTGTTGACCCCTCAATTTTTTTTTGAAAAATTGTTCTTTTATATAATTTATATATAAAATATTAAAAAATATATAATTAACACTTATTTATAAATAAAAGATACCCTTTTATATATAACTAATCTTTTTTAAATACCATTAAAAAAATAATACCCTTAAATAAATTTTTAGCTCCGCCCCTCTCTACTTTTAAGCTTCATGGCAGCCAATTCAAGCACCAGATACCAATTCATCACTCCCCTATTCAAATCACACGTACCAAGAATAATATACCATATGTTTTTTTGGGGAATATTCACATCCAATAAACAGATGATCCCGAGTCAAAATTAATCTTTCATTTAAAAGACCAAATAAAAAAGAAGAAAAAGTTAGTTTGGGTTTGATTTGAATTAATTTTCGTTGTTTATTGAACCACTAGTTAATTTGTGATGGGTGGCTCCTACTATTAACATCATCTTTTATTATTTAACCAATTTGCTCACATCATTGATTTGATTTTTTTTTTTACTTTCTCATGTTTAAATATTAATTTAGTGTAAAACAAATAGTTTTTTGAGATTCTAATTCTAATCCTAATCATATCTAAAGGGAAGAGGAAAATAAATTCTAGGGGAAGGAAGGGGTGCTCGAAATGGGTCTAAAATCTATTGACCTAAAGGAATATGAAGGAACAAAGATGAACACCTTGGCCAACCGGCTAAATATGCTTGCTTAGTGTAAAAAAATATTAAATACTAATACTAGTAAATAAAAGTACTCCCTAACAAACTACTGTGAAAATTTGAATTAACAAGGGTTAATTTGGAGACAACATATCAAATGTGTAGTAGCCCATTTTGTTCGGGCCCATACGTCAACCCAAATAAAAAATACATACCCAATCAATTAAAAGACCCATTTACAAATCAAACCCACCAGACCTATTAACCAAACTACAAAGCCCAATATATTAATATCCAAACCCATTTACATATCAGACCCAAATAACCCTAAAATACCAAAACTATCCCTAAACCTAATTACCAAAACCATGACCTTTCTTATGCCCTTTGCGCCGCCAGCCACCGACCGTTCAACTCCCCCCTTCGCGCGTGGCCGCCACGCGAGGCTCTTCCCTTGCCACGTAGTCGCCACGCGTCAATCACCGCCGCCACCACGTCAACCGGCCACCGCCCAAGCCGTACTGCTTCGCCGACCTGAAAAAGCAAAAAGATGAGATAAATCTGAAATGGGCAAAGATTTATCCAAAACAAATTTTTTTATTTGTTATATTTCAGGTACATAAACCCAGCATGAAAAAATGTAAGAGGAGGCCAATTTTGGATTAATATAAAAAAGAGGCTCGGATTAATAAAAAAATGGAGGTTTTTCGAATTAAAAAAAGAGAGACGGGTTCTAAAAAAATAGAAACAAAAGAAGAAAAAAAAACTAGAACCAAAACACAAGAGAAAAAGGTAAAATATAGAGTCGAACAACCCCTTTGCATGCACTCCGGCCACTGCGGACGGTGGTCGCCGACGGCCGATACAGTAGCCCTAGGCGGCTCTAGAATCCGACAGAATGGGGAGAGGAGAGAATTGAGAGAGTCCTGGAAAAAAAATTTAATTTATCAATATAAAATGAATTTTTTTGGGATAAAATGGGTATTTAAAGGCTCACCAAAAAGACGTTGTTTTGGTGCCGACCTTTAAGGCCCAAAACGATGTCGTTTTGGCTCTCAACCGGTGCAAAACACGACCCAAGGCCAGGATCCCCGCATTTTTAAGCGAATGGGGAAATTGCGACTCCAGTCCCTCCACCTTCGTATCTTTTCATTTTTGATCTTTAGTTTGTATTTTCTTCCACTTTTGTCATTTTTTTGGTTTTTAATTTTCCGTTTCTTTTAATTTAGTCACTATTTTTTAATTTTTTATTTTGATATATATTATTATATTATATTATATTATATTATATTATTATTACATATTATTATATATTATTATTGTAGTTGTTTTTATTACTATTATTATTACATTAAATTGTTGTATTATTATTATTATTGTTAGTAATTATTATTATCATAAATATATTATTATATAGTATACAATGTTATTATTACTACTATTATTTTCATTTCGCTATACATATATATGTATTTTATACTATTATTTATTATTAATAATATTATTATTTACATAATATTTACAATCTAATATATATTTGTATACACCCTATATGTTTTTTAATCGAATTTTAAATTAAAATGACCTTCTTTAGATATTATTGTGAAAAACGTACCTCGAACGTAAGGGGTGCCGCTTTCCGTTAATCTCTAAATCAAAATATCATTTTTTAATTCTAAATTATAATTTTCAAAGCAGGTTCCTTTCATTCTGGAATCTAACGGAGATTATACCCGGGCGTGGGGGTATAAATTTCCTTCACACATAAATATTCTTTTAAACATGATAAGGGATCACAAATTTTAAATTAAATTTGAATTCTTAATTTCCACTGTTTAGACAATAAATAATCGACCAGGTACCAATTTTGGGCGTTGTGGGGGTGCTCATCGTTCCCCACACGTAACTGACTCCCTAACCTATATTCTGGTTTCGTAGACCAAAACTCGTTGTTTTAATAAAATGATGCAAAAACAAGTTTTATTAAAATAACAGGTTTTAAGGTGATCCAATCTCACCTACATTAAGAAGATTGGTGGCGACTCTATTCCATTCAAAACCGATTTTTCATAAGAACTCGTCAAGCTCGCCAGAGAGGGGCGGGGCCGTTGTTACAGCTTGGTGACTCTACTGGGGACTACCTTTGTTTTTAGAGTCGAGCCATCAGTCGATTACTTTTTGTCTTAACGGGTGGAAACTATAAATTCGATTTAATTTATTTTGTGATCCCTTCTTCTATCAAACATTTTACAAAAAAATGTTTTCTAAAATTTTGTTTTCCTGGTTGTGCATATCATGAGCTCTGCACCCGAGCTCCATCCTTTTTAAGTGGGAGTGAGAAGCTACACCTTCGTGAGGTATCGCCTCCGTGTAGGATAGTGGATCACTTCCGGGATACATCTGTACCTTTATCTACGTGAGATCTTCATCTTCGCACAGACCTAGGGAAATATATCCTCCCGAATCGATGTCCTAGCGACAGTTACAGTACCGTTACTTTAGAACCTAAACCACTTATAGTGAGCCATAGCAGGCTACCTTGTCTAGAGCCATACCGAACTTCTGCCCGTTTAGAGAGTCACTTGATAGGTACATGGTAGAGAGAGTTAGGGGTTTCTTTAATTTCTTTTAATTATGCTATTTAATTTCAGTATTGTTTATTTATTTGTCTATTTATTTATTTCCTTTACGCAATAAAGTATGTTAGATACCATGCCTATATTCATGCACTAAAGTATGCGGGTAAAAAGTATGTTTGGGTAGGATTTTTTAAAAAAAACATGTACAAGTAGAAAAGTATGCTCGAGTAGGTTGTATAGACATACTTTTAAGTAATTATTGTTTAAATTTTTAGCTTGATTATTTCACGCGTACTAACTGATTTTTGTTGTTGTCTATGTTTTTTCTTCTTTGCATGGAATATTCATAAATAAAAGGTATTGATTCATGAGCAATCCTTAATCTAGAAAACTTTCATAATGGATAAAGGGTTACGTGATCAGATAAAAAGTAATGCAGATATAAGGCAGTTCCCTGAAGTGATGCCAAAAGAAACAATAGGCCTTCCTTTCGAAGGTTACGTGTCAGACGTATATGCCGAAACTCGTGTCACTACCAAGATGAATGAAATAGAAGAGCTGAAAAGACAAATGACCGAGATGATGGGTATGATGACCGCCATGGACATTGAGAAAGAGCCTGATATACAAAGAGAGAAAGATAAACTGAATGGAAGCCATGTTATGACGCCCAGTATCCAGGATTCTAATTCTGAACACGATAGATCTAGTAAGCCCAAGGGATTATGCGCTGTCATGATCAGTATCAATAAGACACCAGAAGATGCAAAGGGTGAACAGCAAAGAGAGTAACGACGAGCCAAAGAAAATCTCGGAAAGAAAAAACTAGAGAGAAACCCACGTTTCATATTCCAATAGCATATACAGAGTTGTTTTCGATACTAATCAAGGAAGGTCTTGTGACTCAAGTTCAGTCGAAGCCAAAACAGCCCCTTATCCTAAAGGTTACGACGTCCAAGCCATATGTAACTATCATATAGGAGGTACCGGCCATACTACTGAGAATTGCGGAGCCTGGAGAATAAAGTCAGAGACCTAATTGAAAAAAGGGTTACTAAGTTTTAAGGAAGAAAGCCCTAAAACTTCTAAAAGTTCAGACAATAGTGGAGCACCAAAGTATGCTGAGAGGAATCAATATCCAACGCTCATAATCCAGAGCCAATACTAGAGTTTGAAGCCCATTGCCCAGTCTTCGGAATCATCTTAGACTGGTGGCCAAAAGTCAAGAACCAATGGTCCTTTCAATCCCATACCCATTTCGTATGGAAAACTATATCTGCAGTTACTAGAGGCACGATTGGTGGCCCCGTACCATGTCATGCCTCTACATCCTCCATACCCCAAATGGTACGACGTCGAAGCTTATTGTGATTATCATGCTGGCATTAGGGGGCATTCTATTGAAAATTGCACTGCCTTCAAACGTCGAATTCAGAGCCTCCTAGAATGTAAAATGTGGAAGGTCAAAAAGGAGCATCAACATAATTCAGCTACTGTTCACGCAACTAGAGCGAAGCTGAAAATAAAAGTTAAAGAAAACGAAAAGAATCATTTGGAACATGACACCCGGTTCAACATTTTAAGGAAAGAAAGAGACGTTCTGAACAATAAACTAAAAAGCTTGCGAGGTAACTACCAAGTGATTTACTTAGCATTCAGAGACGCTGGTTTGGGAGATACTCCAGATCAATAGAAGAAAAGAGTCATCCAATTAAAAAACAATGCTGAATATTGGAAGAAAAATTCCAAGGCCAATGAAAATCAAGCTAAGACCTTATCTCTCAAACTTCAAGCAATGGAAGATCAGTGGATTACTCTCAAGGATGAGTTAAGGAATAGTCATCCAATTGCGAGACTTTGAACATGTGTATGCGTTTACGTGAGAATATTGTTGTTGAATTAAAAGATAGTCAAGCTGAAGTTGAAACGCTAAAAAAGCAAGCAGATGAGCGTAACAGTGTTCTATTGATGTATAAGGATCTCGTGGATGACCTTAAGAAAGCCTTACAAGAAAATAATGAGAAGTGGTATTGTCAGCTACAAGAGTCAAATGAAAAATAAAATAAAAAGACAACCACATGAAAGATGTCATTGCCGAAGTGTGAAAAATAGCTCGACAAGTGGTGAGTTTGGCTAATGTAGCAACTGAAATGAGTCAGAATGGCGTCATGTTCTCGGGTCATCACGAGAAGCTAACTTGGCTTTTGAGAAAGATAAATAAACTAGGTACCAGGGCTCGATATTATCTGTAACTTTGCTACATTATATAAGGAGACCTTTACCTAATGAATGTAATCTTGTGATGGTTAATCTTTGAATCAATACCTTCTTGCACATGTGTTTACATCCAACATTGCACCTTCATTTCATTTTAGTAGCATTGCATATCCGTCACATTTGTAGACTGAATCATTTACGGTTCAATGGAAGTAATCCAAGGTTTGGTTGGAAATTTAACAAGTTTGATACCAATATGGATGCTGAGATGAAAGTGATCGACTAGCCTCGTGAAGAGCTACAAGAACAATTGCAAGCCTAGTTGTCCAAATATTAAGCAAGATACAAAAGACCAGAATAAACAACTCTGGGAAGTGGTCGAGACCCTTTTTTTGTTAACCTTTCTTAGTATGAGTGCTCAGTTTGCTAAGACATCTGCGTAATTTAAATTTCTTTTGAAATAATGTATAGAAACAAAATTCTTGCCTAAGCCTGAAGGCAGAAAGGAAATCCTTTGCAAGAGTGTGCATATATTTTTAATAAATAATGCATTTCTACGAATATTTTTCATAAAATTTTTCATACATTAATCATGAGCTTTTTGTACGTGCATACATGTATATATTTTTTTCACGAGCGACAGCGATTCTAATCTGTCGGTTGATTTCGAGCAGCCATGTGTCTAGAGGAAATTGAAAAGTGTGAAGATGAAGGGGCATGTGACCTATCTTTCGATCTACTTAAGACAGCAGAAGGATAACGGAGTGTGCTAAGAAGCGATGGAAAGGTCCCAAACACAAATTTTAAGTGAACATTTCCTCTTAAGCATTGTTGTATAAGATTTTTGAATATCATGATAACTCCAAACATCTATCTTGTAACCCCCTTGACCTGGCCTAGTCGCAAGATCGAACTGAGAAAGCTACATTAGGTTTACCGAAGTAAACCAGAAAGGTTAAACCCAAAACACGTCCTTTTTTTCTTTTTAACTTGTCTAGATGCATTAACGCTTACCTACATGTTCATATTGTCTATAGGTGAGCACCCATCTCAATTAGACATCGTAACGATATCCGATTGGCCCTAACACTGTTTAGGGACCAAAACATAAATTCAGCAAAATAAAAGGGTTTCTCCACTTTTTAAGTTACCAAACTTAAATTAGGTTCATTTCATGCTTATATGTCAAACATCAGCCTCAAACAATCATACATGCTTAAATAATTGACAAAACAAGATTCAGAGACTAAAACGAAAGAAATTAGAACTTTACTAAAGCCATTAACTAACTTAACTGCCATGGGTACGGTACGCCCATCTGAGTGCCGGTACGCCCTCTCCAATTCGAATTCCAAAAATTCCAGTAGCCAACTCTCGTACCGGTATGACCCTATGTACCGATATGCCTTACCAAAACCAAAGTCCCGTACCGATCCTCAACCCATGTACAGATCCCCCAAGCTAAACTCAGCCTTCCCGTACTGATACGTGAACCCATGTATCGGTACTCTACGCTAAAGATACACTCTTGTATCACAACGCCTAGCCCGCGTACCGGTACCACAAGCCCAAAATAGCTTCCCGTACCGATAAGTGAACACGCGTACCGATACGCCTGGAACTGAATGGTCATAATTGGATGATTTAACATGCTTGTTTCAAAACCAAACCATTTCATTAAGCCATAAACTTTCATTCAACACAACCTAGATGCCAAAGCAACCTAAACAACATAACTCAGCAACCAATTGGCTTCCACTCATCCAATGATATTCTAAAGGCATGCTTCCCAAAAATACTTTGCCAAACATCCCAAAATACACAATTAAGCCATTATCAGCATATGCAGCATAACAACACACTCCACAAAGCATGATAAACTTGCTCAAACCCTAACAACAAGGAAATCATCAAGGAAGCTCTAGATGCATACCTAGGACACCATTCATCCACAACTATAACAAGTACTAACATCAAGCTTAGCAACATCAACCTTCCTCAAAAACCAGCATAGAAAACATACTCAAAATCTATAAGAAAATAGGATTACAACTCCCAAAACATTAGCGAACACATTGCCTTATTAACCGGAAATATGAACCAAGTTCATACTCAAAGTAGTTCATACTCAAAGTAGTTTATATCTTGGATCCTCGCAAACCTTGTCTTTGTTGCACGAACTTTAATGCTCTGCACCATTAGGAAAAACAGAGCATAAGCACACATGCTTAGTGGGGATGCTCATAAACAATGATACATTTAAAAACACATGCTTGCTTTTCCCAAAACATGTTACTACCAAAGCACTTTCTCATGATTCTAACCGAATTAGAACATAATGATATTCATAACATCATAAACATTTCATGCTTAACTCCCAAAGCATTTTAATTCAAACCATGCTTAAGTCCCTAAGCATTTTAACACAAGATTCAACACATGATCTTTCTTATATATTGGCATTTATAGTGACCCAAATAGACTACCTCTATCCTATACACATATAGGATACACGGATATCTCATACCATGCCTAGTTAAACCGCAAGATTTGACACCCTCACCTAGTTAAACCGCAAAATTTCACCCTTGCCTAGTTAAATCGCAAGAGTACCGACCTTGCCTAGTTAAACCGAAAGATCACCATCAATTTGGGTTGCCTAGTTAAACTGCATGCCTCAAATGAGGTCCCAACAGTCCGAGTAGCCTTGTTAAACCGCCATACCTCAAGGACCCATGTCCACTATCGATTTTGTTCATATTTTATAGTGCACTTTTAATCCTATGGCATGCCAACCATATCTGACTTTTTACTCACCTTGTCGCATAGCCAATATATCATTTACAAAACCATTTACTTACTATTTTTTTAATGCATTTCATAAAACACCATATATGCAAATATCATTGCTAATGCAATAACACCATTCCCAACCAGAATGAAAACCAATTCTCAATAGCATTTAAAATACTTTCAAACCCCTGCATATGTACTCAAAACCATGCATTACCAGTAAGTAAATCATACTATGTTTATCACCAAAACATGCAAACAACATGCTCATATCCAAGAGCAAAAAATAAGGAAAACTTACTTCCGAGCTTAGGTAAGTGTCTCACGCTTACCCTAAACTCCCAACAACCTTTAAAAACCTTTGTAAAGCATTAAAGATCAGTTTCCACTCATCGATACGCTTTGTCTTCCTTGCCAACACAAAATAAGCTCTCGGCAAGCAACCAAACAACGTCAAGCTTCGTCGCCTTGATTATTCCATGTTTTAAACACATAAAACCAGAGGATAAATGAATTAAAATGCATTCAAACCATTGCCTAAAAGCAATCTCCCACAACTCCCAAGTTGCCCACTCATGACCCATCTGAAACATACTGAAAACACCATCAAACGTTTCCGAAACTTAACCCAGCCATAAACCAAGAATTCAAGCCATCAATCAACATCTAACAACATCCAAAAACCCTTTCCTAACATCCTTTTATCTCCAGCAAAGATCAAACTTGAAAGTCACCACAACAACTCAAAAGTAGCAACCTAACTAATTAGAGATTCAAGAGTTTCGGGATTCTATTGATAAAAACAACTAATCAACATCAGAATACATCCAAAAAAATATATTAAATCCATCTCAATTACCTGAAATCAATTCCACTTCGAAAATCACCATGATTCATCAAAATTTCCAAAATAACCCAATTAAACATGGATAAAACATTAAACCACATTGCAACTTACAAATCAAGGATCAAATACTTGGGAATATCAATAAAGAACCATTTAACAGAGGAGATCACGGACTTTACCCCTGTTATGTGATTTCTCCCTCAATTGGCTTGTTAAAAGCTAAGAAAATACAAGATATCAATGAGATTTTGCAAAACAAAGTTAAAAGAACAAAATAAAATCAATAATATAATTGAAAAGAGTTCTTTACCTCTGGTTTTTGATAAAATTCTGATTGTTTGGAAGAAAAGAAGTTGAGAGAAAAGATTTAGGAAAAAGATTATGTAAATCTCTTTTAGAAAGCTAATAACTAACTTTAGATATTTAATCCTTTTTAACACAAATTAAAACACATGTTTAAAATGATTTAATTAAAGAGAGAAATCACCAGAAAATACTTGGTAGATTAGCTCCTTAAGTATTTTAAGGATTTAACCCTTTTGATTTTAGTCACTTAAAAATAGTTTTCAAAAATCGCATTTTGGTCACTAATCCAAAATGACATATTTCCAAATTCCTTTTTCTAAAATTGATTCCACCAAAAATCATTATATATTAAAAGATGATTTTAACTATTTTTTCATATTTTTATCTTACCGAAAAATATATGGTCCTAAATCTGACTCGAATCTCTAACCTGGTCCACCCGACCGTTTAACAAACCTCAAAACTGCTAAGCCCAAAACCAGGGTGTTACATATCCAACTGAAGACAACCCTTCTCTGATGATATCTGTGTATGAAAGAGGAAACCTAGTCAAACAAATCATATTCCGCGATGATATCGACATTTTGCAGCATAATTGAGTTTTGAACAGAAAAATTAGATCAAATTATCGAGGCTAGCGAATTTCCTCGATAAGACCCAGAACCTGAAGAATCTCTTGACAAGGGATAATCAGAACAGTAAGGTCAGCACATTATCACATTCTCTTAGACCATGTTGGTTCTCAGCTGATGATCTTTCTCATATATTGGCATTTATAGTGACCCGGATAGACTACCTCTATCCTATACACATATCGGATACACGGATCTCTCATACCATGCCTAGTTAAACTGCATGATATCCCAAACCTTGCCTAGTTAAACTGCAAGATTTGACACCCTCGCCTAGTTAATCCGCGAGATTTCACCCTTGCCTAGTTAAACTGCAAGAGTACCAACCTTGCCTAGTTAAACCGAAAGATCACCATCAATTTGGGTTGCCTAGTTAAACTGCATGCCTCAAATGAGGTCCTAACAGTTCGAGTGGCCTTGTTAAACCGCCATACCTCAATGACCCATGTCCACGATCGATTTTGTTCATATTTTATAGTGAACTTTAAATCCTATGGCATGCCAACTATATTTGATTGTTTGCTCACCTTGTCACATAGCCAATATATCATTTACAAAACCATTTACTTATTGTTTTTTTTTTCAATGTATTTCATAAAACACCACATATGCAAATCTCATTGCCAATGCAATAACACCATTCCCAACCGGAATGAAAACCAATGCTCAATAGCATTTAAAATACTTTCAAACACCTACATATGTACTCAAAACCATGCATTACCAGTAAGTAAATCATACTATGTTTATCACCAAAACATGCAAACAACATGCTCATATCCAAGAGCAAAAAATAAGGAAAACTTACTTCCGAGCTTAGGTAAGTGTCTCACGCTTACCCTAAACTCCCAACAACCTTTGCAAACCTTTGTAAAGCATTAAAGACCAGTTTCCACTCACCGATACGCTTCGTCTTCCTTGCCAACACAAAATAAGCTCCTGGTAAGCAACCAAACAATGTCAAGCTTCGTCGCCTCGATTATCCCCTGTTTTAAACACATAAAACCAGAGGATAAGTGCATTAAAATGCATTTAAACCATTGCCTAACAACAATCTCCCGCAACTCCCAAGTTGCATATTCATGACCCATCCGAAACATACCGAAAACACCATCAAACATTTCTGAAACTTAACCCAGCCATAAACCAACAATTCAAGCCATCAATCAACATCTAAAAACACCCAAAAACCTTTTCCTAACATCCTTTTACCTCCAGCAAAGATTAAAGTAAAAAATCACCACTACAACTCAAAACTAGCAACCTAACTAATTAGAGATTCAAGAGTTTCTGGATTCTATTGATAAAAACAACTTATCAACATCAAAATACATCCCAAAACATATATTAAATTCATCTCAATTACTGGAAATCAAATACACTTCGAAAATCACCATGCTTCATCAAAATTTCCAAAATAACCCAATTAAACATGGATAAAACATTAAAACCACATTGCAACTTACAAATCAAGGATGAAATACTTGGGAATATCAATAAAGAACCATTTAATAGAGGAGATCATGGAACTTGCCCCTGTTATGTGATTTCTCCCTCAATTGGCTTGTTAAAAGCTAAGAAAATACAAGATTTCAAAGAGGTTTTGCAAAACAAAGTTAAAGGAACAAAATAAAATCAATAATCTGAGTGAAAAGAGTTCCTTACCTCTGGTTTTTGATAAAATTATGAGTTTTTGGAAGAAAAGAAGCCGAGAGAAAAGATTTAGGAAAAAGATTATGCAAATCTCTTTTAGAAAGCTAATAACTAACTTTAGATATTTAATCCTTATTAACACCAATTAAAACACATGTTTAAAATGATTTAATTGGAGAGAGAAACCACCAGCAAATACTTGGTAGATTAGCTCCTTAAGGATTTTAAGGATTTGACCCTTTTGATTTTAGTCACTTAAAAATAGTTTTCAAAAATCGCATTTTGGTCACTAATCCAAAATGCCATATTTCCAAATTCCTTTTTCTAAAATTGATTCCACCAAAAATCATTATATATTAAAAGATGATTTTTAACTATTTTCCATATTTTTATCTTACCAAAAAATATACGGTCCTGAATCTGACTCGAATCTCTAACCCGGTCCACTAGACCGTCTAACAAACCTCAAAACTGCTAAGCCCAAAACTGGGGTGTTACATATCCAACTGAAGACAACCCTTCTCTGATGATATCTATGTATGAAAGAGGAAACCTAGTCAAACAAATCATATTCCGCGATGATATCTGCATTTTGCAGCACAATCAAGTTTTGAACACAAAATTTATATCAAATTATCGAGGCTAGCAAATTTCCTCGATGAGACCCAGAACTCGAAGAATCTCTCGACAAGGGATAATCAGAACAATAAGGTCAGTGCACTATCACCTTCTCTTAGACCATGTTGGTTCTTGGCTGATGATCTGCGGGAACTTGTTCATCACTGTCATATCTGTAGTCATTCCAATGTACCACGCTCATTTCAGTTGGGGCAATTCATGAAGTTTGGTGATACTCTAGACATCTTCGAGTTATGATGATGGGATTGATTCTAAAACCACTATTGTCTATCCATTTCCCAAATTGAAGAAGTGTCAGCATTTTCCTACTCTTCTGTAAAAAAATAAGAAAGAGAATAATGAAGACTTCATAAGAAAAGCGACTGCATAATTTTATCCCTACTCAAAAGAAATTTGAAAGATTGCTTATCTGGAAAACCGAAGTGGACACCAATTTTCAGCCAGAGTACAAGTTTGCTTAAGCTACAAATTTCCACAATAGAAGAAAAGAAATGAACTCTAGGGTGAAAAACCTGAAAATGGCATTCTAGAGCGATCCAAAAAAGAAAGTGAAAAAAAAAGAACAATGCATCTAAGCAAGTTCAAACCAAGCACTGCAAAAATAGCATTTCGTTCATAATTGCAAACTCCGACCTACATTGTACGTCTCCCAGGTCCATCGTAATCAAACATGGGTATCGGAGTTGAAGGAGTTTATCTTCAGATTACATCCAGCCTTATGAATTTATCCTTTCTTCAAAGATTTGAAACTTCTAATGCTTGATCAAGATTAGAAAAGAGGGTAAAATAGAATGGGGGAGTTCATGGTCAAAGAGAGCCACCCAAATTGGTCAGAAATTAGGCATGCGAGAAATATCCTTCTCGAAAGCCTAATAGCCTGGAAGGCAGCTTATATCTTCAAGCATCAACACAACGTTCGAGGTCTTCTAGACACAGGCTATGCTTGGGATGACCCTCGGCAAGTGGGTTCAAAGATGCTCCTGCATAAAAATGTGGGGGCCGTATTTTTCGAAAATCATATTTTTGAAAGAATAAATACTCTTTGATAATTCATATAAGCATCTTGCAAAACAAAAGATTTCTTGTATTACTCTTTATGGAGATTTAAAGTACAGGGACTTGAGGCAGGTGTCTGCTCAGAACAAAAGCTTGAAGCCTTCAGCGGTATCTAAAATATATAAGCCTGAGAATAAACAGGGCATCGGAGATTCAATCAATGATGAATTCAATCTCCCTCAAGAAAAAGAAAATAGATGACGCCAAAGGTCATTCAACTCAAAAGCTCAAATTTTCAGGACATTGAAATTTGGGGGAGGTGACATAATGCATTCTTGAAAACAATGAAAGCCCATCAAGAAAAGGCATGAACATACTTCAAGCTCTGAGAGTAGTCTTAGAAGAAATGTTGGGGCATTCACCTGAGGAGGTAATTCAAAAGATGTTCAAACCTAAGAAAGGTTGGGGCATCCTCACTGAACACTACCTAATCAGAAGCAAAGATCTGACTAGCAGATAATCAGGAGCATCCCATTAAGGACCAAGGAAAATCATGTCACATTCATCACGTGCGTCATGCATACATTTAAAATTTATCATGCATTTAGACTAAAAATATACATTTAGGCATAAAGATGCATTCATGCATTTTTTGGCTTGAACGTACAAACAGGTCCAGGAAATGACCGGAAAACATCAACTATGGGAGCAATAATTGATGATCAACTTTTAGCCCCGAAGGAGGCCAAATACGCAAAACGATTAAACATCCAAATGACAAAAGATAAATTTTTCTGAACGGATTACTAACTAAAGTTTCCTTTTGTTTTCAGGTCATGAATCCCCGTCATCAACCTTTATTTGATCTCGCCTTCATTAGTGGTGGTGGGCCAGTTTGATCTAGATTTTACATCCCTAACGGTGGTATCGCAAGTCGATTCCCCTTGAGAAGAAGAAAGAAGATAAAGTCAGGATCATTTAGATCAAAGTTCAAATTAAGAAAAGAATGAGGATAATAAAAGTTGGGGGCAAACTTTTGTTGGGGCAAATTTTGAACAAAAATTGATCAGAAAATCAAGCTGGGCCAGAAGAAAAAGACTTCTGCAAATTTGGCATCCTCAAACACGAAGGAAAAAATCATCATCATCAACAAATTCCAATATCCTTGACACAAGAAGTGGGGAAAGTATTGTCTGGCGTCTTCAACCAAGAAAGAACAGACATCCTCGACAGGAAGGAGTGGATCAACCAGCCAAACATTCAAATCAAACCTTACAGTCTCATTATGAAACAGTTAATTTATAACTCATTTTGACCAAGTACTTTTTTAAACTTTTGCATGTCCTATCTCACCTGTAACATGGTGTAGCGGATTAATTAATCTCTTACAGGTTATGTCTCTCCAACAAATGGTGGAACAGATCAAACACAACAACAATTTCATCTCCCTAAGTTTGTAGCGAAATGAGCATGTCAGCATCTCCCTGGGTTTGCAGCGGAATGAGCGCGACAATAATTTTATCTCCCTGAGTTTGCAGCAGAATGAGCACGTCAGCAGTTTCATCTCCTTGAGTTTGTAGCGGAATGAGCGCGACAACAATTTAATCTCTCTGAGTTTGCAGAGGAATGAGCACGTCAGCAGTTTCATCTCCCTGAGTTTGCACCAGAATGAGAGCGAGAGTAGTTTCATCTCCTTGAATTTGTAGCAGAATGAACGCGACAGCAGTTTTATCTCCCTGAGTTTGCAGCGGAATGAGCGCAACAACAATTTCATCTCCTTGAGTTTGCAGCGGAATGAACACGTCAGCAATTTTATCTCCCTGAGCTTGTAGCGGAATAAGCGCGACAACAATTTCATCTCACTGAATTTGCAGTGGAATGAGCACAAAAAATAATAAAAAATTCCAAAATTCCAAAAAAATCAAATAAAAACAAAAAGGAGAAGAAAGAAAAAATAATGGAAAGAACAAAAAATAAAAAAATAAAAAATGATGAAAAAGCTGAAAAACAAAACAAAACAAAAGAAGAAGAAGAAGAAAAAGAAAACCAAAGTTCTTCTCCATATCATGCATCTTCGTCAAAGTTGTAGCGGATCAAAGTTCTTCTCCAGATCATGCCTCTTCATCAGAGTTGTAGTGGATTAAACTTCCTCTCTAGATCATGCCTCTTCGTCAGATTTGTAGCAGATCAAACTTCTTCTCCAGATCTTGCCTCTTCGTCGAAGTTATAGCGAATCAAACTTCTTCTTCGGATCTTGCCTCTTCGTCGGAGTTGTAGCGAATCAAACTTCTTCTTCAGATCTTGTCTCTTCGTCAGAGTTGTAGCAGATCAAACTTTCTTCTTCAGATCTTGCCTCTTCGTCAGAGCTATAGCAGATCAAACTTTCTTCTCCAGATCTTGCCTCTTCGTCAGAGTTGTAGCGGATCAAACCTTCTTCTCCAGAACGTGCCACTTCGATAGAGTTAGAGCGGATCAAAACCATTTTGACAAGTCCAACAAAAATGTTGGCACAACGTACTTAAACATAGTAAAGTTTAAGATAATGGATAATTCAAATGTCCATCGAAAATCTATTTTCACTAATGGTCGAAGGAAAATAAATCCTTTGGAAAATTCAATGTTATGATTGGTATAAACTGATTGTACCCAAGGGAATGGTGCAACTAGCCCGGAGCAAACAGCTACCGGTAAAGGTAACTCAAATTCGTTGATCCCTATGCATTTAGGAAAAATGCAAAAGAGATCTACGAGCTAAGCTCTGGATCCAAACTTGCTGACTTCTAGTCCTGTATCTTCGTCGGTGTTGTAGCTGGGCCAAACCTTCATCGTCCAATCCTGTGTCTTCGTCAGAGTTGCAGCTGGATCAAGTTTTGCAGACCTTACCTCTCCGCCAGAGTTACAGTTAGGTCAAATTTTCTCCAGGCATTGCATCATCGTCAGAGTCGTAGCAATCTAAGCGCATTTTGTCTCCTCTAACAGATCACCTCTGGTTTTTGTCTTCCCCAACGGATCCTCTATTTCGAAGACTTTGCTTAAAAGAGCGGCCGAGCAGATCAAGTGAAGCCCAAAGAAGAAGCGGTGGCCAGAGAAAAGAACCCATACTTGACCAGACAAAATGGTTACTCTTTTGTCTTTGCCCTATTACTGTTACACAGCAATGCGCAAATAGGGGCAACTGTAGCCACCCATTTTGTTCGGGCCCATACGTCAACCCAAATAAAAAATACATACCCAATCAATTAAAAGACCCATTTACAAATCAAACCCACCAGACCCATTTAACCAAACCCAAACTAAACTACAAAGCCCAATATATTAATATCCAAACCCATTTACACATCAGACCCAAATAACCCCAAAATACCAAAACTACCCCTAAACCTAATTACCAAAACCCTAACCCTTTTTATGCCATCTGTCGCCGCCAGCCGCCGACCGTTCAACTCCCCCTTCGCGCGTGGCCACCACGCGCGGCTCTTCCCTTGCCACGTAGTCGCCACGCGTTAACCACCACAGCCACCGCGTCAACTGACCACCACCCAAGCCGCACTGCTCCGCCGACCTGTAAAAAGCAAAAAGAGGAGATAAATATGAAATGGGCAAAGATTTATCCAAAACAAATGTTTTTTATTTGTTTTATTCCGGGTATATAAACCCAGCATGAACAAATGTAAGAGGGGGTCAATTTCGGATTAATAAAAAAAGAGGTTCAGATTAATAAAAAATGAGGTTTTTTCGAATTGAAAAAAAAGAGAGACGGGTTCTAAAAAATAGAAACAAAAAAAGCAAAAAAAAAACTAGAAACCAAACACAAGAGAAAAAGGTAAATATATATATATATATATAAGTCAAATATATTTTTTAGATCTATATAAATTAAGATAGATTTTGGAAAAACCAACTGCAAATCTGGCTTTATGATGAAAATCTGAGTCCAACAACCCCTTTGCATGCACTTTGGCCATCGCGGACGGTGGTCGCCATCACCAGCGGACGGTGGCCGATGCGGTGAGGGCTCTAGAATCCGACAAAATGGGGAGAGGAGAGAATTGAGAGAGTTCTGGATTTTTTTTTAATTTATCAGGTATAAAATGATTTTTTTAGGATGAAATGGGTATTTAAAGGCTCACCAAAATGACGTCGTTTTGGTGCCGGCCTTTAAGGCCCAAAACGACATCGTGTTTTGGCTCTCAACTCGGCGCACAAACCCGACCCAAGGCCAGGATCTGCGCATTTTTAAGCGAATGGGGAAATTGCGGCTCCAATCCCTCCGCATTCATATCCTTTCATTTTCAATCTTTAGTTTGTATTTTCTTCCGATTTAGTCCTTTTTTGTTTTTAATTTCCGTTTCTTTTAATTTATTCATTGTTTTTTATTTCTTTTCTATTCTGTTATATATTATTATATTATATTATATTATTACATATTGTTATTATTGTTATTATTATTATTACATTAAATTATTGTATTACTATTATTATTGTTGTTGTTACTAATTATTATCATAAATATATTATTATATAGTATACCATATTATTACTACTACTATTATTTTCATTTCGCTATACATATATACGTATTTTATACTAGTATTTATTATTATTAATATTATTATTTACATAATATTTATAATCTAATATATATTCGTATACACCCTATATGCTTTTTAATCGAATTTTAAATTAAAATGACCCTTTTTAAAGATTATTGTGAAAAACGTACCTCGAACATAAGGGGTACCGCTTTCTGTTAATCTCTATCGCAAAATACCATTTTTAATTCTAAATTATAATTTTCAAAGCAGGTTCCTTTCATTCGGGAATCTAACGGAGATTATACCCCGGGCGTGGGGGTATAAATTTCCTTCACACAGAAACATTCTTTTAAACATGATAAGAGATCACAAATTTTAAATTAAATTCAAATTCTTAATTTCTACCGTTTAGACAATAAATAATAGACCAGTTACCAAGTTTGGGCGTTGTGGGGGTGCATATCCTTCCCCATATGTAACTGACTCCCGAACGTATTTTCTGGTTTCGTAGACCAAAACTCGTTGTTTTAATAAAATGACGCAAAAAAAGGTTTTATTAAAATAGCCGGGTTTTCAGGTGATCCAATCTCACCTACATTAAGAAGATTGGTGGCGACTCCATTCCATTAGAAACCAATTTTTCGTAAGAACGCGTCAAGCTCACCAGAGCGGGGCAGGGCCGTTGTTACAAAATGAACACACACAAAATTGTCATTTAGGAGTATAGTACGTTTTGATTTTGAATTTAAGACTTTTGATTAGACTAATTTATACCGCCCTATCAAACGTTCGGTCTCAGATTTCACCGATCACTTCGTCTCGGCCTTCTGAGTCTGAATTCAACCTCCATTTTGTTGGAAAGTGCTTATAAGTCCACAAAAAGAAGATCGAAAAGCGAGGAAACCAAAATGTTGAAGTCGAGATTCGCGAGTTTCAGGACATTTTTTGGTGGAACAACCACCAAATTTGGACTCAACATGTTAAAGTGAGTCTTCCGGTACAATTTGGGGTCAAACAGCCTCCGGTTTCGAAGGCCTAAGGTGGTCAACGATGATGACAAGCAACATCGATTATTTTAAATATTTTTAAATTTAATAATAATAAAATATTATTTTATTATTTATTTTAAATCATTTATATATTTAATAATATTAAAAAAATTCAAAAATAATTATAAAATATTCGAGAGTGACAAAAACGTTCAGTGTATAAAGTTTAGTTATTAAATTGAAAAGTTTAAAAGTTGAGTGACCAAAATAGGAGTGAGAAGATAGTTGAGTGATAATCTATGTATTTTATCCTAAATTAAATCCCAATTTAATAGTTTTACTATCTTTGGCTTGCCACCAATATTGTATAAAATTTGTTGTCTCCGTATTTGTATTATTTTTGTATCTTATTGTGCTTTTCATAATAGTCAAATTTAGAGAATAATTTGTTTGTATCGAGGTTAATGCATACAATTATATTGAAGGGCTTATACTGGTATTATTAATTTTTGAGGGGTCAAAATATAATTTTACAAAAGTATTAAATTGCAAATTTTGACGGACTACGGAGAAATTGTACCATTCTTTCAGGGGTGGGGTTGGTCTTTATCATTTTACTTTTGATAAAACTATAATATGTCATGTTTTTAGTACTTTTCATCTTAGGTGACCTGATTTATTCTATTGAGTATAAATTGTCAACCCTCTTCAGTGTACTTATGTATGCCTTATCGGTGTTATTACCTAAATATGGTTCTTAGATTTTTTTATTTTAGCAATGTGATCCTCGTTACTTTATTTCTCAATCTATGGTTGTTTATTGTTCATCTATTTTTCTGGGTTTTTTTTAAATTAAAATATTGAAGACGGTGGGAGAGGAATCCGACTTGAACAATATTTTGTTAATTTCTCGGAAAAAAACACTGTTTAAAGTCGGAGTGTGACAACCCGACTTCATTATTTTATTAATTTCTCGACAAAACACTGTTCAAAGTCGGATAGTGTTCCATCCGATTTTTGATTTTGAACAGTAAACAACCATAGATTGGGAAATAAAGTAATGAGGACCACATTGTTGGAATAGAAAAATCTAAGAACCATATTTAGGTAATAACACCATGCCGTATCATTAAAAGATTAGGTTTGAAGGTTAAGATTAATATTTAAGGTTAAAAATTAGGGTTAAAATTTAAAATACTTGGTATATGGTGTATTTTTTAAGGTTTAAAATTTAAAATTTAGAATTAAAGCTTAAGATTTGATTTTTTTTTAACGTTGGGCACAAAAAATAACATAAGATTTTTGTCCCATTCCATTCCATACGTTATATAATTTTGACATACTAATTCATTTCTTAAATGGTATTTAAATCGAATAAATTATCAAAAAAAATTTCAATAAGTTTAATTTTTTATTCAATGATTACAAGGGACTTGGAAAGAAATTTAATAAAGAAAAAGACGACGAAGACACCAACAGTAATAATAATAATAAAAGGCAAAAGCCTATATGAAGCAATGGGGCCAGTAATTTTTGTTGTGGTAAGGACTAAGGAGGAGAAAGTTGGAAAGTTTTGTTTGTCGCAGCTATGGGGATGGGGTCAAGAAAGAGCTATCATTTTTCGATACAACAAATCTTAATACAACACATGGTGAAAACTAGGAGTAGAAAAAACTCAATTCGACTCGATCAAGGGCGGAACTAAAATCGAATATTGGCAGAGGTCAAAATATTAAATTTAAAAAATATAAGAGTTTATTACGTATTTAAACTCAAAATTCATGGGGAAGACTTAATTTGTTTAATATATTAAATTTATAAGGACCTAAATTGTTATTGGACGAAAAAATTTGAGGATACATGCTCAATCTTCTCTAGTTCAACCTAGAGCGGTAAATGAACAGAGTGTTCGACGAATTGTTAGTGAACCGTTCATTTATTAAGTAAAATAAACGAGTATGAACAAATTTTTATGTTTGTTTAATAAACGAACGGAAACGGACAGATGTGTATTCCATTCGTTTATGTTTACGAATAAGTTGTGAAGCCTAATGAGCTTAAAGACTAGTGTATAATTCTACCATTTTGGCGAACATATATATGAACATGTTCGCGAACATTACACGGATATGTTCGTGAACATTAAACGAACAAGTTCGTGAACGTTAAACAAACGAACACGAACACCATCAAAAACAAATAAACAAACACAAACACTATATTAAAAATTTAAACGAACCAAAATGAACACCTTCAAGTATGAATAAACGAACACGAATAAAACCTTATTCGTTCAAGCTAGGTTCATCTACACCCCTAGTTCAATCCCTACTTGATTATATACTTAATAAACTCTTATACTTTTTTTAATTTGAGTAATTATTTTTTTACATGAGCCAAATTGCTACAAAAGCAAAATTATCAAATACTCCAATTTTATAAGAGGGGTCGGGGCCCTCTTGGGCCCCAAGGAGCTATGCCCCTAGACTCAACTCGAAAAAATCAAATTATTCGACTCGATGCGAAAAAATGACTCATTTTGATTCGACTCGTAATTTCATAAACTCGACTCGAAAAAATTTCAAATAAAGATTGAGTTATGAAATTCGAATAACTCAAAAATTTTAGTAATTAGTTGATCAGTTTTCATATTGGAGTTGAGTTTGTCAATTATGCGTGATATATTATGTATATCATATGTGAAAAAATGAAGAAATATATATATATATGTATATTATATATGCATATAGAAAGCCGGTAAAATTGAGATCAATATGTGCACCGCCCAACCCTAAGTATATGCATATATAATTATATACGTGTATACATATAGAAATATATATGTACAATTATATTTGTACAGAAACTCGAAAACTTGACTCGATTTAACTCGAATTTCATAAACTTGACTAGACTAAAAAAATCAAATAAAGTTTGAATCGTTAATAGGACTTGCAAACTCAAATAATTCAAATTTTTTTGACTCGACTTGACTTGATCGAACGCCCAGCCTTAGTGAAAATATGTCCAAATAATATCAAACTATGAGAAGTGGGCGTCAAGATTTTGATGTCTGATATGGCTGGGCATCAATTCATATCCATCCTCCATTATATGATATATATATATATATATATATATATATATATATCTTTTATATTTTATGTTTAGAGTTCGCAGTCATCTCTCAATAATATCGTCTTTAATATTTAAATCTATATATGATCATAGAGAATATATAATATACTTTATCACTACGCCTAACATTCATCAATACTTTGAAAAAATATATAATTTATATTTTGAATTTTATCGATGATTATTGTATGAATTGATATTTGAATTTGACAATTTTTTAAATAGGTACATAAACTTTGGAAAAAATCTCAAATTGACACCTATCTAAATTTAGAAAGTATTCTTAAATTGGTGCATGATGTTAACGTGGTATTTCAACATTCAATCATATTGAGATATGTGACACTTAATGATGACATTATTTTGATCGATCAATGTCATGTCAACAACCTAATATGATGTAAAAATGTCAAGTGAATGCATACACCAATTTAAAAAATAAATTCAAATTCAAGCACCAATTTCAAAAAAATATCAAATTTAAATACCAATTCATAAAATAAACCTTTTAATCAATTATTGGGGGCGTCTAGAAAAGTTCCATTGTCCACTACGAAAATGAAAAAAAAAAATCTACAATGTGGGTTTTTCCTTTTTATTTATTTATATTTTGTTTGGCTTTAAATTTGTGAAAGTAGAGATACGTTCAAAAAGATTGATAATATGAAGCCAAGAAATTGATAAAGATATATACCCCATATTCAGAGATATGGGGATGCATTGGTATTCAGCATCATTTTCAAAAGGAAAGATACGTCTAGTATTGATAAAGTATGTTTTGTATTTTAAGAACTCGCCACGTGTTTCACCAACATTTACAAAGCTTGATTATTCTATAAACTAAACGATTAACTTTGTCTAATTATAGACTAAATTTGTTATATATTGACAAGTGATATTGTTTCGGTTCTTGTTAATGTTAACATTAGACCTCATGTTTAATCTTAGATAATACTTTTCTTTTTCACTTATAAACAAGACTTTGCCTAATTACACTATAAATTAGCGAGATTTTGGTTTAGTGATTAGGTTGTAGTTCAAGGAACTTTGTGATGTTAGATATTATATTTGAGTCTCACCATGTGTAAAATTCACTTTTGTGGATCTATGTCTAAATTTATTATTATAGCCCTAACATGCATGGACTCTATCTATATTTATTCTTATATTTGTTTGAATCTATTTTAATTATCAATTCGATTATATATTATATTAATTGATTTTGATTACAGTTATTAGAATATCGTATTGTAATTATGATTGTACTTATAGTGTCTGCATCATGTTCATATAAAATCATAATCATGATATTTTTATAAAATCATATTTTATAAGAGAAGATCACATGATTTTTCGGTTGACACTTACTTGGAGATTGTATGAAGGCCTATTGTGTGTCTAGACTGTTGTGGTATATCTTCTTATTGTGGAGTTCGATAATTTTCAAGCGGTTAAGATTCTTCGACATTATGGTTGCAATAAGGGGCTATGATGCTTAGTTAAAACGGTAACGAGATTATTGTTGTTTCTGTTACTGTTTCAGCTTTGAAGTGTTCAACTTTGATGCCAAGTCTTCGGCCTAAATTCTTACTTGTGTACTTAGTAATATATTTGTTAGTTGTTCCGATTTTATTGCCTAAGAATCTTTCATGTATTTCCTTTAATTTCTGTCAAATAGTTTGTATCTTCTTATATAAATACAAGAATGAAATAGCAGTGTTGTGTGCTACATTATTCAATCACTTCTGATGCTCAGTCTTTATTTTTTTTTTATCTTAGTATCTAGAGCCAGGTTCCTAGGTAAATTCCTCCAATCAAACACCAATCATGGTCACTCCTCCAGGAACTCCAAGCTCAAATGAACCGCATATTTTATCCAACTTACAAAGCAGAAGTTTACCCACTCAATACAACACAATCAAACTTGATTGCACAAATTATCTTCTATGGGAAACCATGATTATGCTAGTCACCAGGGACCACAAACTAGATAATTATGTTCTTGGCACCAAGTTATATCCTCCAGAATTCAAGCCAAGAACCACACCAGGGAGTACAGTTAGAATACCAAATCCTGAGTATGAAGAATGACTTTTAAGTGATCAATTACTCTTAGGGTGGCTTTATAGCACCATGAATTCAGACATAGCCTCTCAACTAATGCGAAAATCAACATCGAAATAACTTTGAGATGCTGTAACAAAATTTCGGGGGCACATACAAGAGCAAAAGTTGTCTACTACAAAGCTGAGTTAAAAAAAAACAAAGAAAGCAATAATGGAGATGGAGAAATATCTTACAACTATGAAAGCCATTGCTGACAATCTTACCCTGGCAAGTAATTCAATATCTTTACCTGAACTAATTTTTCAAATTTTGAGTGGTCTAAACACATCATAAACTTCAATTGTCACTCTTTTTACTGACAAAGAGTCATTATCCTGGATTGAATTACAAACAACCTTGTTGACTTATGAAAGTAGATTAGAGTAGCTCAATACGTATCAAACAGAAGGTATTAATTTGAATCAACCCACTGCTCACTTTGCAATGAACAACACCAACAACAAGCCATTTAATTTCAACAATGGAAGAGGGCAAAATTGTAAACCCCTTTGCCCGGCCTAGCCAAAATCGAACTAAAAGGATCACATTAGGTTTGCCGAAGCAAACCCGAGCTAATAACCTAAATCATTCCATTTTTTTCTTTTTATCTTGTCTAAAGGCATCGATTAATTTCCTATGGTGAACATGCTTCAGCAGAAACATCTCATTGAAATCAGATTTCAAAACAAGGTTCAATTGCTCAAAAACGCACATTGGGAACCACAATGTAATTTCCACAAATTACAGGGGCTTAATTTGAATTCGAGATTACCAACCCCTCATTAGTCAAATTTCATGCTCACTTGTTTGATTTCAACTTTAAACAATCATCCAAACTCACTCAATTGTATACATAACATTTAGGGCCTAAATTACAAGATTTCCAAACTTCAGCAAACTAACACGCACAAAATCAACATGGTGTACCGATACGGGCAAGCCTGTACCGATACAGCTTAACGAATAAAATGGCTACTCATACCGATACTTGTATAACTGTATCGATACAGTAAGTTGACCCAACTGTACCGATACAGCCTTGACCCCGTACCTATTCCACTTTGTTTTCTCAAAAAACTCATAATTTCAGTAATCAAAATGCGTACCAATACGGTACCCCGCATATCGGTACAGATTTTAAAATTGAGGGAGTCGTACCGGTACTCAAACTCGTGTACCGACACCAGTACAAAAATTCCTTAAGGCGTACTGATACGGTGGCTAGGCATGCCAATACCCTTTGTTATTTTTTGATGACTTGAGCCTATCTAGACCCCCCGTACCAATCCTCGGGTACCTGTACCGGTACACAGAGGCCTGTAATGGCCTCTATGTCCAACATGTGACTTTTTGGCTCACTCCAATCAACTTTAACACATATCAAAACAACATAAAACATCAAAAACATGCTTATCATCAACATACCAGCATTTTAAACAATCCTAACAAGTCTAACACAATCAATCACAAAGTCTATAGGCATGCTATCTAGTCAACATCAAACACATAAATCCATTGACATCTCAAGTACTTTAAACCTCTTACAAGTCCAAACCAACCATTAAAGCTTGCACAAATAGGGAGTTCATTAAATAACCCTCCCAAAACAACAATTGACACATTGCCCTTATTACTACTATGTAACGTTTCAAACCATACTTTGCAAACAAGTCCTTGGATTCCTTCCTTGCTTCCTTGCTGCCATTTTACTTTTTAATTTTCTACATTGATGGAAAAGAGAGCGTAAGCACACTAGCCTTAGTGAGGAATACTCAAAAATCAACCACCATCAATGCATTTTAAACCATTTAACCATTTTTTTTTGAAAAACCACTTTCCAAGACACTTTACAGACATCATTTCAACATCATGCCTTATCTAACCATGCACTTAACATTTCTAAAACATGCATATTTATGCAACATGTATCATGGATCAACAGCAAAATCCCATTTGCTACCCTCAATTTAAGCTTTCCCATGCATACTACCAATGCAAGGCTTAAAGAGTAAAACATGTTTAAACCACATTAAACAACATAATCTATCTCATGATACATCATCAATTATATTGGCTTACAAGTAATCATTAACCAAATTTCCCTTTACAAAACATAATATCGGATACACAGATTCAACAAGTGTTCCCAACACTTTATGTAATCTCAAGCAGAATTAAATATACGTTTACAATCGGGTACATTCACAACCCACACATCGGTTGGATGCATAACCCACTAACAGAAGTCTTTGGTACAAAGATCAAAACCCATCGACTGTTAGGATCCTTGGATGAAGTTTACGGTACACTGGATCAAAACCCCTCAACATTTAAGACGACTTTTTATAATGCACTATCAATCCTATGGCCGGCCAATTATATCTAATAATATTTCCAAAACCATTTCATACCATCACTTGACAATATAATTCGTTTTATTAACATTAACTCACTATTTTCATATGCATCATCAATATCATTTAACCAATGCAACCAATCTTGCATTAACCAATGTTCAAAAACATTAACAAAGCATGCATTACCTCACAATGAATCATCATCATCATATAACGAATTTTCAACATTAAACCATTCTCAAAACATGCATATACAGTGAATAATCAAGTTATAAAAACAAGTGCATAAAAACCAATTGTCAAACCGAGTTTGAGAGAGAATCCATCCTTCACTTACTTCTGAGCTTAGACCAGCGTTTCAACCTTAATCTAAACTCCCAAACACAACTTCCAAACCTTTGAAAAGCTGTAAAACTATATTCTCACTCAACGACACGCAAAGCCTCACTTGTTGATACGGTAAACACGCCTCCAAAGCTTCCAAAATGATTGTTCAAGCTTGAGGATCAACTTTCCCTATTTTATCCACACAAAAACAGAAGATTCAATGCATCAAAATGCATTCAACAACCCAACAACATCAATTCACATAAATCCTCAACATCCACTACCCAATTTCACTCCACAACAACCAAAATCAATATCAAACATCTTCCAAACTTAACCAAGCCAAAACCTAACGTTTTAACCCTTCATTTAACATATAAAAACACAACAACATCATTTTACCTCCAGCATTCGTTAAACCTCCAAAACTCCCCAAAACTCACAACTAACAACCTAGAAAATTAGAGATTCACATAGTTTCGAGATTCCAATGTTAAAGCCCATTTATTAACATTAATAAACATCAAAATCATGATTAAAATCAATTAAGAACTCTACAAAATAGAGCCTATACGAAATTCCATCAATCCAATCAATTAAACATTGATTCAACCAATTTTCCATAATTAAATCATCAAATCAAGTTATAAAATATAAGTAAAGGATCAATAACTTGAGAATTATAATAAAGAACCTTGTATTAGAGGAGAAGAACAAAGATCACCTCTAAATTTGTCTTTCCTCTTAATTGGATGAATTTTCTTGAGGAAACAAGATTAAATCAAATAGGTTTTGTTAGGAAACCATTAAAGATTCATTGGATAACAAAAGATTATTAAAATCAAGTATTTACCTAAGAAAATTGAAGTGGGAAAGAGTGTTTGGCTGGAGAGAATTTGAGAGAAAAGCTTTTGGTGTAAAGCTAGTTACGTAAATATCTTTCAAATCCAATTATGAAATTAATTTCCCCAAACCTTTTTATTTCCTTTAAAACCTTTTTAAAATATCCTATTAAAAGAGAAAATTATGATATTAGACTTTGTCCAAATAGCTCCTTAAAAATTTTAAGTTTTGACTATTTTACAAAATAGTCACTAAAAATAGTTTTAATCTGTCTAGAAGAAGTTGGATTCCTCATGACTTCTCATTTTTAGATAGATTTTTCCCAACAGTAAGAGGTGTTGAACAAGCTTTAGCATTTTTCATATTAGCTTTTTGTAACAAATCTTTAATATATCTGGATTGCATAAGAAACATGTCAATCTCATCTCTATAAACTTTAATGCCGAGAAAATGATGTAGAGACCCCATGTCTTTTAGAGCAAAAATTTTATTTAACATGTGAATGAAAAGCTTGTACAAGTTTTTTGTCATTGCCAGTGATCAAAATGTCGTTAACATAAACATGTATAAATAAGACTTCGATGTAAGATTTGAAGAAGAAGAGAGATGTATCAAACTTAGAATGACTAAAACCCCAATCAACTAACGTGTTCTTGAACCTGTCAAACCAAGCACGAGGAGCCTATTTGAGGTTATAGATGTCCTTGTCAAGCATGCACACAAAAACTGGTTTTTCAGGGTCAACGAACACCTCTGGTTGCACCATATACACATCTTCATCCAGCAATCCATTTAGAAATACATTGTTAATATCCAATTAACGAATCTTTCATCCTTTTGAGACAGCAAGAGTAAACACAATCCTTAACGTTGTGGGCTTGATGACGGGATTGAATGTCTCAAAAAAGTCAACTCCAAAAGTTTGGTGAAATCCCTTGGCAACCAATCTCGCTTTGTAACGATCAATGCTTCCACTTTAACTATATTTGAGCTTGAAAACCCGCTTGCTTCCAACCAAAGAATGCTTTGAAGATGGAGAGACTAAGTGCCATGTTTTATTCTATACTAGGGCTTGATACTCAACTTGAATTACCTTTTTTCAGTTATCAATTTTTAAAGTTGCTGGAACAGATTGAGGCTCTGCTGTGTCGAGGTTATCAAAAACTTTGACAACATCTGTAAATGACACTTTTAGCTTGAAGATACCACTCTTTCCCTTGTGACCATGGGGTGATCATTCAACCGAATTTTAGCACTTTCTTCCAGCCTTTCATTTCCAACACCACTTATGGATTGATATAGTTCAGCAATGCCAGAATCTTATTCAACTTCGACTTGACTTGACTATCTTGGTGAATATGAAGTAGAGCTTTCAGGATTTGATGAAGTTTCACTGTTACTCAAATTATTTGGCATCATGTGCCATGAAAAAGGTGAAGAAACAAGAATTGGAGTCAAAACACTTTTGGTGATGAGAAAATCATTAGCAAAAGGAAATTATTTTTCATTAAACACCATATGCCTTAAAATATAGATTTTTTCCTGTAGAACTAAGGTATTTGTACCCTTTGAAAAATTGATTGTATCCTAAAAACACATATTTAGTGGAATAAAATTGAAATTTATGACTTTGATATGGTCTAAGGCATGAAAAACAACTACATCCGAACAAATTAAAAAAAATAACCCGAAATTTTGTCAAACAACTTTTGCAATGGGGAAATATTATGAAGAACATGAGTTGGTAATCTATTGATTAGATAAACAACACTTTCACAAGCTTGTCGTTAGTATTTTAATGGCATTTTAGCTTGAGCCAAGAGAGTTAAACTCATTTCAACGATGTGGCGATGTTTTCTTTATGCTCTACCATTTTGAACTGAGGTGTATGAACAAGTGTGTTTAAAAATAATTCTTGATTTTTTTGAATTATTTGAGAGAAAGGTAAGTATTCTATTTCACAATCTGAATAAAGTTGTTTTTATCTTAGTTCCAAACTGATTTTCAACCAGATTTTTAAAATGGTTAAAAACTTCAACAACTTCACATTTCACTTTAAGAGGATAAATCCAAGTAAATCTACTAAAGTCATCAATAAAATGAATGTAAAATCGATATCCAAATGACAAAAATAATGGTACAAGTCACCAAAGGTCAGTGTGAATTAAACCAAGAACATTTTTTGCTTGAGAAATAGAATTTTTTTAAAGGTAAGGCATGTGATTCTCCAAATTGACAGGCATTACAGAAATTGATATCAATTGCAGAATTAAAATTAAACTCTTTTAAAACTTAAAACAAGACTCTTTTAGATGGATGACCTAACCTCCTATGTCAGACATCTACATTTGAAGGGCTCAAGGAATTTAAACATGACTCTGACTTTGATAAATTAGAGGAAAAGGAAATGACTCTAAAATTTATTTTTGAAAAACTAGACTTCTTTGAGGAGGGCGCAGCTTCAAGCTTGTATAGACTATCTTCAAGCTTCTCTTTGAGCATCATCATTCTTGTCCGCTTGTCCTTCACAAAAAACCAAAAAAGTTAAATATAGTATCAACTTTGTTATCAGTTACCAATTGAGATACACTTTGCAGATTCTTTGTAATTTTAGGAGCACACAACACATGATTAAGAGATAAGTCTTTCTTTTTTCGTTACAAATTTTGTGTTACCTATATGACTGATACCAAGCTTGTTTCCGTTGGCAACAATAAGAGAATTCTTTCCATTATAGTCTTGCTTATGCATCATATTTTGTTGTCTATGCAGCATTCATAGGAGATTAAAATTGAGTATGTGTTCGGGGAAGGTAATAAGCTTGCTGGGGGTATGACGAAGATTTCAAAGAGTGGAGATCTCCTTCTTCATTGATTTCTTTCACCATCGGATAAGATCTTATCTATATTACATGATGATTGTATTAATTAGGGCATGATGTGCCTTTAAGCTTATTTTTCTCTATAAAAATTTGAATCATTTTTCAATATATTAACTAGTTGTAATTAATTTTCAATTCTCACATGTTTAAGGATTATTATTTTAGTTATACTAAGCTTATTTAGGTTTTCCAAGTTATTTACTGAAAGCTAGTCCAATAACTAATCATTCACGTTCTGTTGGCCTATATAAGGGGTAAATGTTGGCCGCAAGTTTGAAAGTTGTTTCATACCCAAGGCAAGGAATGAAAACGGTTGAGAGGGGAGAAATCTCTACCATCTCACCTTGATTGAATATAGAATAGACTAAGAGAAATTTCAAAAAAACCTCACAAATCAGCCTAACTTTATTATGAGCAAGAGTAACTTATTTATACAAGAGTTTACCCTGGATAGCTAGTTTACAATGTACTAATAACAAAACAACAGAAAATACCTTTTCTTGAGTTTCTTCAATGAAGTTTGCATACATACGAATATCTAACATACTTTCATCCTTCTTCAACTTTCTTTGACACTTATTGTTATCTTCTTCTAACACACTTGCATCTTCTCATGTTTTCTTCAACTTTGTTGTTTGTTGTTGGTAGCACATTGTAAACTTAATTCTGATGCAGAAAATACTCTTAGTCTTTCTCTAAGTCGAACAAAGAAAGCAGCAGACAAGGGCTTAGTTAAGACATCTGCAACTTGATCTATAGCAGGAACATAGTTAACCTAAAATGATCCTTCTGCAACGTTTTCCCATACAAAACACAAATCAAGTTCCACATGTTTAAGTTTGGCTTGATGAACCGGGTTTGCAGAATGTGCAATCGAACTCATATTATCACACCAAATAACAGGTGTTGAAGAAAGAGAGAGTCCAAGCTCAGTAAGCAAAGACTTGATCCATATGGCTTCAAACATCGTATTAGCCAAGCTTTTGAACTCAGCTTCAGTTGAAGAGCGAGAAACAACCCTTTGTTTCTTAGAACTCAATGCAACAAGATGCCCTCCAAGATACAAACAATGTTAACTTCACTTGCATCATCCCCTGTGACTACAACACCATCTACATAAACCAAGATAAACACCTTGTGACCATTAATATCTCAAAAATATAACAAAGCATCAGCTAAAGACTCTACAAACTTAAGATTATCCACCAAATACGCTCAAAACTTTTCAAACTAGGCCCTAGAGGCTTGTTTAAGACCATATAAGGACTTTTTCAATCGACAAACCAGCCGATTTTCATTATTGTCAACCTGTTCAAACCCTAGAGGTTGAACCATGTAAACTTCCTCTACTAGATCTCCATTTAAAAAGGCATTATCTACATCAATTTGACGTAATACCCATCCTTTACCGAGTGCCATGCTTGGCAAGATTCTGACTGTTACATGTTTTACCACTGGACTATAAGTTTTACTATAGTCAAACCCTACTTTTTGAGAATAACCCTTGGCCACCAGCCTTGCTTTATACCTAGCTATACTTCCAGCATAATGCTTATTGATTTTGAACAGCCACTTGCATCCTATTGGAACTCTATCAGGGGGTAAAGTAACCAAATCACATGTGCCCTTGCTAACTAGAGCCCCAATTTCTTTTTCAAATGCTTCTCTCTACTTGTCATGCGTCGTAGCCTCATAAACGTCTAAAGGTTCTGCTGTGACAACTTCAACGCTATAAACCTTAGGTTTGAAGAAACCTGCTTTGGACCTAGTGACCATGTGATGAGAGTTCTTCAATGTGTTGTCACTAGAACTGAAACTAGAAGATGCTGCTTATTCTGTAGTTTGCAAAGCAGAATTTCGATTGTCTTAAAGAGATAAAGGAGCAGCCACTTGATTATCCAGAGGAGATGAGGGATTATCTGAAGGAGATGAGGAAGCAGCCACTTGATTATCCAAAACATTTTCTCCTGGACCATCAGCTGTTGCGTGACCAGCTGTAGTAATAGCTGGAGTAGTAGCTTGACTATCACCTAACGCTATGGGACTAGCGTGACCAGCTGTAGTAATAGCTGGAGTAGTAGCCTGACCATCTCCCAATGCTACGGGACTAGAATTGAGCTATACATCTGGTTGAGACGTATGCTCATCTTGCCTTCTATCTCCTGAATCCATAGGTTCAGGATTGCACACAGAACGCCTCTAACAAGGGGCACTATAACCACCAGAATTGAAAGAACTAGACGTGTTTGTCTCTATTTTTTGGGCAGGCCCTGGACTAGAGCTGCTTGAGCCTTCAACAAGAATGGTTGATATTTGTTTAACACCTGCTACACTTGGTTTGCAAAATTTTGCAACTCTTGCAGCATCAGTGTTATTTTTCTGAAAGGTAGACTCTAACTTATCTGCAAAAGGAAACTTATCTTCACTAAATTACACATGCCTAGACACATAGACCTTACCTTCACTGCTGAGACACTTATATCCTTTCTGATGAGCATTGTACCCCAAAAAGATACAAGGTTTGGACTTGTATTGCAACTTATGTTGATTGTAGGGATGAACTAGAGGAAAGCATTGGCAACCAAATACTTTCAAACTATCATAATCTGGTCGTTTATTGAAAAGTTTCTCATATGGTGTTTTACCCTACAACACTACAGTTGGCAATCTGTTGATAAAATAAACAGCAGTATAAAACGCATCAGACCAAAATTTAAAAGGGACAGAAGCATGAGCCATTAAAGTAAGCCCAAGCTAGACAATATGTCGATGTTTGTGCTCTACAATACCGTTTTGCTTAGAAGTATAAGGATAAGTGTTTCGAAGAGCAATACCATCTGACTGAAATACAAGCATAGAGGTTTAAACTCAGTTCCACAGTCAGTTTGAAAAGCCTTGAGCTTACAATTAAATTGTTGTTCGGCAAATTTATGAAATGATACAACCAATTTGTAAACATCGGATTTTTTAGATAAAAAATATATCCAGGTGAACCTAGTACATGCATCAACAAAACTTATATAGTAGGTGGAATTATTAGAAACTAATGGTGCAGGACCCCACAAATCGACTTGAACTAACTGTAAAGGCTGATCATAAGTAGTTAAAGAACTCTAGAATTTAAGTTTATGGCTTTTGCCTAAACGACAAGCTTCACAAAAGAACATTTTATTACCAGAAGAAATATTACAAAGTTTCAGAAGCTTACTCAAAACTGCACTAAAAGGGTGACCTAACCTTTTGTGCTAAAGTTCTAAAGAACTAGCAGAAGCCAAATTACAATCAGATACTAACACATTATCAGTAGCAATAGTACCAAGATCACTTGAAACATTAGCAATACTAGACAGCTCATTTGAGTAATCAGCAGTTGCACAATCATGTTTCAAGTTATCCACAGAAGAGAGCTTGTATAAGCCTTCACTTTCCGAACCTTGCAGAATCACATGCTGGGTTGCTAGATCCCTCACAACACAAAAACTAGGATAAAACTCGATTGACACATCGTTATCTTTAGTGAACCTTGAAACTGAAAGTAAATTCTTTTTAATTGAAGGAACATGCAGTAAATTATTTAGCAATAAAGACCTAGTCTGAGAATTTAACGAAGTAGTACCAATCTTAGAAATAGGCACAGCCATACCATTGGCAACTGAAACTTTACCTGACCCAAAATAAGGAGTAGACTGAGTAACCATACCTGCATCTGGAGTTAAGTGTGTTGTCGCACCAGAATCTGGGTACCACGCAGAATCTCCATACCCAATAGGACCTCCATCTGCTACAAGATTAACGCCCAATTCAGAGCTTATCATGTGAACTGACTCATCATTTTGAGACTCAATCTGTTCTTCCATCACTTCATCAGATAAGAAACAATGGTTGGCAGTCGTAACGGTATTGGAATTACCAATGCCTTCAAACATTTGATTGAAACGAAAATAGCACCTACTGGCTAAAATGACCAATCTTGCCGCAAATCTGACATTGGACCCGTGACCTTCCGCGAAAATTTCGACCACCACGTCCTCGAAAAGAACCACCACGATTGACTTGAAACACTGGAAAATTACCTCGACCCTGATCTTGAAAACTCCTCTGAGAATCTTGAAGGGTCTTGGAAATGACACAACTCCATTAAGGTATCCAGTCTGATAACCATTCAGATAATTCTGATTGGAATAAACTTGACCCATCAAATATGACTGACCCGCTAGATTCAAGTAATGTGGGCTTTGATTTGCACCCACGGATGGGCCTTGAACCATATTGACCTGAGCAAGGAAATATTGTTGACGCCCCTCTGTGTCCAGAAGGACACTGCAAACTCCATCAATCTTGTAGGGTTGCTGACTGGAGGTGATGACGCCCACCACCGGCAAATACTCCGATGACAGACCAGAAAGAATCGCAGAACTGTGCATAGTGTCAGTTAACGGATTTGCATCAATCTTGTAGGTTTGCATACATATGAATATCTAACACACCTTCTCACCTAATCCCTGTGATTGATAATTTTTTTAATTAAATAAAGAGTTTTTATATTCTAAGATAAATGTCAAGATTCAAACCCACACAAAATTAACAATATAAACATTTTTAATTACTCGATCAATTAATTTAAATTTCATAACCCCACATTAAAATACTCTCACGTGTCCTTTTATTTTTTTTATCAAGTACTTGGCCTTAATTGAAAAAGGAGAGAAAAAAAAACAGCAAAAGACAAGTAGGTAGCAACGTGAATCAATAAAAAAAAAACTAATCGAGGATTTGTTTTTATAACTTATATTAATTTTAAATGTATTGAAGATATTGATGTAAATGATACGATGATAATGATATATATGATCATGTTTTCAAATAATTTGTTTATCCTAATTCAAATTGATGACACTTTTTTATTAAAAAAAAATATGCTTAATCTTTTATTGTTTTAATCAAACACGCGTGTAACATGTGTTCTATCTCATTAGTCGGATTAGCAGAAAAAACATATAATTATTCCTTTGGCATATTTGGATAATCTAAGTATGATTTATATAATTTATAGATGGATTCTATACATGTGTAATAATAAATAAAGTAGTAATAATAAATAAAATAGTAATGGACTAAATATCAACATTACAAGATATGCATAAATGATAAGTTGAAAGAAAACATATATAATTATTATTTAAAATGGAGAGATTTTATTCACAAGTTACCTTAAAATATCTTTCAAAATTAAATAATTCTTAACTCAACAAATAGTTTCAGTGAAAAAGAAAATTGTGTTTATTTTAAGAGATTTAGGTTCAATTACTTACTATTCAAAAAAATTAAATACTTTTTTCTCTTTAAAAGTCTTTTATTTTCAACTTTTCAACTTTATTCATTTATTTTACCCATTTAATGATCATGAATTAATATAAAACTAATTTAGTTTTATAGTGAATTGTATCCTTAATCATAATATTGTATTAAGTATAAAATCAGCAAATATGGAGCAATTATTTTTTAGTTTTAGAAAATTACTGACACCCCATATATCTTCTTTTAAAAAATGCTTTATTCACTTGCCTTTGTCGCTATTAGCAAAATTTGGTCGAGCTTTCAACAACATAGTTATTTATTTGGGACTGGAAAAAAGAGAGAGAGCTCATGAATCCTATGTTCAAAAAAAAAAAAGACGGCTCATGAATCGCATCTAAGGCATATATATTGCAGAAAAGGATTAAATTTTCCTTTGGAGGCACCCATTGTTTTAGGGTAGGTATAAGGTGCCACTAAAAGAAGTAAGTTTTAAAATTTACTTAAGAACTTAAAATATTATATTTTTTTATAATAATTTAGGTTAAAATTTTCGTGTTTTTTAATAAGTACGATACTTATTTTGTAATCGATACTTAATTTTTTTTGTAATATTTTAAGTTTTTAAACAAGTATCGATACTTATAAAATTAGTATCGATATTTGTCAAAAAAATACGAAAAACTAATTTAAAATATTATCAAAAGTCTAATATTTTAAGTTTTTGAACAAATATTAAAATTTATTTTTTTTAATTTCACTCTAAACTTGTTGTACGTTAGACTCGCCTATTATTTTTGAGCTAAAGAAGAAGAAAAAGCAAAGCAGCAAGTCAGAAAAGAGAAGAAATGGGCGATGGTGATGGATGCCTTATGCTTCTGCAGCAAAAGAGATGCTTGTATGTATATATTTATGGAAAGTTAAACAAGTAGATATCTATATATAGAAAAGGTTAAGATAGATACTGTAACAGTACTAATAAGGCAAACTGTTGTCTCCGTCACTTTCAGTAATTTTCACCATCTGCCATAAAGCAATCTAATGCACCCCCTTCTTTTCACTTTCTTTTACAATAATAACTACAAATTTTTAACATAATATTAAAAAATATTCTTAATGTTTAATTAGATAATTATTTTGATTCTTATTTTTTTAAGCATTTTAACTTTGAATATTTTATTTCAAGACAAATATGATAGTGCATGATGATATAACATTATTATATAGATAAAAATATTGACTTGACAGAATTACAGATCAATCAAAAAATAATTTTATTAATTTATATAAAATATAAAATTATTTTTCTACTGACATGTAATTCTGTTAAGTCATTTTAAGCTATTTATCGTTAGCTGACTAATAATTTTTATCCACATAAAAACTATTTTAACCCAAAATAAAATATTAAAATTAAAATATTAAAATAAATAATTATAAAAAATGACCATCCAGCCAAATATTATGAGATTTTTAACATTATGCCCCAATTTTTACCCCTTTCCCTATTTTTACTTTGGAATATACACATTTTGGAAGTTTTTTTTGTCTTATCCAATGTTGTTTTCTATTTAAAATCAATTAGGTTTAATCAGTTAAGGCTACTGATATAATAAAATTCTTTCATAAGGTATTTAAAATCCTATGATATATATACATTTTCATAAGCATTAATCTATTAAAAAAATGTATTCAACTTAATTTATTATACATTTTCAAATAACTTTTTATTACTATTCAAAAAATAATTTTTTATTTATTATACATAATATGAAGGGTTTACTTGGCCTTTTTTTAACATGGTTTACTTAGTCATTTACTACACTCGCAACCAAGAATAACATGGCATGAATAAAATACATTGGCCGACCTTATATTAAATCTGACGTCGTTTTTGCACCAGCCAAAAATTTAAGACAACACTTTCCTCTCCTTCCCATCCTAAACACTATACGCAGAGTTGGATTGATCGAAAGAGAGAGAGCAACAAAAAAAAAAGCTCAAAACTGGCAAAAACAAAATGTAAAAGATACGAACTCGCATTCATTAACAACACTAATCCCATAGAAAACTTTCTTCGAACCCATTCTGCAAAACGCTCTCTGGCAGATACCGGCAATCTTCCAAGCTCTGAAGCCATGGAGGAGGATAAACAATCCTTCCACCGAGTCCATGAACACCAACTCATTCTTCAACTCCACCGAGTCGTAACTCGTCCCAAGACTCGGCAGCTCCACTATCTGGCTTAACTCGTCCGACCCCGAACACAAGTCAATATGAGAAACCAAAGACGATAATATAGAAGAAGACGACGGAGGAGGCTCAAATTGTTCCATTTGGGCAGCTTTGGTTGCCGCGGCTTGGACGTCACGGGGTGCTAATGACGCTGGTCGAGGTAACGAGTTGGCCAGTTGAGAATCGCCGAGTCGCCTTTGATGCTTAAAGCGGCGGCATCGTGGGCGCGAGCCGCCATTTCGGGTGTGGGGAAAGTGCCGAGCCAAATGCGTGATTTTTTGCGTGGTTCCCGGATTTCGGACACCCACTTTCCCCAGCTCCTCATTCGGACGCCACGGTAAACTGGGTGCTTGCTCGAATCCTTCATTCTCTTAATCTTCTTATTAGAATCTAAGGTGGCTTCGGGTTTAACGTACACAGTGGCAGTTGAGTTAGGTGCCGAGTGAATGAGTTGAACTGGGAGATGAGGGGGATAACGGAGGACAACATAAGGAGTTAAAGCTGCTCTCTGTGTCGGAAATTTGCAGCTCAGTCATTTTTTTTCTCTTACCTCCGGTGACTGAAACTAACTGACTCACCGGTCACCACCGCCACGGAAAAGTACACAGTCTGGTGGAGGCGAAAGCATGGGGTGGGGTTCAGGGTTGTGGCTGTTTGGCAAACAGGAAAACTGAAAGGAAAGTGATGAAAGAAGAGAGATTAGGCTAAGGGATTGGGGAGTGGCATGAACATGTATGATGTGTGGAAGAAGCAGAGAATAGAAGGAAAGAGGCCAATAGGAAGTAAAGTAAGAAAAGCTGTTTCGTTTTCTTTTTTGTTTTTCTTCTTTGCTCTGCGCGGTCCAAAGTTGATAACATATAATATTGAGCGAAGAGAGTGCGGTAGACTTTCTGAAGACGAGATATTGAGAGAAAGGGCCACTTGGAAAACAGACGTCCGTATGACTATATTTTATTATAAGGCTTAAGTGATTAAATTATAATTTTTTTAGAACATCGTCTAAAATATTTTTTTGGCCAAATAGGTATCCAATGTTTTCAAAGCCACTCGTTTAGGTGTCCCGCCATTAACTTACTTTTAAAAAACCCTATATTTCCCAAAATTTACAAAATAACCCTAAAATCCTTAGATCCCCAAATTCGACCACTGTCGTCGCCATTCATCACGTTGTCGGGGACTGGATGAAGCTTCATCCTCTTGTCGCAAGACTCGAACGTCGTTCGTCGGTCGATTGATCGTCGTTTGCCGACGATCGTTTTCTTTTCCTTCCGCGAGTTCGACTTTATTTTGACGATAGGCACGCCGTCCGTCGACTATCGGTGACGGGAGAATGAGGAAAATGATTGTGGAGTCCGGTGACAGAAGTGGCGGGCACGTCGTCGACGATTGATGGCGACAATGGCTGGAGTCGAGATTTGAGACTTAAAAATTTAGGGATTTGGGGACTATTTTGGCGATTTTTGAGAATTTTAGGATATTTTTTGAAAATAAAACATGCCACATGTCATGTTTTTAGAGGCTAACGGAATTTTTTAACGGCTGTTAACGGCAAGGCACCTAAATAGAAACTTTGAAAATGTTAGGCACCTATTTGGCCCGAAAAATACTTTGGGCACCTATCTGAAAAAAAGGTATGGTCACTTATTTGACACTTAAGCCTTATTATAATTATGTTTAAAATAGTTAAATGGTAATACAGTAAAAATAGCTTAAAATATAATCGAACCCAATATGTAGTCCAAGTGAAAAAACGGATGATATTTATCCTAAGAGACCCGGGTTCAATTGTTTTGTTTGCAAAGTATGTATGCACTATCAAAGGGTTAAGAATGTGTATGAACATATACTACATTGTAATCACTTTTTAGACTATTAAAAAAACTTAGAATACAATCTAAATTGAGCTACTTACACTTCATACTTTAGTAAGGTGATTGTAATTGAGCATCAAATTTTTGGGTTCAAAAATCACTAGCTCATAAACTTAGAAGTTATTGCATATATTAATCTAAATATTTAATGGATTAAATTTTGATACACATGCTGTTTAATTTTTTTTTTACATAATCATTCATATTTAAACTATAAAATTTAAAGCTTAATCTCTAACCCTAACACCCTACAACCTAAATCCTTGAACCACAACCTAAATCTCTAAACTCTAAAATTAAAAAGCTTGTATATCAAAGTTTTTTCATATTTAATTCCGTTAATATTTTATTAATATATTATCTTTATCAAATCAATAAACGTCATGTGTCTTTAAAATTAAATCATTTAACTTGGTCTTAAGTATTTAGTTGATACATAAACTTAGAAAGAGTTGCATGCATTCATCTCAATGTCATTAAAATTTTATTGTCATGTCACCAACAATCAATTAATGACACCTGCATTTAACAATAAATCTAAAATTTCATTTTCCATTGTATGGGGTTTGAAAGAGGCGATGCCAAATTGTGTTGGTGCATGTGTGGATGTTTGTATTTGTTTTTTGGTTTCTCCTTCGTGTGGTCCACTGTCCATTTGTAGCTCATTTTGTTGTTGTAGGATGGTAATGGTGATGGTGATGGTGCTAGCTGGGGTTTGTTGGTGCTGCTTAATTGGGGACGGGGTGATGCATTTTCTTATTGCTAATCACATTATGATTTATTAACCCTAATTTCCACCAATAACACGCACGATACTCCCAAAGGTTTGAGTCTGACCCTCAAAAGGGAGGAGTGGGTCACCCCTGGCCCTGCTACTCTACGGTTTAATGGGACCCCTTCTAAATATATTGTAAATGAATAAAACAAACATTAATATTTTTTAAGATTTTATTTTGATACACAGTCCATATAAAATATTTTTATACAATCCTTCTATAAAATCTAAAACCCTAACATCTTAAATTATAAACATTAAACCCTAAAATCTAACCCTAAACCTTAATTCTAAACCCTATAACATAAACCCCTAAACTTTAAACCCTAAATTAAATCTCTAACCCTTAAATTTGAAAAGCACGTGTAAACTTTAATTTACACAGACTGTGTATCAAAATTTTTCTTTATTTTTAAGTATATTTTACAACAAAAATATCAAGAAGTAGGAGTAATAAACATGTTAATAAGCGAGTTTATTTATGAACATGAACAAAATAAATACATATTTATTTAAATTTATTTGTTTAATAAATAAACATGATTTATTTATTTATAATAATTTATTATATAAGCAAGTAATATACGAATAATTCGTCAAAACTTTAATCACTAGAGTGATTGTTTGATAAGATAATTACAAACGGTAAATACCAATTTGTAGTAAAAGAAAAAAGAAAGAGAGAAAAGGAAGGCTGGCATTTAAGTAGGAAGCAGGTTTTTAGCTATGAGTGTTAATGGGTCTGAAATCTGAATGCGATGGATCGGGCAACAAAAGAAGGAATAAATGCCATTCCTGGTGGTTTCACCACCCAATGAGTCCAACCCTTCAATTCCATTTAACCCAGTGGCATTGCTTTTCTTTTTTTGGTGATTAAGAATCACGATTCCTCAGCTCTGACTGCACATTCTTGATAACGATGGTAAATACAAGGAAAATGCCGATGGAGACACTCATGACTCACAACCCAACCCCTGCTCCCACTAAATTCAATGAAGAAAAAAAATTAGCATGAATATTAGGGAAACCCATCAGGGATGGAACGAGGTGATTCGCAGGTGGTCGCCACCATAAAAATTTAAAATTCATACATGATTAATTTTTTTTTAAAAATTTACTATTGAAAATTTATTTTCAGCCATAATATTTTATAAGTTCATACCTAAAATTTTATAGGTTCACCTCTTTAACATAAAGCTTTGCGTCCGTCCATGTTCATCAGTGGGTGGTTAACTTTAGGGATTTTTGTTAAAATATTTTTAAATTATTTATGTTTTTGACAAATCCTCATTCTAATCCTACCTAGAGGGGGAAGGGAACTCTAGGGAAGGAAGGAGTTGCTCCTAGTAAGTATAGAACTCATGACCTAAAAAAATATGAGAGAGAAGAACAATTTAGTTAACCGACCAAATGTGCTTGTTCTTTTTAAATTATTTATTAAAATAACACATTTAAAAATATTTATGAAAAGATTTTTCACTTAAATTTAGGGTGGCGTGGATGATTGGGAGCATTTGATGGACGTGGTATAATATTGGAAAGATGTGACTTTCAAAGTACACCTTCAAAAAAAATTTGAATGCATTCAAGATGATTGCTAGAAATAATAATGAAAAAAATAAAGTGCCAACAAAAAGTTATACGTATTTTGTCTGAAAAAATATGGACAATTTGTGTTGAAGACACGTGTTAGCATTGAAACGAGCCAGAATCATATGATGACTATATGTGTTTTGTCTTTAAAAGCTTAATGGATGTATGTTTAAAGAAAACTAATATAATTAATATGAGTTCTTATTGACATCATCAAATCTCATACTGGTTAGATATTCGTTTTTTAAATAATTAAAATAATCTTTTAGACACACTCATTATGTACTACCATTGTCGTTTGACTCGTTTTTATATTTGTGTTTCTATGTGTCTTTGACATGTGTTATTTTTTTTAGAAAGTTCATACAAACTTTTATTTTGCACTTTTTTTTCGTTCTAATCCTTCTCAATAAATTTGGCCCTATTTAATTCAAATTATATGAAAAAAATGATACGTTTGCCTGCATTTATTTACATCAATAAAATATGAGATATATTTTCATACATAAGCTGTGTAAAAAAAATTACACAACCCTTCATATTTAAGCTATAAAATTTAAAAACCTAAATCTCTAGTCCTAACACCCTAAAATCTAAACCCTAAACCCTAAACTCTAACTTTTAACCATAAATATTAAATTCTACATAGCCTAAACCCTTAAACCCTAAGTCACAATCTAAATCTCTAACCCTAAAATCAAAAGGTCGGTGTAAACTAAAATTTATACAAACTTGTGTATTAAAGTATTTTTCATAAAATATTAGATACAGTAATAGGAAGATTACAAAGTTGGGGCATGCAGGCAAGATGGGATAACTATACGATGGAAGCTAAGAAGACTCTGAAGTTGGGGAAAGAGATGGGCATCGAGTTTCGTGGTGATGAACAAGAAGTTGTGGAAGAGTTGGCTCGTTTAGTAGAACTAGAACAATTGAATAAGGGAAACTAAATGTATAAACAGTGTTGGCCTTTAGGACCAGAATGAGAATCTTATCCTGGAATGTTAGAGACCTGGGTTCGAGACGAAAATGAAGATTATCAGAGAGCAAAAGGCAGGGATGGTGTTCCTTCAAGAAACGAAGAAGGAAGAATTTAGTGAAATTGAGATTGGAAGGTTGTGGTATGATGATGATTATGAATACATGATGGCAAAGGCGTCGGGGCGTTCAGGTGGACTTCTAACAATTTGGGACAATAACAAGTTTAAAGCAGTAAACAGCTCAGCTACATCCAGGTATATTCTAATCTCTGGAACATGGGTTGTGGAAAATGTATTCACTACACGTATAAACGTTTACGCACCTTGTGATAAACTGGAAAACAATCTCTGTGGGAAGAATTTGTGGCATTGAGAAATGTATGGAAGCATCCCTGGTTCGTGGGAGGCGATTTCAACCAAGGCTTTATAGATTGGCAGCTCGAAAAGGGACAGTGGTTGCTGCAATTGCTGTTAATAACAGTCTTAAGGGGATAGGTTGGCAGAATATGTTCATAAGACAATTGCTCAAGAGAAAAGTGAGATCGTTTGAGTCAATGAAAGAAATAATTGAAGAGGAGCTGCTTTAAAACGATACCCTAGATAGAATTTTATGACTTCATGATAAGGCTGGCAATTTTTCAGTTGGTAGACTTACTGATCTGATGGTGAATGCAAATCTAGAAGATACAATGTTTGATTTTGATCAGTTATGAAAAATGAAGGTACCTCCAAAAGTAAAGAATTTTCTTTGGCTTTTGAAATTAGACAGGATCCCTACGAAAGAATTTCTTAGAGCGAGAGGGGTAAAACTTGATGCCAATTCGCTAGGTTGCCCATGGTGTGCTTTAGGGGTGGGAAATACGAATCACCTATTGATGGAATGTAGATTTGCCATTTGCTTTTGGAGGAAATTTTGTAATTGGTGGTCAATATCTTGGTCAAATCTGCTGAATATAGATGATTTTCTCTTTTTGTTTCAATGTTAAATGGACAGGTAAAATAAGGTCACTATGGCTCAGCTCAATAGCATTCGCGGTGTGGAGTCTTTGGTTGGCAAGAAATGAGAAGATGCTTGAAGACAAAGCATCCCCCTGAAGGATCTCTTATTTCTCTTGAAGATGCGAGTTTACTTGTGGATCAAAGCTGTGAATGCAGATTTTTTGATTAATGAAGAGGTATGGTGGAAGAATTCTTTTGAATGCATTAATACAAAAATCTTGCTGCCGGAATGGATTCCACCAAAGAAAGGCGATGCAAAATTCAATGTAGATGATGCTTTTAAAGACAAAGCAGTAGGATGTGGTGGAGTTTTGTGAACGACTGCTGGCGGGCTGGGCAAAGCGAATCTTATTGTTGAATCAGACTCTCAAACTGTTTTAACTAGATTGATGATAAGACCCTCCGACCTTGGCGATGGTGGCAATTGTTTGAAGAGCTAGATGAACTATCCAGGAAAATACCACAGGTAACGTTTGTGTATGCTCTGAGAGAAAGAAATCGATTAGTGGATCACCTTGCAAAATAAGGTATGAATCGCATGGAGCTTTTTAAAGCATGATGGTAACTGCCCTTGTTATCTTTGTAATCCCTTTTAAGATTAAAGAATGTTATGAGGGAAAGGACAGTTGTGTTTTGGGTTTGGTTCATGGCTAAGATCTTCTGCGTTCTGTACTTCATGGTTGCCAAGTTGTTGTGTACTCTTTTCCTCTGTATAGAATTAGAGAAGTTTTTAACGAGACACCAAACTTTGGCTTTTGTCAATAAAAATATAATTTAGCTGATAAAAAAAGAGAGAATACTTTGATACATAAGCCTTCCAATTGTAGGGTTTAGAGATTTAGGTTGTGGATTAGAGGTTTACGTTGTAAGGTGTAGAATTTAAGGTTTATGGTTAGAATTTAGAGTTTAGGATTTATGATTTAAGGTTTAGTTTTAGGGTGTTAGGTTTTAGATTTTATAACTTAAATATAAAGGATTGTGTAATTTTTTTTACACAGCTTGTGTATCAAAATATAACCCTATTAGATACAGTGTTATGTAAGTTAAAAACGGGTTTAGACAGACGTGTTTTCTTAAGTATGACTTATTGAGTTCACTTTTACAATCAGTAAAAAATAAGTATCATTTTGTAAATAAATTCTTTTTCCGTTTTTAATGTATTCATTAAGGCGAGTTCAGTGATTAATCATTCTGTGTTTTATTGGCCTATATAAAGGGCAGATGTTAGCCACAAGTTTTAAGAATATATATGTAAAAAATTTGATGAAACTAATTGATAGAGAGTAGGGTGTAAAAATTTGATTCGTAATCAACTTGAATCATTAATTTGACATGATATTATTCAAATTTGATCCGATTCAATTCGATTAATCTGACCTTTTACATCACTAGTAAAGTCTCTAAAGAGCTGAGATCTTCCCAAGTTTTCCCCACGTGTTTGTCATGCTTTGGCTGTTTTTTTTTTGAGATAATGTAGGGGCGATAATAAGCCTATCCGGCTCACAAGTTAATTGAGCTCAGTTCGGTTAAAGCTCGATTCGAGTGAGCTCGACTTGAGACCTTAACAAGTTGAGCCTAGTGTTGCGTGTAATAAGTGCTACGCACTTGCGCAAGTATACACGTCCCAAGTAATAAAGTGATATGAGTATCGAGTATCGTCTCCACAGGGATTGGTTTGGGCCACTTTGCTTAAGTTACTGCACTGTGAAAATAAAAACTCAATTGATAATAGGAGTTCTAATTAACGAGTAAACTAAGAGCAATAAACTAAAAGAATAGATGAAATCAAAAGAGATAATAGGTCAGGTTATCGTGGGTTGTGGAGTGATAGCCGATTGGATCGTCTTGGTAAAAGAGTGCAAGGGCAACTCAGTTGTCGTGGCAACTTGCACAGCGGGTTGCCTTGGCAACTAATCGATGGTTGCCTGGGCGACTAGCTGGGCAACTACTTGGGCGTCTTGACAGCAACTTCAAGGTTCGACAGAGCGTTCTTCAACGATTTCTTCTTATCCCTAAGTCGAAACTCTAGCTACTTGTGCATGCCTTGATAATACATCCCTGCGTGAATCAAGGGTGAACAACACCAATCTTGCGCTTCTCTTAGCCGTTGAAATCCTTAACTTATTCCTAAGACGGATTAATCTTCACCATCAATAGATTGAATAAAGACCATACTCATTTGTTTCTTGAATCTAACTCTCCCGATATTAGATAAATAGATGAAGTTACGAGATCCTCTCCCAATTCACTCGCAAACAAGAATAAGAACCAAGAATGAGTAAACCTTGAATTGAAAGTGCAAACTCTTATTACCTAAACAAAATCCAATTGTTTTTCACAACAACAAAACACAATAACCCCAACCAATCAAGTTAGTTCATGGTTGGGTTCAAAAGATATACAAAGAATAATCCCCAAACCATGAATCTAATGGAAGCAAAGAAGAAGAAGAAGAAATCGAACTCTCTCCCCCTTGCTCTCTTGTCGAAATCTCTCCCTTCTTGCCCTTTGGAGTTGTCGAAAATCCTCTCTTCTTGCTTACCTCTCTTTGACGGCTTGGTCCTTTAAATAGGACATGGCTAGGTCAAAATCCTTCTTGAGGAGAAAGTTAAGTTGGAATTAAATTATCTTTAAAGAATATAATTCTTTATTATAATTTTATTCCTTTTAGAACTTCTCCTATCTTCTTGGGATTTAATTTCTCTTTAACCTCTTCATGGAAATCAAACCCCTTTGGAATTTAACTTTGCTCCACGTCATCTTGGGCTTGTCTAGTCATCAATTTTGACTACCATATCACCTTATTCTTTATCGAAAATTGCCTTGGCAACTAGCTCGGCATATCCTTCATGCATTGCCCTGGCAACTAGCTCGGCATCTCCTTCATGCATTTCCCTGGCAACTAGCTCTAGCCTTTCTTTGGCAAGTGATCCTGCACATACACACAAAACACACCAAAGCAGCATCTTTTCCCACAAAAATAACCAAGTTATGCAATCAAGCTCAACGATGGAAGGAAACATGGATTAATGCATGAATGACTAATTATGTAACTAATATGAGCCTAAGTCTAACAATAATACGAGTAAAAAAGGTAAGAAAAATAGTACTTTTGAACACTTATCAATATTTATCATGGATCTCATGCATAATCTCATATGCAAAACCACCATTTAAGCCTTCACATCCTTATTCATCCAATAGCAAAGCTTAAAGAGCAAATTATGTATAAATCTCATTATACAAAACATATTTATCCATCATGATACATTAATTCATATATTGGCATTCAAGTGACCCAAAAACAGAACCTTTCCTTATCAAAAACACATTGGATACACGGATTTCACAAGTGGTTCTATTACCTCTCCAAAAGTACTATTTTTAATGCCAATCTTACAATGCTTTTGCTTATTTTTAGGTACCTTTAGTCGCATTGGGATGTTGAAATCATGCATTTACATAAAGAGTTTAGAATTCTGTCTATGCCGGTGTGAAGGGTTGTTTTGTTGGCAATTTTGTAGGTTCAACATAGTATTTGGCACAGAAAAGCAGCGCAGTAAGGAATACTAGAGAGAATGCCGAGTGTTGTTGGCACAGTTGGACCAGACAATGCCAAGCACCAGTTGGCAGAAAAGTGAACTTGATGCCATGCCAAGAAGTTGTTGGACCCCCAAAAAATAGGACAAGATCAGGCTCTGAAAAGATAGCAATTGGATCAATCCTCTAAGAAAATAGCGGATAAGATGGTGCCAAGATTGGTTGGAAGATTCATGCCAAGCTTGGATGTCAAGGCAGCATCGACAGTATGGCGTCAGCCCTAGCCTGATCAGCTCTCATTCAAACTTGGATAAGATGATTATCCATTATCCCTTGAGCATTTGAAATTCAAAAATTGAAGAGCTTATCCTATTTCTTCCTTGCACGCCTATTTAAACACCAACCAAGCAAGCATTTAGGGAGCTTTTAGGAGGAGAGTTCTTCTGGGTGATCGAGTGAGGAGTTGGAGTGCAAGACGATTGATTACCGGCTGCACCTAGGAATGGTGGTTCGACCAGCTTGGCTGAGAGCATGGATCTTGAAGGGCTGCATCGAGAGACCCGTTCTCGCCCATTCTCTCTTTCGAGTTATTTTACCTTGTTTTTAATGATGATGTACTTTGAAAACGTTTATGATTTTTTGGTTAAATTCCTCACCATGAACTAATCTAATAGTTGGTGGGGGATGTTTGCGTTGAACACTTAGTTTTTGATAATAAATATGCCTTGCCAATATTTTATCTATTAGGCATACTTTAATGTTTTCTAAATACTATGCCAAGCGAGAGCTGGCACTATTGGCCTATTGCCCCTCAATATCTTAACAGACTTGGGGTGGCAACGATTAAGTTATTTAATACTAAGGAGAGAAGCTTCGAGAGAAGTCGTTTAAGTAGATGAACTTACTTCTGGAGTGAAATCTACCCCTTAGGAGTATAGATTAGATCTTAATCAAATTGGTTTATTTAAAAGCAAGCATTATAGAGATATAGGGGTCTTTACATGATCAATTTAGGGCAATGACCATCGAGAGAGGCTTTTCTAATTTTGAATCTGCTCGGCAAACAATGCCAAGATAGGTTGTTATTAAAGGCTGGCACGACATGAATAGCGTGAAAACTAGGCATTCCCTGCCAACGCTCATCATTCATTAAAGCACCTTCCTTGCCAACTTCTTTACTTTACTTTTATTTCTTTTCTATTCAATTATTTCCAAAACCAACTTCAAAACAAAACAACTTTTTCTCAAGGCAAGTAACAATCAAGACAATCGAATTCTAAGTCAATCTCTGTGGGATCGATACTCAGCTTATTTCACGCAAAAGACTCATCTTGGCACAATTTTATACTTTTCCAATACATATCTCCTGCCCCTTTTGCCAGCACTTCACCTAGAGAGTCTACAAGTTTTTGGCGTCGTTGCCGGGGATTGCAACAAAGTTGATTGTTTTTAAATTTTTACTTGTCTTTCTTTTTATTTTACTTTTGTTTTTATCAGTGTATGACCAGAAGCCACCCTATGGTGGACGATTGGCCATACGATCCGAAAATTGAGAAAACCTTGCGGAGGTTAAAAAGAAGATTTCGAGAGATGAATAATCAAGGTAATATAAGGAATGGTGTGGTGAACAATAAAGAAAATCCACTTAACAATGAGATGCCACCACCACCTGTTGTCCCAATTGTTGATGAAGAGAGACCTATTAGAGAACATTCGGCACCAACCATTGACAATCTAATGCCGGGACTTGTTGGCACAGAGGTAAATGCTGTCAATTTTAAACTTAATCCGATAATGATTTAAACTCTTTTGAATGTAGGTCAGTTTGATAGAGCACTTACGGGAGATCCAAGGCAACATCTGAAGCAGTTCATAGAGATTTTTTAGTTATTTCAACAAACTGGAGTATCTGAAGATATCGTGAAGCTGAAGTGTTGTGCGTAGTAAGTGCTCCGCAATTGTACAAGTGTACACATCGCAAGTTATAGTATAAAAGATATCGTCTCCATAGGGATTGGTGCCACTTCAAGAATCTAATCTCTTGCACTGTAAAATGTAAGAACACAAAGAGGCGATTATAGGTGTTTTAACTAACAACTAAACTAGAAAGCAATAAAGTAAAAGAATATGTATCAAAAGAGAGATAATAGGCTAGGTTATCGTGAGTTGAGGAGTGATAGCCAATTGGATTGTTTTGGTAAAAGAGTGCAAGGGCAACTCAGTTGCCGTGGCAACTTGCGCAACGGGGTTGCCTTGCAACTAATCGACGGTTTCCTGGGCAACTGACTGGGTAACTATTTGGGCGGCTGGGCAGCAACTTCAAGGTTCGGCAGAGCATTCTTCAATGGTTTCTTCTTATCCCTAAGTCGAAACTCTAGCTAATTATGCATGCCTTGACAATACACCCCTGCGTGAATCAAGGGTGAACAACTACCAGTCTTGCGCTCCTCTTAGCCGTTGAAATCCTTAACTTATTCCTAAGCCAGATTAATCTTCACCATCAATAGATTGAATAAAGACCATACTTATTCGTTTCTTGAATCTAACTCTCCCGATATTAGATAAATAGATAGAGTTACGAGATCCTCTCCCAATTCACTCGCAAACAAGAATAAAAACCAAGAAAGAGTAAACCTTTGAATTGAAAGTGCAAACTCTTATTACCTAAACAAAATCCAATTGTATCTCACAACCACAAAACACAATAACCTTAGCCAAATAGATTTAGTTCATGGCTAGGTTCCAAAGAAACATAAAACAAAGAATCCCTCACATAAAACTAATCAAACAAGAAAGAAAAAGATGAAGAATGGTTGAAAGCCCATGTCGAAATCTCCCCCCTTTGCTCTCTCTTGGAGTTTGACAGCTTGGTCTCCTTTAAATAGGAGAGGGCTAGGTCAAAGTCTTTCTTGAGGAGGAAGTTAAGTTGGAATTAAATACTTTAAAAGAATATAATTCTTTATTATATTTAAATTCCTTATTGATTTTCTCCTATCTTCTTGGGATTTAATTTCTCTTTGACCTCTTCATGGAAATCAAACTCCTTTAGGATTTAACTTTGCTCGACGTCATCTTGGGCTTATCTAGTCATCAATTTTGACTGCCATATCATCTTATCCCTTATCGAAAATTGCCCTGGCAACTAGCTCGACATCTCATTCTTGCACTGGTTCCAGCCTTACTTAGGCAAGTGATTCTGCACACACACAAACAACTATCGGTAGCACCCTTTTTCCACAAAATTAAGCAAAATATGAAATCAAGCTTAACCACCAAGGAAACAATGCAAACATGCATGAATGGTTAATAATGCAACTAATATGAGCCTAAGTCTAGCAATAATATGAATAAAAAGGGTGAATAAAATAATACTTTTAGACACTTAACACCCCCAAACTCGAACTATTGCTTGTCCTAAAGTAATGCAAACTAATAATTACCTGCCAAGACTTCAATTTTCACAAACTTAGCTTTGAACTTGATTTCAATCCTCAGAACCGTAGCACAAAGTATGATTGACTTTTCATTTTTCGGACAACTTAGGAGTTACTCGGAATCAAACTATAATGTTTTTGAGTGTGTGCATAGTTGTGTGCAAGTTGATTTTTTGGATTCTATGTAAACAAGAGGTTTTCAAATTACTTCCTTGGGTTCTTTTAACATGTTTTAACTAGAGCCGGTTTCGAGCACCTCTAGTGTTTTTTTAGTTTTCTTAAGTTAATTAATTTATTTGACTAGAGCCAGTTTCGGGCACCTCTAGCGATCAATTTTTAGCATATACTAGAGCCAATTTCGGGCACCTCTAGTATTCATCCAATTTTTATTCTAATCCCTCAATTTTTTAACTATCAACCTAAGTTCGCTAGAATTCCTTAAATCAATCAAGCCACAACAGTGTTTTTTTTAAGTTTAGCATCATATTAGGATTCTAAATGTTTCTATGGTTATCCTAGAATAAAAAGTTCTATCAATTAGTACATTGACAATGTCATCATCGGATATTCATCAAATCTAGGCAATTCTTGTTCCAACTAAAGGCATGGCAAGCAATTGATGTATCCTAAATGCAATACTTAAGATGAATGCAACTAAACATGGTAACTAACTAGTAACAATCCCCCCCAAACTCGAGTGAGGCATTGTCCTCAATGCATGCAACAAAGTTAAATAAAAATAAAATAAAAATAAAGAAAAGTAAAATGCAAACGAGGACTTACTCCGAGAGATCGTCGTCGTGGATGATTAGTTTCCTTTTGGCCAGTGTCTTGATTCTTTGCTTGAACGTGGTGGTTGCTTCCTTGTTGCCGATGGTGGAATCGATCCTCGTACGGGGTTTTCCTCATCGTCCTCATCATCATTTTCCTCAATGTCATTGGCCTTTCACTTGGGCTTGGAGGATTCGATTGGTGCGGTCTTTGTTGGTGCAATGGAGGACTCATCCGAATATGAAAAATCAGATAATGATTCAATACGAGTTGATTCGGGCATAGGCGCTTTACCTTTGGCTTTTGTAGTGGTTGTCGGGGCGTCTTTAGCTTTGGTTGCCGTGGAAACTACGTCATTGGTTGCCGTAGCAAGGATTTCGGCAGGAAAGATGGGGAACGACACACGGCTATCCAGGTACTTTTCAAAGATGACTTGGGTGATGGCATTGTTGTGATCCTTCATGTACCGCATGAACATTAGTTGCCAGTCTTCAATTTGCCTAAGGTAGTTCGCCAAAGGTTGTAAGAGTGCTTCAAGTTATCCTGGGGTTGTTGGCCGAGTTGCCCGGGCATCAGTTGCTTGGGCATTAGGAGTTGCCGAGGCGGCAGGAGTTGTTGCGGCAATTGAAGGTGTTGGGGATTTTACCGGTGCCTCTCCCATTAGCTTTCGGATTTGTGCTCGATTCCAACCGAACTTTGGTAGGGCCTTTTCATCAGTGGACTCACTTGGGACATGCATCTCCTTGCAAAGATTGGAAATTAAGCAAGGAAAGAAAAGATAACCCTTGTCTTTTGTGCTACACACAAAAATCTCATCACAAATAATTTTTCCAATGTTAATGATGCGATTATGAAAAATAAAATGTATGAGCAAAAGACGAGGTGTATCAACGATGATATTGTGTGTTGTGGGCATTAAAGAAGTTTTAACAAACTTATTCCATAATTTTGCCTCTTGTTGAAGGTGAAGGCGATTTACCGTGCCCTTGTATTTACCGTCGTTCCAATGAGTCCCCGGTAGAGTGAGTTCTTGAAGCACCTTGTCCAGTTGCTTTGGCGTTAGTTGATCAACAAAGGCTTGATGCTCGTCCTTCTCAACGTAGAGCTCGTAAAAGTTGTTGATGCTTTCAGGGCTTATGAGTATAGCCCAGTTTCGATTGATGGCAAAAGATTTTCCACTTTGATGTGCAATCCTTTGGAATATGAGTGGTTCAAGGCCAAAATCTTGATGAGAGTTGGAGTATTCGAAGCCTTGTTCTTCGCAAATCTTTCGACTTTCAAACTTGGAGTGAAATTTTTCTTGAACCACCGGTGTAGCAAACTTGGAGTATTTGATTTTGGATGCCATGGATGATCTTGGTTGTGAGTTTGGTAGAAACAAAGAAAAGAAAGCAAATGAAACTAAAGAGTTGCAAGGTGAAAAGTAGGAATAGGTTTCTTGGAAGTTAAGGGTAATGGGCTATATAGAAAAGATAAGTAGTAAATATGGTGGGTGGGATTGATTGGAAAGAAAGAAAACAAGGGTGTTAATTGGGGGAAGGGAGCGGCAAAGGGATTTGGGGAAGGGGAAGGGTTTGGCCGGCTAATAGGGTTTATTTAGGGTAAATTGGAGGCTTAATATAACCCTTAGATTTAGCCCATTAGTTTCCTTGTTGAAGAAGCTTCCTTCTTGAATCAAATTCCTCTTTATCTTGAACTATTTTCATACAATTCAAAAACAAATAAAATAAGGCTTAAAATTAAATATAAGCTAATAAAAGAAAATAAATAAAGATGTGCAAAGAAATTCTTAAACCTAAAATTTAAAAACAATTAGATAAATATGAAAGAAAGATGTAGTCTTAATCTTAAAGAAAATAAATAAATCTATCCTAAAAAGAGAAATAACCGAAATTAACAAATAATAATAATAAAATTAAATAGTTCGAAAAAATAAAAATAAAAAGAAAATATCGAAAGGAGAGCATGCTCATGCATCTCCTAAAGTGACCACTTCTTTGTTACGTTCCACATAGGCACCGTTGTAGTGCTTCAATCTTTGTCCGTTAACTTTGAATTCATGTTCGTTAGTGATGGACTTGATTATCACGACACCATGGGAGAATGGTTTGACAACTTCGAATGGTCCACCATCTTGATTTTAGTTTTCCTGGGAAAAGTTTCAGCCGAGAATTGAATAAGAGAACTAGTTGCCCTGGCATGAATTGCCGCGACAATAGTTTCCTATCATGCCATTGCTTTGTTTTCTCCTTGTAGATTCGTGCATTCTCATAGGCGAGTGCACGGAATTATTCTATCTCGTTGAGATCTAGTAAACGCTTTTGTCCGACACTCTCCCAGTCCGTATTCACGGTTTTGATTGCCCAATATGCTTTGTGTTCGATTTCCACTGGTAAGTAACAAGTTTTTCCATAGACGAGGCGAAACGGGGACATTCCCAGCGGTGTTTTGAATGCGATTCGGTAAGCCCAAAGTGCTTCGTCTAGTCTTGTAGACCAATCTTTTCGAAAAGGATTTACAACCTTCTCAAGGATATTCTTCAATTCCCGGTTAGAAATTTCTGCTTGCCTATTAGTTTGTGGATGATATGCCATGGCAATTTTGTGTGACACGCTGTAGCGTTGCAACATCTTGGCAAAAAGTCTGTTGTCAAAGTTCTTGCCTTCATCACTGATAAATTACTCTCGACATCCCAAACCGTGTAAATATATTTTTCTACAAGAATCGTTGTACGGTCTTAGAATCGTGGGCGGGAACTACAGCTGCCTCAACCCATTTAGACACGTAGTCGACGGCAAGTAGAATGTAGAGGTTGCCGAATGAAGACGGGTAATGTCCCATAAAATCAATCTCCCATACATCGAACAATTCCACCTCAAGGATGTTTTGGAGCGGTATCTCATGTCGTCTAAAGATATTTCCCGTCCTCTGGCAACGATCACATTTCTTGTAAAACTCTTGGGCATCTTTGTACAGTGTTGGAAAATACAAACCAGATTGCAAAACTTTAGCCGCAGTACGTGTTCCTCCAAAATGTCCTCCATAGGGTGAAGAATGGCATTGCCAAAGTACATTATACTGCTCATCTTTAGGGATACATCGGCGTATAATCTGATCTGCACATTATTTAAACAAAAGAGGCTCGTCTCAGAAATAATGCTTAGCATCATGGCGGAACCGCTTCTTTCCTTGATGAGTAAGGCCATAAGGTAAAATACCACAAACAAGGAAATTAACCAAATCCGTGTACCAGGGTATTGTCGAGGCATATGTGGTATTCGTGGCAACTGCTTCTATGGTTGCCGTGGCATGCGCGTCTAGAGTTGTTGCGGCATGCTCGTTAAGGGTTACCGAGGCATACGCATTAGTGGTTGCCGAGGCATACACGTCTGGAGTTACCGAGGCGTGCGCACCAAGGGTTGCCGAGGCATGCACGTCTAGAGTTGTCAAGGCATCGAGGGTTGCCAAGGTATGCGCATCTGTGGTTGCTGAGGCAACTAACAATTGCTCATTCAGGAATGCATCGTATATCTCTAAATCCGTGTCCTCATCCCTATTGTGTTCTAAGCATGATAAGTGATCGGCCACTTGATTTTTTGTTCCTTTCCTGTCCTTAATTTCAATGTCACACTCTTGTAAAAGCAATATCCAACGAATCAAATGAGGTTTGGCATCATTTTTAGCAAATAGATACTTAATTGCCGAATGTTTCGTATGGACAATTACCTTTGTACCAATCAAATAGAATCGGAACTTGTCAAATGCGAAAACTACGGCTAGTAACTATTTCTCTGTTGTTGTGTAATTCACTTGAGCGCTATTAAGAGTTGTACTAGCGTAGTATATCACATGAAAGGTCTTACTTGTGCGTTGGCCTAGGACTGCTCCTACCGTAAAATCACTTGCATCACACATGAGCTCAAAAGGTAGTGTCTAATCGGTGGAACGACAATGGGTGCCGAGGTAAGCTTTTCCTTTAGGGTTTCGAATGCTTGGGCACAAGAATCATCAAAATTGAAGACTTTATCCTGTTCAAGAAAATTTCACAATGGTTTAGTAATCTTAGAAAAATTATGAATGAACCTCCTGTAAAAACCTGCATGTCCAAGAAAGCTTCAGATTCCTTTAAAAGAACTTGGTGGGGGTAATCTCTCGATCACGTCCACCTTGGCTTTGTCTACTTCAATTCCCTTGGATGAAATCTTGTGTTCGAGCACTATTCCTTCATCTACCATAAAATGACACTTCTCTCAATTAAGGACTAAATTAGATTCTTCACATCTTGCCAACACCTTCTCTAAATTGTCGAGGCAACCATCGAAGTCATTAACAAATACAGAAAAGTCATCCATGAATATTTCAAGGAAGTCTTCGACCATGTCTGAAAAGAGTGCCATCATGCATCTTTGGAAGGTTGTCGGGGCATTTCAAAATCCGAATGGCATTCTTCAGAAAGTATAAGTACCGTATGAGCATGTGAAGGTTGTCTTTTCTTGATCTTCTAGTGCTATGGCAATTTGATTGTAACATGAATAACCATCAAGAAAACAATAAAAGGGTTTACCTACAAGATGGTCAAGCATTTGATCAATAAAGGGTAAAGGGAAATGATCTTTCCTAGTGGCTTTGTTTAGCTTTCGGTAATCCATACAAACCCTCTAACCGGTCACAGTCCTGGTTGGAATGAGTTTGTTGTTTTCATTACTTACCACCGTTATACCTCTCTTTTCGGTACACATTATACCAGACTTACCCATGTACTATCAGAGATAGGGTATATGATGCCGGCGTCAAGCCACTTGATGATTTCTTTCATACAACCCCTTTCATGGCATGATTTAGTCTCCTCTGGGCCTCAATCGAAGGTTTGTGATCATTTTCCAACAAAATCTTGTGCATGCACACTGCCGGGCTAATTCCTTTCAAGTCGGCAGTTGTCCATCCTATCGCCTTCTTGTGTAGCATCAACATGTCGATCAGCTTCTTTTTCTGCTCAGGCTGTAACTTAAAGGAAATAATTACAGGCAATGTATTATCAGTTCCCAAGTAAGCATATTTTAGTTGCCCTGGCAACTGTTTCAAATCAAGAATCGGTGGTTGTTCAATGGAGGGCTTTTCGAGTTTACCTTCCTTACCTGAGTAATCCAATGGTTCAAGGTATGTACCTGGTCGATTAACTAACCAATTTGCCTCTTATTGTTATTCCTCATCGGTCAGTTCTTCATACCCCTCAAGTTCCTCTTGATCGGCAATATAGTTACCGAGGCAACTAAATTCTTCGTCGAAGTCAAACTCTACCGTGGCATGAAAAAGTTGGCATTCTTTTGGATCATCGACATGCCTTAGTGTTTGGAACACATTCAGTTTAACTTGCTGGTCATTTACCCTCATTGTGAGTTCACCCTTTTCAACATCGATCAAGGTTCTCCCTGTTGCTAGGAAGGGTCTCCCGATAATGATAGGTGTATGCTCATCTGCTTCACAATCCAAAACAATAAAGTCAACGGGAAAAATAAATTTATCAAGTTTTACCAGTATGTCTTTGATTTTTCCCTCTGGATGCACATAGGATCTGTCGACTAGCTGTAGTATAACTGTTGTAGGTCTTGCCTTCGCGATTCCTAGTTTCTGGAAAATCGATTGAGGCATCAAGTTTATGCTTGCTCCAAGGTCACATAATGCTTTCCCGACATAGTGGTTTTTGATAGAACATGGTATTGTGAAACTTCCGGGATCTTTCAAATTTGGTGGCATGCGATTATGCAACATGGCCATGCATCCCTCTGTTGCAGCAACTATTTCAAACTCTCATAGCCTTGTTCTCTTGGACACAATGTCTTTCAGAAACTTGGCATAGTTCGGCATTTGTTCAATCGCCTTAACCAATGGCAAGTTGATGTGGACTTGCTTTAGGATATCAAGAAACTTCTTGAATTGATATTCTTGCTTTTGACGCTTCAACCTTTGTGTGAATGATGGTGGAAGTAAGATATCTTCAATCTTTTCATTGGTCTGGAACCTGATTGACGGCATTGCCGGGGCAACTGGAGTTGTCGAGGCATCATCAACTGGGGTTGCTGTGGCGTGCCCATCGTTGGTTGCCGCGGCATCCTTATCGCTGGTTGCCGAGGCATGCTTGTCGCTGGTTGCAGCGGCATTTCCTGGTTCAGCATCTGAGGCTTTGCCGCTGAGTTCATCTTGTTCTTTTTGTGGAGTTTTGTTTGATGCGAGAGCTTGAGCCTCCTTAAGTTGTCAGCCACTTCTAGTGGTGATCGCCTTACATTGATCATGGCCAGTTCCTTTTACGACTTCAATATCGCTAGGTAAACCTCCTTGCGGTCTAGTATTCAGGTTTTGAGCAAATTGTATGACTTGAGTTTCCAATGATTTGATTGCCGTCTTTTGGTTTTGCAATCTCATCTCGGTCCTATTAATAAAAGCATCAGTTCTTTTTATGAAGTTACTATTCTCAGCCATATAAGATTCAGTTTTCAACATAAAAGCATTGAGAGAATTTTCCAAAGAACTAGATGTTGTCGGTTGTTGCTGCAGAAACTGCTGTCGTGGCATATTCTGCTGGAATCCCGATGCTTGTGTATTCTGATTGTTCTGGTTTAGAGCGTTATTGGGATTCCTTCATGAAAAATTTGGGTGCTTCTTCCAAGATGGATTGTATGTGTTGGACATCACATTGTTGTTCCGGTTGTAATTCCCCACATTAAAGCTGGATTCCAGATTCTGCATACATTCAGAAGAATTATGGTTACCACCACATAACTCACAAAAGGAATCTACTACCTTGACCTCATGTGTGTTGTTTTGTTTCTGAATATTCTGGACCATCTTGTTTAGAGTGGCCAAATTGTGCCGAAATTGAATCTGGTGATCCCAGTTCATGTATTATGGCTTGGCATCTAACTCCTCCTCTTATAGCAGATAGGAACTGATAATCATTCTTGGCGAGCCTGTTTAGAATTTGCATTGCTTTCTCCGGTGACTTACTAAGAGTATGCCATTTGCCGAGGCATCCAGCATCATCCTTGCTGGTGTATTCACAGCATTGTAAAACACTGTTACTTGTGTCCACACTGGGAATCCATGTAGGGGGCATTTGTGTAGAAGTTCTCTATATCGCTCCCAAGCCTCGTACATGGATTCATCATCTACCTGCCGAAAAGAAGTAATTTCGTTATGAAGCTTATCAGTCAAATTTGTAGGATGAAATAGAGCAAGGAAATCACAGCAAAGATCGGTCCAAGATCCTATTGATCCGGTAAGAATACTATTCAACCATGCTTTCACCCTATCCCTTCAGTTGCTGAGCCGCCAAATTGACCAATTGTATTGATCATATTGAACATCACCGGTTTCAACTCAAAGTGGTCGGCTTCAATTTCAGGTGTGATAACTCATGGATTGAGTCCTTCAAGATCTTCTTCAAGATAGTCTCGAATAGTTCTGTTTCGTGCAAGAATCACTCCTCCTCCTGCTGGAACATGCTGATTCATATTGCCGTCTTGATTAGTCATTCCTAATATTAACCTTTGTCTGAGTCTTTGCAAGGTTCTTTCGATTCCTGGATCAAAGGGATATTCTGATGTAGTTGGTCTCGCACTGGTCATATACCAATGCAAAAAGTTTGTTAACCCTTCGAATCTTAAACAAGAAAAATAAAAGTGCAAGAAAATAAAAAACAAAGTCGCTATTGCCAATCCCCTGCAACGGTGCCAAAAACTTATTGCGCGTAATAAGTGCTCTGCAATTGTGCAAGTGTACACGTCGCAAGTTATAGTATAAAATATATCGTCTTCACAGGGATTGGTGCCACTTCAAGAATATAATCTCTTGACTGTAAAAAGTAAAAACACAAATAGGCGATTGTAGGAGTTTTAACTAACAACTAAACTAGAATGCAATAAAGTAAAAGAAGAAGCAATCAAAAGAGAGAGAATAGGCCATGTTATCATGAGTTGAGGAGTGATAGCCAATTGGATCGTCTTGGTAAAAGAGTGCAAGGGCAACTCAGTTGCCGTGGCAACTTGCGCAGCGGGGTTGCCTTGGCAACTAATCGACGGTTGCCTGGGCAACTGTTTGGGCGGCTGGGCAGCAACTTCAAGGTTCGGCAGAGCGTTCTTCAATGGTTTCTTCTTATCCCTAAGTCGAAACTCTAGCTAATTGTGCATGCCTTGACAATACATCCCTGCGTGAATCAAGGGTGAACAACAACCAATCTTGCTCTCCTCTTAGCCGTTGAAATCCTTAACTTATTCCTAAGCCGGATTAATCTTCACCATCAATAGATTGAATAAAGACCATACTTATTCGTTTCTTGAATCTAACTCTCCTGATATTAGATAAATAGATAGAGTTACGAGATCCTCTCCCAATTCACTCGCAAACAAGAATAAAAACCAAGAATGAGTAAACCTTTGAATTGAAAATGCAAACTCTTATTACCTAAATATAATCCAATTGTATCTCACAACCAAAAACACAATAACCTTAGCCAAATAGATTTAGTTCATGGCTAGGTTCCAAAGAAACACAAAACAAAGAATCCCTAACATAAACCTAATCGAACAAGAAAGAAAAAGATGAAGAATGGTTGAAAGCCCTTGTCGAAATCTCTCGCTTTGCTCTCTCTTGGAGTTTGAAGGCCTGGTCTCCTTTAAATAGGAGATGGCTAGGTCAAAGTCTTTCTTGAGGAGGAAGTTAAGTTGGAATTAAATACTTTAAAAGAATATTATTCTTTATTATATTTAAATTCCTTCTAGATCTTCTCCTATCTTCTTGGGATTTAATTTCTCTTTGACCCCTTCAAGGAAATCAAACTCCTTTGGGGTTTAACTTTGCTCCACATCATCTTGGGATTATCTAGTCATCAATTTTGACTGCCATATCATCTTATCCCTTATCGACAATTGCCCTGGCAACTAGCTCGGCATCTCCTTCATGCACTGCCCTGGCAACTGCTTCGGCATCTCCTTCTTGTATTGCCCTAGCAACTGGTTATAGCCTTGCTTAGGCAAGTGATTCTGCACATACACAAACAACTATCGCCAGTACCATTTTTCCATAAAATTACGCAAAATATGAAATCAAGCTTAATCACCAAGGAAACAATGCAAACATGCATGAATGACTAATAATGCAACTAATATGAGCCTAAGTCTAGCAATAATATGAATAAAAAAGGTGAATAATATAGTACTTTTAGACACTTAACATGAAGTTATTCACTTTTTCCTTAAGAGATAGAGTTAAGCTGCGAGGTGAGATCATTACATTCAGACAAGCGGAGGATGAGAACTTATATGATGCCTGGGAAAGATTTAAAGATTTGTTGAGAATGTGTCCTATGCATGAATTCCCGAATTGGACTCAAATACAAACCTTTTACAATGGATTGAATGCACAAACGAGGACTGTTGTTGATGCTTCAGCAGTTGGTTCGTTGCTTGACAAGAAGTATACCGAGGCTATTGACATTCTTGAGAGGATTACAATCAATGATCTTAAATATCATGTTGCCATACTTGGGATCGGAACCAAAAATAGTGGGAAATTACAGGTTGATGAACTAACGTCCATTCATGCCGAGATTTCCAACCTCACTAGCATGGTGAGAACATTGCAAAAGACAGGGAGTCCCAAGAAGTTAAAGCATTAGACCTATTATGTACAATTTGTGGAGAGAACCATCATGTGGAAGAATGCCCGCCAACCCTGAATCGATAAATTTTGTTGGCAATGTTAATCGTTACTATAATCATAACTCCATTACTTATAATGCGGGTTAGAGACAACACCCTAACTTAGCATAGAGAAATCAAGAGGTAACCAGTACAATACCAATACCAGTACAATACCCAGAAGCGGTTCCGCCATGATGCTAAGCATTACTTTTGGGACGAGCCTATTTTGTTTAAACAATGTGCAGATCAGGTTATACGCCGATGTGTCCCTGAAGAAGAGCAACAGAATGTACTCCGACAATGCCATTCTTCACCCTATGGAGGACATTTTGGAGGAACTCGTACCGCGGCCAAAGTTTTGCAATCCGGTTTGTATTGGCCAACATTGTACAAAGATGCCCAAGACTTTTACAAGCAATGTGATCGTTGCCAGAGGACGGGCAATATCTCTAGACGACATGAGATGCCGCTCTAGAACATCATCAAGGTGGAATTGTTCGATGTGTGGGGGATCGATTTTATGGGACCTTTACCATCTTCATTCGGCAACCTCTACATCTTACTTGTCGTCGACTACGTGTCTAAATGGGTTGAGGCAGCTGTAGTTCCCAACAACGATTCCAAGACCGTGCAACGATTCTTGTAGAAAAACATATTTACACGGTTTGGGATGCCGAGAGCAATTATCAGTGATGAAGGCAAGCATTTTGACAACAGACTAATTGCCAAGATGTTGCAACGTTTCGGCATATCACACAAGATCGCCACGGCATATCATCCACAAACCAATGGGCAAGCAGAAATTTCCAACCGAGAATTGAAGGGTATACTCGAGAAAGTTGTAAATCCCTCTGGGAAGGATTGGTCATTAAGACTAGATGACGCACTTTGGGCATATCGCACTGCATTCAAAACACCCTTAGGTATGTCCCCCTTCCGACTTGTCTATGGCAAAACATGCCATCTACCGGTGGAAATCGAACACAAGGCATACTGGGCAATCAAGACCGTAAATATGGATTGGGAAAGTGCCGGACAAAAGCGTTTGTTGGACCTCAATGAGATAGAAGAATTCCATGCACTCGCCTATAACAATGCACGAATCTACAAGGAGAAAACAAAGCAATGGCATGACAAGAAACTATTGCCGCGGCAATTCATGCCAGGGCAACTAGTTCTCCTATTCAATTCTCGGCTAAAACTTTTCCCAGGAAAGCTGAAATCAAGATGGTCGGGACCATTCGAAGTTGTCAAACCATTCTCCCATGGTGTCGTGATAATCAAGTCCATCTCTGACAACCATGAATTCAAAGTTAATGGACAAAGATTGAAGCACTACAATGGTGCCCATATGGAACGTAACAAGGAAGTGGTCAACTTAGGAGATGCATACTACTTAGAATATTCGGGGGCAAGGGCAAGAGACGACAAACTTGATGGATTAAGTACGAGAAATTGCCCAATGGCTCCAGTTCCTAGTATGGGATGCTATCAGACTTAGGGAATGCGTAAAGGGAGAGTCAAAAAATGAACAAAGGCTGTCTTAGTGTGGGTCGTATGTCTAGCGGTTTTCTATCATTGTTGTAATGAAACAATATCTCTATCAACACAAGTTGTTTAACGAGGATATTTGCCAAATCAGTGTTTCTCTTTGCATTCATGCATGTTTATATTATCTCGCATATATTTTCAAGATTTGTAAAGTATAGAAATTGATTAAAGGTTTTCATAAGAAGGAACTCTGGCGCTTCGTGTTTGCATTTATTTGTGCATTTCTGAGTGTTTGCTTACGATTATTTACTTCTACCATGCATACGATTTATTGCATGCATTAATTTATGAAAAAATAAAATTAATTGTTAGGGATCTCGTACCAGTGATCAAGGGTCCTATATTCGCACTTCTCTGACATCAAAAAAGGCAAATGGAAGAAAGTTTTGCAAAGATAGAAGCTGATCTAAGGGGGCAATTAGAGCGGGCTCAGTTAGAATTGAGGGACACCATCATCAAATCCCAACAAGATATGATGAAAGAGACATCTCAGATGTTACAGCTCAATCATGGAGAGGACCCAAGATGTAACACCCATAACTTATACTCGTAAATCGAATATACATTAAAGATGTTACAGAGTCGTTTAAAGAAATCTCGACTTATAAATTTATTTTTACAAGTATTTACAAATTTTAGTTTGTAAATCTAATCCTTTCTCGGTTTCTTGAAAACACAACCTATTTGCAGTTAGCTAGTTTCAACCCTAAATTAATTATTTTAAAACATATTTGGCAATTATTAAAAACAACAGTTCAATTCAGGGTGAAAACTAGGTTCGCTATCTAGGCCATTTCTTGACTTTAGAATCTTTACGCGATTACCGATTATTCGTATTAGCAAAGTAATTTATCCTTTCTACCTTAGCTTTATTCTGTTACAATGCTAATGCCTTATTTTTCTTTATCCATATACGATTCATCATCAAAACTGATTACTTATCAATCATTTAGTCTAATTTAATGCATCATACTCTACTAGCAACTAAATAATTACATGCCCACTAGATATTATCATAAGCTAGAATATCTTACTGATGTTTTGTAGATTGAAGCTTGATCAGCATGCTCGACTCCTCTTCGAATACTCCATCTTAATCTACGTGTGAAACAAACACACGCTAAGTACGAACTTAGTGAGGCAAAACTTATAAATCAAAGTAAAGCACTTTAATTTTAATAAAAATTGCATAATAAATAAAATATTGAATATAACATATAAGAATTTAGAATCGTATAGAATGACTTATCGAAGTCTTTCCTCTGTCATGTAACCTGTAAAAATCAACATCTCATATACATATATAAGGCAATGTCATGTCAAGTCAATTACCAGTAAATCACTTGTTTTCATTTGAATCATATCACTTCCACTTTTCACTTTCCTTTAGATCACTTGTACTTGTTACTTTTTATTCAATTCATAGCCCAATGTAATGTAATTGAGAATGCATAGTATGGGAGTCACTATTGAGTATGCACATGTGCGGCATCAACTAATATGTTGTGCCATAATAAATCACTGTATCACTATATCACTTTATAACTGCTGTAAACTTACTAGCATCACTGTTCCACTTTATAACTGTTGTACTTATACATCACTGTATCAGTAGGTCATAGTTGTAGAACACAACGTCACTGTATCACTATATCACTATACTCCACCTCATTGGCATGCCAATTATACCAAGAATCTCAATAACCATACAAAGGGCTTTTTAACATCAATATCTTGTAAAGATCATTATAAACCATTTAAAATTATTGTAAAATATATCAATTTACGATTCAAATTCTTTTTCTTTCAAATCATTCTAGGTTGACATATTATATTTCTTTCTCATATTATATATAATATGTAAAAATACACTCACCTGGGCCATTTATTAGCTTGTCTCACTAAGCTCTACTCTATCATTTCCTTCATAATACCTCAACCCTTCTTTTGATCCAAATCAAACTTCATTGATTATATAAATACGAATAACATTCGTTAGATTCAAATCTAACAATACTTCAACCATGCTATCGAATCTAGTCATTCGAATATACAAAATGTCTAAAAGTTTTTTCTTCCTTATATTGTCCAAAACACATTTTTGGTCTTTAATGACGATTTAGAACTTCCATTAACCCCTTTCAAACTTACTATTTAACCTTAGATACAAAATGCATCAATTCTCATTTTCTGACAGATTGCACTACCTTCAAAGAAATATTTCTATAAAATATTATAAAACTCAGAATTCGATTCCGTTTGTTCTGAAAGAAACTAGATTCAATAAACTTTTCAACCATATAAATTAATAGCCCAAATTCAACTTGTACGATTTATGGCGAATTTTCAAAGTCAATTACAATGCTGGAATTCAGAACAGAATGGTGCTCTGTTTTCTGGCCTTTCATCACTTAAAAATTCATATCTTTTGACTCAGAACTCGAAATTAGTTTCCGTTTGTTGGAGGTGAAACTATACGAGCAAATCTATACATCGGTTTAAAATTCATCTTCTAACCATTTTTTAGAATTTATGGTGAATTTTCAAACTTACTGTCAAAACCAGTCTTCTACATAGGTTCCATAATTAACTTCAACTTTTATACTAACTTCTCCTTACTTCTCTACTTGTCAATTTAGTCCAATTATTTGATTTAAACCACCAACTTATCACCTTCTTCATCAAATAATTATTCACAATAGTTCCCTCTAATTTTCCTTCTTTATCGAATGGCCACTAATAATGCAAAGGTAAGGATCCAAATTTCTTAACTTTACAAATTAGTCCTCAATTCAACATTACCACCTTAATTCCATCATTACAACTAAAATTCAGATTTATTCCTTAACCAAAACCTCATTTCCAAATTGGTCACTTAACTTTGACAAATTGTCAAAATGGTCACTAATTCAATTTAACATCAGTTTAGCATTCTAACATCAATTTCACATCTCCAACATCCTTAATAACATAAATACACACCAAATCCATACAAATTCAAATTTGGTCCTCTAACTTTTAAGATTTCCGAATTGGTCCCTATCAAATTAACTTAGGGTCTTGTTTCCAAACAACAAATCAAGCTTACTAAATCATTAATTCAACATCACAAGCCCTAAATTAAACTTAAATCCATAAACCCTAATCATCTTCATAATAATCTAAACATGTAGAACTTAGATCCCAACTCAATATCATGATTTTAACATCATACTAACTTGATTCAATCATGAAATCATAAAATCTCAAAATCCCCAATTGATCCATAAACCCTAATTTCTTTCTCATATAAATTCTCATAAATCAAGCATGAATTCCATGAATTATTGTTATCAAAAGATAGAGCTTGAAGAGTAGAACAACTTTGTAGTTGAAGAGATTACCTGAAAACCGTGTTTTGGGGCTTGAATCGAGCTTGAAAAGTTTTCTCTTTCTTTTCCTAGCTCTCACATTTTTGCCAGAAAAGATGAACATTTTGTTCATCTTTTCACCATTATTTTACATATATATCTATTAAATGAATATTAAATTAATCTAATAGTGAAATTACAATTTTGCCCTTTTTATCCAATAATTGAGATTGATTTTATCATCAATCAAAGGCCAAGATTTAAACTTCCATTTCCTCTTTCCAAAATTGCCCTTATAACTTTTTAAATTTTTCAAAATTGTCATTGGGGCCAAATGACCAATTTGCCCTCCAACTAGTTTTTGTTTACTAGTTTGCCATTCTTGTAAAAATTCAACTAAGTCTAGCTGGAATCCAAACAAATATAATAAAATATTCATAAAATAGTATTTTATGACTTTTCCATGACTTTTGGATCAGCCTCTGAAATTCCAGTTCGATCCGGTTTTCCGATATTCATAAAATACTTGTACTGTGATTTTACCTTTTTTGAGCTATTGGATTTATTCCGAAAATTCTATATTTCCATATTCAGGAAATAAACTCTATTATCCCATAAAAACTTCCTTTTCCAAGGACTTAGACTGAATTTTCTTAACCAGTCTATTTTCCCGATACTTATCGAAAATCTTCATAGAATAAAATTCCTCTTAGAATTCCTTTATCGATAATCCATACGAATTTTCTCTACTCTTACTAAGTCCAAAATATTGATCAGAAACACTTTTATGGGACCTTTCCGAAGGTCACCATCCTTGTATTTCTCTGGCCTGAGCACGCTTAACAATTTTGTTCAATCCAAATTCAGTACCTTTTACTGCATCTTAATTCTTAAAACCGATATCAAGGTACTTATTTAGATCTGATTCACTCTTATACTAAATAATATTAATTATTGGGGAAATTTACACTTTAATCCCCAAACTTTTCCAAAGTTTATACTTTAACCACCAAAACTTTCAAAGTTTACAATTTGGTCACTAGCCAAAAATTGGGATATTACACAAGAGAAAATGGTGTTGTCGAGAATCCTACTAAAAAATTGGGAGACCCTTCGTATCCCCTGATCTTAAAAAAAACCCTATTCATCAATCCTACACCGAACCCTCTACAAGGGGTATCCTCATCTCTTCAAGCTGGCGCCTCTGCCCAAGCTCAACCGGCCGTGACCTTTGAAATTGTCCAAAATATCATAGACAACATCCCAGACTTTGATGAGTTGGAAAAGTTGAACCAAGTGGAGGCAGAATTCTCAAAACATTTGGAAAAAACCAAGAAAGATCTCAAAGAAAAATTTTGGGTAAAGGAGGATGAGGAAGGTTCCTGTGGGCTGAACGCTAGAGATCTTAGTTTGGTTCCCGATGTGGAGATCCCGTACAAGTTCAAGGCCCCAGAATTTGAGAAATTCGATGGAACAACTTGCCCCACTGCCCATATAACCATGTTCTGCCGCAAGATGGCAGGTTATACTGAAAATGAGAAGTTGTTGATTCACTATTTCCAAGATAGTTTGGTAGGGTCTGCCATGAGGCGGTATAATCAGTTAACACGTGCTCAGATCAAGTCTTAGAAGGATTTATCCAAAGCCTTCATAGAACAATACAAATATATAACAGAGTTGATCTCGAACTAATTCCTACTGTAAGGTTTGGAACAGTCGCCTGATGAGAATTTTCACCAATACGCTCAACAATGGCGAGACATGGCAGCTCAGGTTTAACCCTCGATTCAAGAAAGAGAAATTACTCCTTTGTTTGTGGATAATCTAAAAGAAGTGTTGTATGATCGCCTGATAAACCACCCTGCCGTCAGCTTTACGGATTTGGTCCTAGAGGATGCTATAAAAAGGGAAAAATAAACAAACCCTACCCTTAGAAGGGAGATGACTCTCACATTATTATGGTGGGTTCTCACTCAACCAATCGGCCTCAAGGCCACTGTCGTAACCATTCATCATGGTCTGCAAAGCCTTCAAAGGTTTTTCGTCTAGTTCCAATCTCGTACACTGATATGCTCCCAACGCTCGTTGAAAGAAAGCTTTTGACCCTTGTCCAATCCAAGCCAAATTCTCCTCCCTATCCCGAGGGTTATGATGTTAGTGCCATATGTGACTACCATGTGGGAGGTACGGGCCATACTACGGAAGATTGTGGAGCCCTGAAAAACAAGGTTCAAAGTCTGGTTGAGATTGGCCTTTTGAGGTTTTAAGGAGAAAGAATGGTGAACATGACTTTTGGGAGGTGGTGATTCCCCAGTTTTCCTTCAAGAGTTCATTTGTTTATATTTCCTGGCATTTTGCACTTTCTTTTGTAGCAATGCATCAAACCAACTTTGCTATTGTTTTCCCGAAAGTAGCAAGGATCTTGTTAGGGCTTATGTCATGTTTGCTTTCTTTTTTCATTTCGATAAATGGATGCATCTTTTAATTAAATATATATGTGTATATTCTTTCTTACCCTCGTATATCCCCGGATATCACTTGCATGATGTGGCATTGATTCTAATAAAAAATCAATCTAATGTTGTGATCACGATGAAGTAGGATTTCCCGCATAGTATGCTCTGGTTGGTAAAGCGCGATAAGCAAGACTACTACTCCTTCGATAATTTTCGATGATAAGAAAATCTCCTAGGAAAGAACGATGGAGTTTTTTAAACTTGAGAATTCTAAAAAAAGGAAAAAAGAAAAAAATCTGTTAAGAAATGAACAATTGATGGATCTATGGGGAAAAACAAATCTAATAAGGAACTAGATTCCACCTTTTCAATACCCCAGCATTAGAGATAAATCTCTAAAATCAACGAACAATTGAATAAGTCTCGGAGCATCCTGATAGAGCTGTGGGGGGAGAACAAATCTAATAAGGAGATATGCTCCACCTATTCAATACCCTAGCGTCAGAGATGAATCTTTAAAGGAACTAACACGATATTAATTGCAATTGGAAGAATACACTTGTAATTCTCATGTTGATATTGCACTCCAAGTGTTAAGCAAATTCGAAAACCGTAAACATATTTTGGAGAAAGAAAATGAGAACTAAAATGAAGTAGTTTTTGAACATATCAAGCAAATACCATAATCATGAGGATGTACTGAGCAATATGGGAGGAATTTCACGACTTCAAATATCGCTACAACATTCAAGGGCAAGCTGTTGACCACCGGAGGATTGAATCTAGGAAGGCCTTGCATTTGATATTTCGGTCATTCTATTCTTTTTCTATTGATTTTGATTTTGTATATTAACCCAAAAAGCATCCTTTGTTGAAATGATAGTCAGCAAACTGACATATAGCTGAAAAGAAAGAAAAGAAAAAAGAAAAAATATGAGGGAGAAAAATAAAAGGAAAAAGAGAAAAAAAGAGAAATAGAAAGAATAAGGTTTCTCATATTATTATAAGAATAAAGTCAAAACCTGTCAGTGATCTTGAAGAGAATAATAGCAAGCCTTAGTATGTTACACGGTTCAAAGACTCAAAATGAATGTCTGGCATAATGTCTTTCGTTGGATCAGCAAAATGAAGATTGAGTCTTCTTGAAGAAATAAAACTTTGAAGGATTTGGGGGCATGTTTTTAGCCCGACATTGAGATAGAAGGAAGATTGTGCCGATGGGAAAAGGGCAAAATAACAGTTAAACCTAAAGAGGAGATAAGGTACTACCAAGATCAAGAAAGAAGAGGATTGTTTTTTTGCTAACTTCAGGGATAGAGTCAGGGTCAAGGACATACATGGTCGAACTAGCATGAAGGAATAATTTATTGGTGATCGAAATGAGAATAAAAGCATGATTTTATATTCTAGACGGTTCAGAGATTCGTAGTAAATTTCTACCATAATGTTTCGTATGAATCAGACTAATAAAGATTTGGGACCTTTTGAAATAAAGAAAATTTAGGGATATAGGGGCATGTATTCACCCCAACGTTGAGATAGAAGAAGACTCATCATAAAGAGTCGTAGAAAAGGTAGCAGTTGATCCCAAGTTGAGTGAGGGCAATTTTACAAAATCAAATTTCATAAAATAATAGAACTTGTTCTGACCGGTGCAAGTAAGCAATCCCTTCAAGAGGAAACAAGAGAGAAAGATTTAGTAGAGATAAAAATAATACCTTGTTTGGTTCAAGAAAGTGAAGATTGGACCTCATAGAAGTAGAGAAAGTTTTGAGACTTAGGGGCATGGTGCTCACCCCAATGGTGGGAATGAAGAAGAATCGTCATAAAGAGTCACTGAAAAGACAACATTTAAGCCCAAGTGAAGTGGGGGGCAAAGTCCAGAGTTGAACTTCACGAAATAATAGGTTTTGTTCTGGCCAATACAAGTCGGAAGTATCCCTTCAAGACGAGAAAATATGAAGATTCTACAAAGACAAAAGGCCCATATAAGCTAAGGGTGATCGATTAGAAAGCGGGGTTTTTCCCCAAAAATTCTAAAAATGACTCCACTCATGCATCATTTGTAGTTAGACGTCCTTATATTAGGAGCATGCTAACTCATACCATCATCACATTTTGTCTATTCAAAACATGTATTCAAAGATTGATAAAAGGTTGGATCTATAGCTTTACGATAGGAGAAATAGATCTCAGAAAAGAATCAAGAGTCCTCTGGCTTGTATAATTAGGGTTTCCAAAGGTCTTCCAATCTCTGGTTATTCGAGATTGGCGAGCATTTTTTTGTCAGAAAGATCCGAAGTTGGGGCATTTTATTGAAGATTTCTTTGGTAGCCATGTTGGCGTGAATCCAGTTATTGAAGATTTCCTTTGGTAGCCGTGTCGGCGTGAATCCAGTTATTGAAGATTTCCTTTGGTAGCCGTGTTGACTTGAATCCAGTTATTTAAGATTTCTTTTGGTAGCCATGTCAGCGTGAATCCAGTTATTGAAGATTTCCTTTGGTATCTATGTTGACATGAATCCAGTTATTGAAGATTTCCTTTGGTAGCCATGTCGGCGTGAATCCAGTTATTGAAGATTTTCTTTTGGTAGCCATGTCAACGTGAATCCAGATATTAAAGATTTTCTTTCAGTAGCCTTATCGGGTGAAACCAGATATTGAAGATTTTCAATTGGTAGCCGTGTTGGCGTGAATCCTTTTATATGGTCAAGAGCCCCTGAAGAAGAGGTAGATCTGATTGGTAGCCGTGTTGGCGTGAATCCTTTTATACGGTCTAAAGGCCCTAAAGAAGAGGTAGATCCAGTTGGTAGTCGTGTTGGCATGAATCCTTTTATATGGTCTAAAGCCCCTGAAGAAGAGGTAGATCCAATTGGTATCCGTGTCAGCGTGAATCTTTTTATATGGTTTGAAACCCCTAAAGAAGTGGTAGATCCAATTGGTAGTCGTGTTGGCGTGAATCCTTTTATATGGTCTGAATCCCCTAAAGAAGAGGTAGATCCGATTGGTAGCCGTGTTGGCGTGAATCCTTTTATATGGTCTGAAGCCCCTAAAGAAGAGGTAGATCTGATTGGTAGCCGTGTTAGAATGAATCCTTTTATATGGTCTGAAACCCCTAAAGAAGAGGTAGATCCGATTAGAAGCCGTGTTGGCGTGAATCCTTTTATATGGTTTGTAGCCTCATGAAGAAGAAGAGGGACCCGTCGCTCAAGGACTTCAAGTGAAGAGTTTTAAATAGGAGAAACTCCCAGCTTCAGGATTTCGAGAAGAGGAAGGGTGAATAGTTCTGTATAGGAGGAACTCGCAGCTCGAAATCTTCTGATAGGGAAATGGGACAAAATTTGTATATTTAGTCTTTGCTCTATTCCCATTTCACAGCAATGAGCAAAGAGGGGCAGCTGTAGACACTAAATTTTGTCCGACTTTAAATTAAAAATGCTCAAAATAAGATCAATCCACATCACCCTTTTAATACCTTAAGCCCAAAATTACATGGCCCATTATATATGATTTTACATAGTAAAAAAAATACAAAAAAGAAATAAAAATCCTAACTCCTTCCTCCTTAAGGCTTTACTCCCATTTGATGGATGGATGCTTCAATCCTATTGGATGAACCACTACTTAGTAAGTAAGGTCTTCAACCTCATCAGTTCTATTTTATAGGATAAAATAATATATATATATATATATATAATTCCCCCCAAACAATGGAAAAGGTGGATTTTTCAAATTCATTCTCACCGAAAAACCAAGCTACGGCCATTAGGCATATCCCTCCACTTCGATTTATTTTTCCCCTTCATTTCCCCAATTCACTCAACACTCAGATTGCCCATTTTTTCCCTTATCCACTGTAATCCCCTTTAACCGAAACCAAGTCCAAGCCCGCAACCCTCCAACACTACACCATTCGAACCATAAAAAATCCTTGAATCAAGCTTTTCAACCCCAACGACAACAATACGTGGATTGATTGATCGAGCATATATTTGAGTTTTGGTATTTTCTTCCCTTTATATTTTTTATGTAATCCATTCTTATGGTTGAATGAAATATTGATGAAATTTATTGGTATCCTCTTTATTTATTTAAGTATCTTTCTTATTGGTTTTGTTTAATTTATTTGTTTGTGTTATTGTTTTATCTTATTTGTTGGATGTGGTTTAATTTAGTGTTTGCTTGTATGTGTTTTAGGATAGTTTAGCTTTTTGGAATTTGTTTTAATTAATTTAAAACATGCCCTTGGCTTATTGGGGTATGTGTTTAAATTAATTAAAATGAATTTAGTTTAGGTTTTTTAGGTGTTAGGTTAGGCCTCTTTAAGTTAGTTTAGAGTTTAATTTAATTTAATTAATTTAAATTATGCGCTCAGCTTATTAGGGCATAATTTTAAAATTAATTAGATTAAATTTAGGATTAGATTTTTAGAGCCATAGTTAGATTTAAGGTTTAAATTAATTTAATTAATTTAAATTTATCATTGGCTTATTGGGATAAATGTTAAATTTATTAAATTAGTTGAATATCTCTTAATTACCTTTTAGGATAAAATTGATATTTGACTTAGGTTGACACCTAATTAAAATCATGATTAATTAATTCAATTTATTTTAAATAGAATCTTTGGCTTATTGCGATACTAGTTTAATATCAATCAAATTAATTATTTTGATTTAAGATAATCAATAAAATATTAGGATTTTCTAGTTTTTAGGATTTAATTAATTTAGGGTTAATATTAGACTAACCTAGTTAATAATTATATCACTAATTGAATTTCCATAACTTGGGTCTTTTTAGGTTAGGACTTTAGTGGACATAGGGTTTAATTTCAAGCTCTTCCTTATCATGCATTTTAACTGTCATTCATATGACTCTAATGTTTTAATGGACATGCATATGGTTAATTAACTTTAATTATAAAAAGGAGGTAGTTATTAATTCCGATATTTGTGTTGTAATAGTCCTGACTCATTGGATGTTGACTAATTATTCAAATTAATTATTACTGTGTCAAGGTAAATGTAATTTGAGATAAAATTTTGAAAAGCATAACATCTTGCTTACTGCTTGCATCATGCATAAAGGTTATGAACGGAGTTCGAACCATAAATTAACACGGTAGTCGGGCTTATTCAATGTTAGTTTAATCTATGGTCTGAGGTATCGTCACCCTTATTAATTAAATGCGTAATTAATTCGAATTCACCAACTTGATGAAAGCACGTCTAATTAAAGTTTATATTCGATAGCAAACAATTTAATTAAAATCAAATTTCAATAATTTCCATCAATTAAAAGCAACATATATTTTGGTACCGATTTTTGGGAGTGATGGGGTGCTAATCCTTTCCCACGCGTAACCAACTCCTAAATCCATTTTTTAACGAATCTCTATTTTATGGTGTCCACCTACCTTAGTGGCTGGTGGCGACTCCAAGTCTTTTGTTTTCAAAAACACTATTTTTAAGGGACTTCCCCATATTTTCAAATATTTTCCTAAAAACAAAAGGAAACCTATTACTCTTTTTTGGCAACTAAATTTCAAAAAAGGTCGCTACACCAGGACGAAGAGGATCCTTGGTCAGATGGAGTGTACGGATGTCTGCAAGTTAGGTTGCATACTGTCGTTGCTTCATGAAAATGCTTATAGTTGGTGGATGACTGCTATCGCGGGTATGACACCTGCTGATGTGACGTAGAAGTTCTTCTATGCTTTTCGAAAGAAATATCTAGGATCCTATAACTAGGATGAGAAGAAGAGGGAGTTCATGGAATTGGAGCAGAGAAACATGTATGTGTCTGAGTATGAGACTCAGCTTATTTGGTTAAGCCAGTATGCTCCTGAGCTTGTTCCTGATGAGCGACAATGATGTGACCGGTTTTGGTATGGGTTGGTTAAGGCGGTGAAGACGTACATGTTGGCTACTGATTATACAAAGTTTGATATTCTAGTTTCTCGGGCTAAGGACATAGAATAGAATCTAGTGTTGCCTTCTCGATCAGGGAGTTCTTGAGCTGGGAAGAGGCATGCTAAGTTAGATGTTGGCGGAGATTGATACAAGAAGCTTATGGATAGGAGGTATCATCCGGATTAGAGACGAGGTAAAAATAATGTTGGATATGGAAAACAAGGTCATAATACCTATGCTGGAGTACTTGAGTGTAGGCGTTGTGGCATGCGACTTTCGGGGGAGTGTTGGGGTGCATTTGGGACATTCTGGAGATATGGATCACGAGATCACATTAGGCATGATTGTCCGCAGTTAGCTAGAGATAGACAAGCTGTTGCACATGCTATTGTACAATAGAGAGGTCGTGGGCGCGGTTGAGGTCAATTTCAGCGCAAGAAAGATGGTCAAATGATAGCTGCTCATACCGTAGTAGTTCAACTTGAGGATGGTAGACCGAAAAGAGTTTTCGTACTTCGTGTAGGAAGGAATAATACCAATGTGATTGCAGATATATTTACTTTGCACTCCATACCATTACTTTTTTGATAGATTATGGTTCTACACATTCATACATCTTGCGCGGTGCTTGATATACCCGTAGAAGTGTTAGATGTTGGTATGTGAGTAACTAGTTCTTTTGGCAAGACTGTAATTGCTAGAAAGTTGTTTAGGAGATATCCTTTAATGGTTCAAGATCATGTATTTGTTGCTGATTTGATGGAGTTGCCTTCATGGTTTTGATGTAATCTTGGGGATGGATTGGTTGTCTGAGCATAGGGATATTGTAAATTTTGAGACCAAACAAGTTTCATTAAGACTTGTTGAAGATTACGAAGTGGTGGTTGTGAGCGAGAATGTTAAATTCTTATCCAATGTGGTTTCATCTTTGAAAGCATAGAAGTTGTTAGAATTTGGGAGTCGGGCATATCTAGCGTATGTTATGAATCTGAATATGAAAGAGGTGCATGCCCAGGATATCCGCACTGTTTGTGATTTTCTAAGAGTGTTTTCAGAAGAGTTGTCTAGTTTGTCGCTGGATAGGGAGGTAGAGTTTTGTATTGAGACGTACGCAGATACGACTTTGGTGTTGATTGTATTGTATTGTATAGCACCAGAGGAGTTGAAGAAGTTGAAGACATAGTTGCAGGAGTTGTTGCATCGAGGGTTCATTCGGCCCAGTGTTTCACCCTAGGGAGCGCCAGTGTTGTTTGTGAAAAAGAATGATGACACGATGAGGATGTGCATTGATTATCGACAACTGAACAGGTTGAAGATTAAGAATAAGTATCCTTTTTCAGGGATTGATGATCTGTTTGATCAGTTTTAGGGAGCTACGGTGTTTTCCAGGATTGACCTGAGGTCTGGATACTATCAGTTGAAGGTGAAGGATAAAGACATGCTGAAGATAGCTTTTCGCACGCGCTACGGGCATTATGAGTTCCTAGTGATGTCATTTGGGTTGACAAATGTGCATGCAGCTTTCATGGACATGATGAATCATGTATTCCATGAATTCTTGGAACAATTCGTGGTAGTGTTCATTGATGACATTCTCGTGTACTCTTGTACCGAAGAGGATCACGATTAACACCTATGGATTGTGTTGCAAGTTCTGTTGGATAATAAGCTTTATGCCAAGTTAAGAAAGTGCGAGTTTTGGATCAAGCAAGTGGTTTTTCTTGGTCATGCTATTTTAGTCGAAGGTATCCGGGTGGATCTGTAGAAGATTCGAGCAGTTGTGAATTGGAAACAACCAAAGTCTATGAAAGAGTTCGTAGTTTCTTAGGGTTAGTTGGGTATTATCGATGCTTTGTGGATGGTTTCTCAATGATTGCTGCTCTTTTGACGAAGTTGTTGCAAAAGGATGTAAGTTTTGAATGGACGAAGAGTAGACAACAAGCCTTTGATAAGTTGAAGGAAGCTTTGACACAAGCTTCGATCTTGATTCAACCTGTGTCGAGGAATGAGTTTGTTGTGCATAGAGATGCATCCTATGTTGGTTTAGGGTGTGTGCTGATGCAAGAAGGAAAGGTTGTGGCTTATGCATCTCGGAAGTTGAAGGTACATGAGCGCAACTATCATACGCACGATTTAGATCTTGCTGCGATGGTTTTTGCGTTGAAGATTTAGAGGCATTAACTTTATGGTGAGAAGTGTATTGTGTACACGGATCACAAGAGTTTGAAATATCTGATGTCGCAGAAAGAGTTGAATCTTAGGCAATGAATATGGTTGGAGTTGCTTAAGGATTATGACTTGATGATAGAGTATTATCTGGGTAAGACTAATGTTCTAGCTGACACTTTAAGTAGAAAGGTTGCGACAGAGTTGAGGGCCATGTTCACTCAGTTGAGTGTGATGCGAGATGGTGGTTTGTTGGCTAAGTTGCAAGTGAAGCCATCGTTGCTGCAGTTGGTCAAGGAGAAGCAACTGTATGATGATTCCTTGGTATTGCATGTTAAGGATATTATGGATGGCAATCAGACAGATTTTTGTTTTAATGTGGAAGGTGTTTTGTGTTTCAAAATCGGGTAGTGGTGCCAAAAGATGAGGAGTTAAGGCGTACTATCTTGGCTGAGGCACATTCGAGTCCTTTTGCTATGCATTCGGGAAGTACAAAGATGTATCAGGACTTGAAAAATAAATATTTTTGGGTTGGTTTGAAAAATGATGTCGCAGATTTTGTTGCTCGATGTATGGTTTGTCAACGTGTTAAGGCTGAGCATCAATTTCCTTCTAGGTTGTTGCAACCGTTAAAGATCCTAGAATAGAAGTGGGAGAGAATTACCATGGATTTTGTGTCCGGTTTGCCTTTGACGCCAATGAAGAAGAATTCTGTTTGGGTGATTGTGGATAGGTTTACGAAGTGTTGACATTTCTTGGCTGTGCATACGACGTATACTTCGAACAAGTTGGCGGAGTTGTACATTGCGGAGATGTGAGGCTGCACGGGGTGCCTAAGTCTATAGTATAAGATAGAGATCTGTGTTTTACAGCAAGGTTTTGGGAGTATTTGCATAAGGCTTTAGGTACGCGATTGAATTTCATTACTTCGTATCATCCTCAAACGGATGGACAGTCTAAACGCGTTATCCAAGTGTCGGAGGATATGTTGTGCTGTTGCATCATTGATTTCCAAGGAACGTGGGAGAAACAATTACCTTTGGTGGAGTTTGCCTATAACAATAGTTATCAGGCTAGTATTCAAATGGCTTCGTACGAGGCTTTGTATGGTAGAAGGTGTCATACGCTACTTTGTTGGGCGGAGGCGGGCGAGAAGTTTGTTTCCTTGCCAGATGTGCTGAAGGACACAAATGAGAAGGTGAAGCTTATCTGTGACCGATTGAAGGTGGCTTCGGATCGGCAAAAGTCTTATGCTGACTTGAAGTATAGGGAGATTGAGTTTGCGGTTAGAGATCGAGTGTTTCTTAAGGTTTCGCCTTGAAAGAAGGTGATAAGGTTTGGACGTAAGGGCAAGCTAAGTCCAAGGTTCATTCGGCCTTATGAAGTGTTGGAGCGTGTTGGTCCAGTTTCTTATAAGTTGAGGTTGCCTATGAGTTGGACAAGATACATGATGTTTTCTATGTATCGATGCTTCAGAGGTATAGGTCGGATCCTTCACATGTGATGCCTATTGAGGAAATTAAGTTGAATCCATATTTAACCTATGATGAAGAGCAGGTGGAAATTCTAGATTCTAGCACCAAGGTTCTTCGTGGCAAGACCATAGAGTTGGTGAAAGTGTTGTGGCGACATCGTGTAGTGGAGGAAGCCACAAGGAAATGTAAGGAGGACATGAAAAAGCAGTTTCCTTACCTTTTTTCGCCAGGTAAATTTCGAGGACAAAATTTCTTAAGGGGGAGAGTTGTAACGCCCTGATTTTGGGCTTAGATGTTTGATAGGTTGGTTAGACGGTTCATGAGAACCGAATTAGGCAATTCGAGCTAGTTTCAAGAATTTAATCTTAATAAATTATTTTGGCTAAAATAAAATTTGGAAAAATGCTAGAAAATATTTAATTAATATTATATGAGTTTTTGTAAATTCAATTTGAAGGAATTAAATTGGATTTTGGGACATTTTGGTCGGTGACTAAAATGTAAAGAGTTTAAAACTGCTTTTAGTGACTAAATTGTAAAATGGTCAAAACTTAGAATCTTGAAGGAGCTAATTAACCAAAATTTTTCATCATATTTTCCCTTAATTTAGGCTATTTTAAAAAGGTTTCTAAATGGTTTTAATAATAAAATAAAATAGGATTAAGAAAAAAGTTTTTTAATTTTACAAATCATTTTCTCACGTAACTAATTTTGCTCTCACTTTTCTCTCAACTTTCTCAGCAGCCAAACTGTCAAATTCTTTCCAAAATTTCCAGGAATAAATCTCTTTTGATTTCCTTTTGATTTTTGTTAACTCCTCAAAAGTACTAAATCTTATGCTTATTTCACATTGTCTTTACTTGCCATTAAGTACATTTAGTTGCATTTAGCCTTAAAATTCATGCATTTGCATAAGGAGTTAGGAATTGTGCTATGCCAGTGTGAAGGGTTGCTTTGTTGGCATTATTGCAGGCATGGCAGAGCAGTGCAGTGCAGGAAGGAAGGAATGCCAGAGAGAATGCCGAGTTGTTTTTGGCAGCAATGGACCAAAAATTGTCGAAGCACCGGTTGGCAGGGAATAGGAGTTTGATGCCTGACCAAGTAGCTGTTGGACCTTGATGACGTCGGCTCTAGGATTCAAATATAGGATAATATGATCACATACCTTATCCCTTGAGCATTAAAAATTCAATTTTCAAGGGTTATTTGTAACTCCCTTGACCCGGCCTAAACGCCCAACCGAATCAAGATGGCCACATTAGGTTTGCCGTAGCAAACCGAAGAGATTCAGCCAAGATGATCTATTTTTTTCTCTTTTTATCTTATCTAGATGCCAATTATTAATCTTACATGTTCATATAGATAATAGGTGTAATCCCAACTCAATCCGGCATCACTTTGACATCCAATTGATTCCGTTTACCACTTAGGAACCAAATTGTAATTTGAAAAAGTTACAAGTCAAAAACCCACTTTTAAATTACCAACCTTAGATTAGTCAGGTTCCATGCGTATGTCTCATATTCCAACTCAAACCAATCATTTTAACCATGTACTAATGCATTAGCAAGATTCAGGGACTAAAATGCGAAGCAAGCAAAATTGTGAGCCGATGCAACAGAAAATAGCCTTGAGTATCGGTACTGGTGTTACCGTACCGATACGCATAAAGATGCACCGTACCGGTACACCATGGCCCGTACCGATACGCAATAACCAACTTACCTAACTTCTGATTTGTTTTAACATCCGTACCGGTACGCTTACGTGGGTATCGGTACACGGGTTTGGGTTTAAAAAGTGAGATTCCAGAGGCTAAAACGTGTACCGATACTCCTTGCCCGTATTTAAAACCATTTCTCAACATCATCTTTTAAAACCTCATGCCTCTTTTATAACATGCACTTACAACATTAAAACCAACACATCAAACCATATGCTACATGTATCATTAACCAACAGCAAGTCACATTGCTAACCCTCTACTTAAGCCTTCCCATGCATTACTACCAAATGCAAAGCTTAAGGAGAAAACATGTATAAATCACATTATACAACATAAACCTTTTCAATGATACATTAACAATTATATTGGCTTTCAAGTGATCTTTAACAAGTCCATTAACAAAAGAGTTCATCGGATACACGGATTCAACAAGTGTTAACCCAACACTTCAAGCCATCTCAACCAAAATAGCGATACAATCACAATCGTGGTACATTAACAACCGGGTACAATTCCAACCGGGTACACTCTCAACCCACATGGATACCAATCCCTCTCATCGGTTATATGCCTAACCCACTAACGAGAGTATTCAGTACTGTTTAACGCCTCAACCGTTAAGGTACTTGGATGGAGTATTCGGTACACCGTATAAACCCCTCAACATCCAAGTTGCAGCGATGTCCCTTTTCGCTAGAAAAATGAGGTTTCAAAGTGTTTGTGGTTTTTCGGGTATTAAAATATTTATTCCGTGGGGTTTTAAAAACCTGCGTTTTATTTAGAAATTGGAGTCGCCACCGGCCACTTAGGTAGGCCGGACACCATAAAAACCAGTGATTTTGAAAACTTTGGGTTCGAGAGTCGGTTACGGACGGAGAAGGATTAGCACCCCCACACATCCCAAAATTGGTACTTTAATAATTACCGCTTTATTAATATTAGACTTTTTGGATTAGAGTGACGATTAATTTAAAATTTGGTTATAAGTGCGGGTAAATTTTAAAGGCCCCGTTATCCGAGAGTAAACGCCCAACCACCATCACTACGCCTGATACTGGCCCCGTTTTCGCTCGGATAAAAGGGCACCGCATTGACAATTTATATTCCATTATGCAACCTTAGAGAAATAATTTGGAAACATGCATTCGCATTGACATGGTAAAAGACAAAATAAATAATGAAAAACATGGATATCACAAAATTAAACAAATATGATAAAAACACGAACATAGCACATCATAATAATAATAATAACGAGGCATGAATAAAAAACATGTGGGAAATAAAAAACACATACTTCAAGAATACATACATGTTAAAAATAAAAACACAATGTAACATATGCATGACATAAATGTATTATGATGTTAATTTCACAAATCAAAACAACATGTTAACAAAGAAACTAATACCTAGTACATAACATATGACATAATTTGCATACACAAATAAAGGAGGGTTATCAAGACTTGGTTTTTAGGGTTTTTAAGATATTGGGTCAAGCCAAAATAGGCCTTGTAACATATTTTGGGTCTGTAATACATATTGGGCTGAACTGTTAATTAATGGGTTTTTATTAATAAAACTTCTTGGATTTTATTTTAAATTAGCCCAAAAGTAATATTATTATTATTAATAATAATGATAATAATAATCACACACGCACACACATACAAACATACATGCAAACTATATATATAACATGCACACACATTCGGATACTCTTATGTAGCACATACATAATTAATACGGATACACACATCAATTAATATATACATGCAAACATACGTGACCACATACACCATACTAATTACTAATGCATATACATGGCTTATAGTATACATGCACACATCACACACCCTGTACGTACACTAATCATACATATATAATAAGCATATAATGTAATATGTATACATGCAATAATAATTCCCCATTAATTATTATACTAATATATTGACAATATTTATAAACTGGATAAAAATGAGTGATTACAGTTGCCCCTCTTTGCTTGTTCTTTGTGAAACGAGAACAAAGCAAAGACCGAAAGCACTCATTTTTATCCGACTTCCCTGCTCACGACTTCGGAATCCCGTGTTCTTCTGGAACTCTCCGCTTTTCCTCGGCCGAATCTTCAGGCTCGTAAGTTCTCCCTATATAGAACTTCTTCACCTTTGGTTCTTTTTGAGATTCTAGAGTTAGGGCTCTTCCTATATGGAGCCTTTCACTGGGGGTTTGAAAATGTAGGCTTCTCCTTTACATAACCTTTGTCTTCGATTGTTCTTTCCTCTTTTTCCTTTTCTTCTTTTTTCCCGTTTCTTCTTTTTTCCTTTTTCTCTGTTATTTTTCCTTTTTTTCTTTTTTTCTTTTTCTTTTTTTTCTCTTCTTTTTATAAGTTTTCCTTTTCCTTTTTTTCTTTTTCTCTTCTTTTTCTGCTTTTTCCTTTTTCTCTGTTCTTTTTTCCTTTTTCTCTTTTTCTTTTTTCTTTTTTCTTTTTTCTGCTTTTTTCTTTTTCTCTTTTTCTCTTCTCTCTCTTTTTTTCTTTTTTTCCCCTATTTTCCTTCTTTTTCTTCTTTTTCGTTTTCCCTTTTTTACGAGGCTGTTGACATTTTTGGACCTACGCTACTAAGGCTGCAGCATCATGCCCGAAGGACTTATTGATGGCCCGAAGGACTTATCACCATGCTCAAAAGACTTACTGGTGCCCCGAAAGACTTAACATCGTGCCCAAAGGACTTATCGATGACCCGAAGGATTTAACATCTGGGCCTCACGCCGCTATGGCTGCCGATCTTTCTTTTCTTTAGTAAATTCTTTGACAATTTTTTAAATACCTGTCTAGGAACAAGCAAAAATTGACATGCCTCTATCTATATGATGCATGCAATGTCGTGCTTTCTTCTTCTTCTTCTTCTTCTCTTTTCCTTGTTTCTTTTTTCTTTTTTTTTCTTCTCTTTTTCTTTTTCTTTTTTCTTTTTCTTCTTTTTATTTCTTTTCTTTTTATCATCATTTTTCTATTCTAAAGTCTTACGCCCTAGAGGGTTATTTCTCAGATTTCTTTCCTTCTCTCCTGTTGCAGTATGTCCTTTGATTAGTTATTTATCTAATTCATGTCTTTTAATCCTTTCGCGATATAATTCTCTCTCTTTTTTCTTTATTTTTCTTTTTCTTTTTAGACATGTTTAAAATCCTATACCCTGAAAAGTCATTCTTCGAATTTCTCTGTTTTCTTTGTTTTTGCAGTATGCTCAGTTTTGATCTTCATTTCTGTCAATTTTTGTGAAATGAGTACCCGCTCTAGTTCTTTTGCACGAGCACTTGCCTTTCTTCTTCGGGGTCTTTGCCCGCTTCACAAACAAGTCGACTTATTTTACAGTGCACTCAATCCTATGGCCGGCCAACTATATTCGATAACAATTTTAAAACCACATCACTTGCCAATATAATTAACTAAACAACATTTACCTCACTATTTTTAACAAGCATTAAACCATGCCCTTTCCAAAGCAACAACAATGCTTTAAAACACAAGTATAAAACATACTTACAAGGATCACTTACCATGTGCATCCTTCAGCAAAACATGCTTAAAAATAGTACATCAAATACTTTAAATCATGCTTAAATAGTAGGTACAATGTAAATCAAAACAAATGCATAAAACCATTTCAAACTAGCACGACCGAGAGATTAAACCCCCTTTACTTACTTTCGAGCTTAGGTAAGCATTTCAAGCTCTACCTAAACTCCCAAAAACCATCTTTAAAACATTCCAACGCTGGAATCCATATTTTCACTCACCGTCACGCGAAACCTCAATTCGCCATGCAAAAATGAGTATCCAAAGCCTCCTACGCTTCTCCACTTACTTTTGGATCAACCTCCCCTGCTTTTACCACAAAACCATAGAGGATTAATGCATCATAATGCATTCTAAAAACAACAACCACAATCCTTCTCGGATTCCCACAAAACGCTCACAATTAACCCTCCACAACAACTGAAAACATAACCAAAACACTTCGATTCATAACCCAGCCAACATCTATCAACCTAGCACGACTTTTATCATCAAAACACATTTAAAAACATAATCAAAACAACCTAACACCTCCAGCAACCAAACAACCACCACAACTCCTCAAAAACACAAGTCTAGCAACCTAAACAAATAGAGATTCAAGAGTTTCGGGATTCCATTAACAAAAATGACTTATCAACATTATTATACATCCATAATATGTTCAAAATCAATCTACATCACTGGAAAATAGATCCAATTTGGATCTTTCACTATTTCATCAATCTTACCTAATTAAATCAATTAATTCAATATAAAAAAACACAATCAGATTATAACCATAAATCAAGGATCAAATACTTAAGAATATCAATAAAGAACCATTCAATAGAGGAGATCACGAACCTTACCCCTATTGTGTGATTTCTCCCTCAATTGGCTTGTTTAAAACTAGGAAAACACAAGTTTTCAATAAGATTTTGTAAATCAAAGTTAAATAATCAATTTTAGATAAAGATTCTGAGTAAAATTGATCTCTCACCTATGGTTTTTGATGAAATCTGAGTGTTTGGCAGAAAAGAAGTGGAGAGAAAAGTTACGTCAATTTTCATTAAAACCAAATAACTAATTAAAACCAAATAACTAACTTTAATATCTAAAATCCCTTTTAATTAAATTTTAAAACACATGTTAAACTGATTTAATTGAATAGAGAAATCACCAGCAAAAACTTGGTAAAATAGTTCCTTAAGGATTCTAATAATTTGGCCCTTTTCATTTTAGTCACTTTAAAAATAGTTTTCAAAAGTTGCATTTTGGTCACTAGCCAAAATGTCACACCTCCCAATCTCATTTTCAAAAATTGATTCCACCAAAATTAATCATATATTAAAACATGATTTTTAACCATTTTCCCATAATTTTCCCACACCGAAAATATATGATCCTGAAACTGACTCGAATCTCTACTCCGGTCCACCGGACTGCCTAATAACCCACTAAACCGCTAAGCCCTAAAACCGGGGCGTTACAACTCTCCCCCTTTTAAGAAATTTCATCCTCAAAATTTACCTAGGGGAAACAGGTGCGGAAACTGATTCAACATATCCGACTTGTGCTCTCATGTGGCCTCCTCAACGCCGTGGTGCTTCCACAACACCTTAACCAGCTCGATTGTTTTGCCACGGAGCACCTTACTGCTAGTATCAAGAATCTCTACAGGTTCCTCATCGTAAGAGAGATCCGATCTCAACTTAATCTCTTCCACCGGCATGATATGCGATGGATCTGACCTATACCTCTGCAACACCGAAACATGGAACACATCATGGCTCTTCCCCATTTCCGGAGGTAACCTCAACTGATATGCAACAGGACCCACACGTTCAACAACCTCGTATGTTCCAATGAACCTCGGGCTAAGCTTCTCTTTTTGCCCAAAATGTAACACTTTCGTCCAGGGCGACACCTTCAGAAACACTTTATCACCCACAACGTACTCTATATCCCTACGCTTCAAATCCGCATAGGATTTCTGACGATCAGCAGCTGCTTCAAGCGCTCACATATCAACTTAACCTTTTCGGTGGTGCCTTTCAGAACATTGGGCATTGACACAAACTTTTCCCCCACTTCTGCCCAACATACGGGCGTATGACATTTTCTGCCATACAATGCCTCATAGGGTGCCATTTGTATGCTAGCCTGATAATTGTTATTATAAGAAAACTCCACCAATGGCAGTTGCTTCCCCCACGTTCCCTGGTACTCGATAACACAACACCTTAGCATATCCTCAAGAACCTAAATTACGCACTCCGACTGGCCATCCATCTGAGGATGATACGAGGTATTAAAACTCAACCGGGTCCCCAGGGCATGATGCAAACTCACCCAAAACCTTGCGGTGAACATCGGATCCCTATATAAAACTATAGATTTGGACACTCCATGCAAACACACAATCTCAGAAATGTACAGCTCAGCCAACCTATCTAAGGTATACGTAGTATGCACTGGCACGAAATATGCACACTTCGTAAACTGATCCACAATCAACCAAATGGAATCCTTTTTGGTCGGTGTCAAAGGTAGCCCAGGCACAAAATCCATGTTGATTCTTTCCCGCTTCTATTCTGGTATCCTCAACGGTTGCAACAATCCAGAAGGAAACTGATGCTCAGCCTTCACCCGCTGACAAACCATACACCGAGCCACGAAATCAGCCACATCTCTCTTCAGCCCAGTCCAGTAGTACTCCTCTTTCAACCCTCGATACATTTTAGTGCTACCGGGATGCATAGCAAAAGGACTAGCATGTGCCTCATTCAAAATAGTACACCTCAACTCTTCATCTTCAGGCACCACTATTCGACCTTTGAAACACAACACCCCATCATCGTTGAAATGAAAATCCGTAGGATTTCCATCCCTAATATCTTCCACATGAGATACCAAACTTTCATCGTACGATTGCTTCTCCTTGATCATCTGCGACAAGGACGGCTTCACTTGTAATTTAGCCAACAAACCCTCATCATTCGTCATGCTCAACCGAGCGAACATAGCTCTCAACTCCACAGCCGCTTTTCTACTCAAAGCATTCGCCACAACATTGGCTTTTCCCGGATGATACTCAATGGTCAGATCATAATCCTTAAGCAATTCCAACTATCTACGTTGCCTAAGATTTAGCTCCTTCTGCGACATCAAATATTTCAAGCTCTTATGATCCGTATAAACCACACATTTCTCACCATACAGATAATGCCACCAGATCTTCAAGGCAAACACAACCGCTGCAAGCTCAAGATCATGGGCAAGGTAGTTACGTTCATGCACCTTTAACTGCCTAGATGCTTACGCTACTACCTTACTCTCCTGCATCAACACACAACCAAGCCCAACATACGATGCATCACTATAAACAACAAACCCCTTCCCCGATTCTGGTTGAACCAATATCGGAGCTCGCGTCAAGGCTTCCTTCAACCCTTTGAAAGCTCGTTGTCTATCCTCCGTCCACTCAAACCAAACATTCTTCTGTAGCAGCTTCGTTAACGGAGCCGCCAAACTGGAAAACCCTTCCACAAACCTTCGGTAGTAACCTACCAAACCAAGGAAACTCCTAACCTCCGTCACAAACTTGGGCTCATTCCAGCCTCAACCTTTTTTGGATCAACACGAATTCCTTCGGCCGACACAACATGCCCAAGAAACACAACTTCCTTAAACCAAAATTCACATTTGCTTAACTTAGCATACAATTGATTCTCCATCAACTTCTGAAGGACGATCCACAGATGACTATCATGATCCTCCTCAGTACGAGGGTACACATGGATATCATCGATAAACACAACTAAAAACTGATCCAAAAACTCATGAAACACTCGGTTCATCATGTCCATAAAGGCAGCTAGAGCATTGGTCAAACCGAATGGCATCACAAGAAACTTGTAATGCCCGTACCTCGTACGAAAAGCTGTTTTGGGCACATCCACCTCCTTCACCTTTAATTGGTAGTACCCCGACCGCAAATCTATCTTGGAAAACACCGAGGCTCCTCTGAACTGACAAACATGTCATCTATCCACGGCAAGGGATACTTGTTCTTCACTGTCAACTTATTCAGCTACCGGTAATCTATACACATCCGCAACGTAGAATCTTTGTTTTTCACAAACAGCATCGGCGCTCCCCACAGAGAGATACTGGGTCTTATAAAACCCCGATCCAACAAATCCTACAACTACGTCTTCAACTCCTTCAATTCCTTCAGGGTCATGCAGTATAGAGCAATGGATACCAGTATCGTACCCGCAAAGACCTCAATGCCAAACTCTACCTCACGGTCAGCTGGCAATCCTAGTAACTCTTCCGAAAAAACACCTAGAAACTCGCACACGGTGCGAACATCTTGCACCCTCAACTCCTTTGATCCAGGATTCATAACATAGGCCAAATAAGCCTGGCATCCTGAATCCAACATCTGACTCACTTCCAAAGCCGAAACAACATTGGACAAAAACTTGGCATTTTCACCATCAACCACCACTTCATAATCATCCGCCAACCTCAAGAATATCTGCTTAGCCTCAAAATCCACCACAACACGATGTTCAGTCAACCAATCTATAACCAAAATCACATCAAATCCATGGAATGGCAACTCCATCAAGTCCATAGCAAACACATATCCCTGAACCATCAACGGACACCTACAATACAACCTCCTAACCACGACTGTCTCCCCAAGAGAACTAGTCACTCTAACACCCACATCAAGAATTTCCACAGATACAACAAGCAACTTAGCATCCTTACTCAAAATGTGTGAATGAGTAGATCTAGAATCAACCAAGGAATACAACGAAAAAGACTGAAGGGTAAAAGTACCTACAATCACATCAATGTCGTTGCGACCCTCACGGTGCGTATACACCCTAGCCGGTCTACCTCTCTCAGGCTGGAGAGCAATAGTGTGAGCCACAGTCCTTTGTCCTACATCTCGACGCTAAAACGGTCCGCGGCCACGACCACGACCCCGTTGTGGAGCAACAACAGGTGCAGCACCCTGCCCACCTCGAGCCAACAACGGACAATCATACCTCTGATGGTCGCCTGACCCACAAATCCAACAAGCATTAGCCACAACAGAAACAGGTGCCTGACCTTCCCCGACAAACCGCGGGCAATCTCGCCTCAAATGATCTCGGGATCCACAAACCCAGCAGGTGCTAAACGGGGCTCTAACCTGGACACTCTGTCCTTGGGCTCCACGTCCCACAACACCTCCACCATGCCTCGGCTCTGGGTAAAACTTCCTGTCACGGTGTCTCTTGGCCTAACCACTACTATAACCCGCATCAGCAGCTCTCTTCCCCGAGCTAAAACCTCGTGATCCAGAAGCCAAACCCAAACCTTGTACACATCTTTGGCTCGCAAAACCAACACATCAAAGTCGGTATAATCAGCAGCAAGCATGTATGTCTTAACATCCTACACAAGCCTATAACGGAAATAATCACATCGAGTACGCTCGTCAAGAACCAACTTAGGTGCATACCGACTCAACCCTATGAACTGTACCTCATACCCCGCAACAGACATACTGCCCTACACCAAAGCCATAAACTCACGCTCCTTCTCGTCCTGATATCAGACTCCCAAAAACTTCTTCCGAAAAACCTTACAAAAGAACTCCCGAGACACATCCTCGGTCTCCATACTAGATATCGTGGTAGTCCACCATGCATAAGCATCACCCTACAGCAGGGAAACAACACAGCCCTACTTACGAGCATCGGTACAACCTATCTAGCCCAGTATCCTCTCAGTACTGGCCAACCAACCCTCATAAGCCTCAGGTGACAATCCTCGAAACTCAACTCTGCCCAAACTACGAAGAGCTCAAGCGGCAACCCTTGCCCCTTAACCGGTGGTGCTGGCACATGAACACCTGCAACTGCTGCCTAAAACGCACCGGTCATAGCCTGAATCAACAGTGCCATATCACCCATCCCTGGCCAAGCTGGCTCAGGCGGTACTTGCTCCACTCCCTCATGTGGATTAGGTGGGGGCGGTGACAACCTTCCAGAAGGTACAACTTCTCCTTCATCATCCTACCCAGCGGCAACAGCAATCACGCTAGATCGCAACTCTCTCATCGGTCCCATCATGCTAAAATATATCTAAGGAATGATAACCATTTCAAAACAAAAACAATCAGGCCAGCCTCAAGCAATGATCCAAAACTTTCATTTCAAAAATCAAAACTTTCAAGACTATAATAATAAGGCAATGGGTACCCCCCAAAACTTTCCCAACATAACATATAGCAATCAACATTCATATATCAATCGCCGTCCATATCATCCATGAACCAAACCTGGCTCTGATACCACCAAATATAACCCCCATGACCTGGCCTAGCGCCCAACCGAATCAAGATGGCCACATTAGGTTTGCCGCAGCAAACCGAAAAGATTCAACCAACCCTGTCCATTTTTTTTCTTTTTAGCTTATCTAGATGCCAATTATTAATCCTACATGTTCATACAGATAATAGGTGTAATCCTAACTCAATCAGGCATCACTTTGACATCCAATCGATTTCGTTTACCACTTAGGGTGTAATTTGACGAAGTTACAAGTCAAAAACCCACTTTTAAATTACCAACCTTAGATTAGTCAGGTTCCATGCGTATGTCTCATATTCCAACTCAAACCAATCATTTTAACCATGTACTAATGCATTAGCAAGATTCAGGGACTAAAATGAGAAGCAAGCAAAATTGTGAGCCGATGCAACAGAAAATAGCCTTTAGTATCGGTACTGGTGTTACCGTACCGATACTCATAAAGATGCACCATACCGGTACACCACAGCCCGTACCGATACGCAATAACGAACTTACCTAACTTCTAATTTGTTCTAATTTGGGTTTAAAAAGTGAGATTCCAGAGGCTAGAACGTGTATACTCTTTTCCCGTATTGGTAAGCCAGGCCAAAATTACCTAGGCGTACCGGTACTCCCTTACGCGTACCGATCCCTTAGGCTAGAAAATGCTTAGTTGTACCGATACAATATATAGGGCAACAAGATCCAATGCATCGAATGGAAATCTATAGGCATGCTTCCTAAAGTTGCATCCATACAATATACCAAAAGACAAACCAGCACCAAAATCAATCTTTAAAGGCCATTTACAAACCAAAAGCAACCTAAGAAACATTCTCAAACAAAAAGTTCCCCAAAACATCTCCCAAATCATAACAAGTAGCCCATTGCCCTTATTCATTATAGTCTAGTCTCTAATATACTTTGGAACCAAGTCTTGCCAAGATCCCCTTGCTTCTTGTTGCCTTCCAAAACTTTAATTCTCTGCATTGATGGACAAAAAGAGCGTAAGCACACAAGGCTTAGTGGGGAAAGCTCAGAACAAAACACCAACAATGCATTTAAAACCATTTCTCAACATCATCTTTTAAAACCCCATGCCTCTTTTAAAACATGCACTTACAACATTAAAACCAGCATATCAAACCATATGCTACATGCATCATTAACCAACAACAAGTCACATTTCTAACCCTCTACTTAAATCTTCCCATGCATTACTACCAAATGCAAAGCTTAAGAAGAAAACATGTATAAATCACATTATACAGCATAAACCATTTCAATGATACATTAACAATTATATTGGCTTTTAAGTGATCTTTAACAAGTCCATTAACAAAAGAGTTCATCGGATACACGGATTCAACAGGTGTTAACCCAACATTTCAAGCTATCTCAACTGGAATAGCGATACAATCACAATTGCGGTACAATAACAACCGGGTTCAATTCCAACCGGGTACACTCTCAACCCACAGGGATACCAATCCCTCTCATCAGTTAGATGCTTAACCCACTAACGGGAGTATTCGGTATTATTTAACCCCTCAGCCGTTAGGGAACTTGGATGGAGTATTTGGTACACCGTATAAACCCTTCAACATCCAAGGCGACTTATTTTACATTGCACTCAATCCTATAGCCGGCCAACTATATCCGATAACAATTTTAAAACAACATCACTTGCCAATATAATTAACCAAACAACATTTACCTCACTGTTTTTAACAAGCATTAAAATCCCTTTTCCAAAGCAACAACCATGCTTTAAAACACAAGTATAAACCATACTTATAAGGATCACTTACCATGTGCATCCTTCATCAAAACATGCTTAAAAATAGTACATCAAATACTTTAAATCATACTTAAATAGTAGGTACAATGTAAATCAAAACATGTGCATAAACCATTTCAAACTAGCACAACCGAGAGAGTAAAACCACTTTACTTACTTCCGAGCTTAGGTAAGCATTTCAAGCTCTACCTAAACTCCCAAAAGCCATCTTTAAAACATTCCAACGCTAGAATCCACATTTTCACTCACCGTCACGCGAAACCTCGATTCGTCGACACAAAAACGAGTATCTGAAGCCTCCTACGCTTCTCCACTTACTTCCAGATCAACCTCCCCTACTTTTACCACAAAACCAAAGAAGATTAATGCATCATAATGCATTCTAAAAACAACAACCACAATACTTCTCAGATTCCCACAAAACTCTCACAATTAACCCTCCACAACAACAAAAAACATAACTAAAACACTTTGATTCATAACCCAGCCAACATCTATCAACCTAGCACCACTTTTATCATCAAAAGACATCTAAAAACAGAATCAAAACAGCCTAACACCTCCAACAACCAAACAACCACCACAACTCCACAAAAACACAAGTCTAACAACCTAAACAAATAGAGATTCAAGAGTTTCGGGATTCCATTAACAAAAATGAATTATCAACATTATTATACATCCATAATATGTTCAAAATCAATCTACATCACTGGAAAATAGATCCAATTCGGATCTTTCACTATTTCATCAATCTTACCCAATTAAATCAATTAATTCAATATAAAAAACACAAAATCAGATTATAAACCATAAATCAAGGATCAAATACTTGGGAATATCAATAAAGAACCATTCAATAGAGGAGATCATGAAACTTACCCCTATTGTGTGATTTCTCCCTCAATTGGCTTGTTTAAAACTAGAAAAACACAAGATTTCAATAAGATTTTGTAAATCAAAGTTAAATAATCAATTGTAGATCAAGATTCTGAGTAAAATTGATCTTTCACCTCTAGTTTTTTATGAAATCTGAGTGTTTGGAAGAAAAGAAATGGAGAGAAAAGTTACGTCAATTTTCATTAAAACCAAATAGCTAACTTTAATATCTAAAATTCCTTTTAATTAAATTTTAAAACACATGTTAAAATTATTTAATTGAAGAGATAAATCACCAGCAAAAACTTGGTAAAATAGCTCCTTAAGGATTCTAAGAATTTGATCCTTTTCATTTTAGTCACTTTAAAAACAGTTTTCAAAAGTTGCATTTTGGTCACTAGCCAAAATGTCACACCTCCCAATCTCATTTTCCAAAATTGATTCCACCAAAATTAATCATATATTAAAACATGATTTTTAACCATTTTTCCATAATTTTCCCCACACCAAAAATATACGATCCCGAAACCGACTCGAATCTTTTCTCCGGTCCACCGGACCGCCTAATAACCCACTAAACCGCTAAGCCCTAAAACCGGGGCGTTACATTATCCTAGGTTATCCTTTCACGCCTATTTAAAGAACTCAAGCAAGCACACAATTATCATTCACCAATCATCAATGATCGGCTTGGAGAGGCTGCACTAAGGAGACGTGGTTCAACCAGCTTGACCGAGAGCCTGGACCTTGAAGGGCTGCATCGACCGACCCCCTTCTAGCTCATTCTCTTTGTCTAGTTATTTTTATTTTTAAATGATGATGTTGTTAGAAAATAATGAAGGTTTTTGGTTTGATACCCTCACCATGAACTAATTTAATAGTTGGCGGGGGATGTTTGCGATGAACGTTGTTTTTATGTTCAGTTTTTAATAATTAGAAATGCCTTGGAATTGTTTTCCCTATCTGGCATGTTTTACAATTTTCTAAATTCTATGCCAAGTGACCGCTAGCATAGTATGCTTATTGCACCTTAATATCTGAACAGACTTAGGGGCAACGATTAGTTGCTAGATACTAAGGCGAGATGCTTCGACGGAAGATGTTCAAGAAGATGAACTTACTTCAGGAGTGAGTCTACCCCTCAAGAGTATAGGTTGGGACTTAATCAAATTAATTTATGAAAAACTTCATTATAGAGATATAAGGGTTTTTACATGGTTAGTTTTGGGCATTGCCATCGAAAGAGTCAATGCCAACTTTGAATCTGCTCAGTAAATAATATCAAGGCAGAAAATTATTAAAGACTGGCATGAAAAGCCTGAAAAATAGGCATCCATTGCCAACGCTCATCACTCATTTAAAACTCTCATTGTGCCAACGTTGTTTTCCTTTTACTTCTTTCCTTTTAATCGCTATTTTCAAACAACCTCAAATCAACCAACACTTTTCCCTTTGACAAGTAAGCATGCAAGGAAATCAAACTCTTGGCCAATCCTTGTGGGATCGATAACTCAGCTTACTGATGTATTACTTGCCGACTGTGTATACTTGCACGCAAAAGACTTAGTCTTGGCACTATTTTCATACATTCCCAATACATTTTGCCACCCTTTTGCCAACCACTCACACAATCGAACAAGTTTTTAGCGTCGTTGTCGGGGATTGCAACAGAGTTTATTGTTTTTAAATTTTTACTTTTCTTCTTTTTTATTTTTTCTTTATTTTTTGTTTTGACCGGTGTATGACCAAAAATCGCCCTGTGGTGGAACATTGGCTATACGATCCGAAAATCAAAAGAACCCTACGAAGGTTAAAGAAAAAGATTAGAGAGATGGCTCAACAAGGCAATGGATGAAATGGTGGATTAAACAATCCACCTAATAACAATGGAATACCACCAGCTCATGTTGCCCCAACTATTAATGTGGAGGAAGATAGACCTATTAGAGAACACTCGGCACCAAACATTGACAATTTGATGCTAGGACTAATTGGTCCTGAGGTAAATATACCCAATTTGAACTCAAACTAGTAATGATACAAATGTTTTTGAATGTAGGACAATTTGATGGAGCACCTACTGGAGATCCAAGGCAACACTTGAAGCATTTCATGGAAGTTTTCCAGCTATTTCAGCGGCCTGGAGTATCGGAGGATACATTGAAGCTAAAGTTGTTTACATTTTCCTTGAGAGATAGAGAAAAAACGTGGCTAAGTTCTTTGCCACCTGGTTCTGTCACCTCATGAGGAGATCTATGCCAGAAATTTTTGTTACGATTTCAGCCACCTAGACTCACTGCCAAGCTGAGAAGTGAGATCATCACATTTAGGCAGACTGATGACGAGACCCTATATGATGCCTGAAAGATTTAAGGACTTGTTGCGAAGGTGTCCCATGCATGGATTCCCAAAATGAACCCAGATGGAGACCTTTTACAATGGACTTATTGCACAAGCGAGAACTGTTGTCGATGCTTCGGCAAATGGCTCACTGCTTAACAAAAATTATACAGAGGCAGTTGGCATAATTGAGAGGATTTCAATTAACGATTTTGAATATCCTACAGCCAGACTTGGGCCCGACACAAAAATTGGTGGGAAATTATAGATAAATGAGCTCACATCTATCCACGTTGAGATTTCCAATCTTACTAGCATGGTGAGAACTTTGAAAAAGAGTAATGAGGCCCAAGAAGTTAAGGCATTAGCCTCATTCTGTACAATATGTGGAGAGGATCATCACATGGAAGATTTCCCTTCCAACCCTGAGTCGGTAAATTTCGTTGGCAATTTTAATCGTAATTATAATTCAAATTCCAATACTTACAATGCAGGATGGAGACAACACCCAAATTTAGCTTGGGGGATCAAGGAGGCAACCAATATAATGCCCAACAACAGAACAACAATGCCCAACGTTAATACAATGCCCATCGTCAGAACAATGCCATGCTAGGGGTCAACCAGAGTGCCATGCCACAGAGGGCACAAAACAATTTTTATACAGGGCAAAGGAACAAACATGGGACTTTGACAGAATACATGGAGAGGAATGATGCAACTTTCCAGAGTTAGGCAGCATTGATGCGAAACTTGGATGTACAAATTGGACAAATTGCCAATGCACTCAGAAATCGACCCCAGGGAGCTTTGCCAAACGATACAGATAATGCCAGACAAAACTGTAATGAACAATGCAAATTTGTGACTCTACGGAGTGACAAACAATGCGAGGCTAAGACATCTATCAAGCAACCAAATAATTGATATGAGAAGAAAAAACTACCAGTAGAAGAACCAAAGGAATCGGAGAAGAAAGAAGCGGACATAAGCAATGCCAGACCACGATCGGATGCTAGACCTTAGTTGGATGCCAACAGAACCTTGTCAAAGCCGGTAGAGCTAGCATATGTTTATCCATATCCACCGTTTCCATAAAGACTACAAAAGCACAAGTAGGATCAGCAATTTAAGCGATTCTTGGAAGTACTTAAACAATTACAAATCAATTTACCATTGGTGGAAGCTCTCGAGCAAATGCCCAACTATGTCAAATTCATGAGGACATCTTGTCCAAAAAGAGGAAGATGGGTGATTTCAAAACTGTAGATCTCATTGAGGGATGCAGTGTAATGATACTTAATCCATTGCCACCAAAGCTGGAAGATCCGGGGAGTTTTACTATTCCCTGTACCATTGGCAACAAATTCATGGGTAAGGCACTGTGTGACTTGGGAGCCATCATCAATTTGATGCCAATGTCTGTTTTAAGGAAGCTTGGCATAGAAGCAAGGCCTACCACGGTGACACTTGAATTGGCAGAATGATCCTTTACACATCCTAAAGGTAATATTGAGGATGTGTTGGTAAAAGTAGATAAATTCATATTCCCAGCTAACTTTATTATCTTAGATTATGAGGAAGATGTAAATGTCCCAATTATATTGGGCATACCGTTCCTTGCCATAGGTAGAGCCTTGATTGATATTCATAAAGGTGAATTAATTATGCGCATGAATAATCAACAGGTTACATTTAATGTGTTTCAAGCTTTGAAATGTGCAGATGAATCAGACGAATGCCAAGCAAATGATAAGATGGAGTCCATTTTTAAGGTGGATGTGGCACAGCTGTGCCAAGATACTGATGATGATGCTAGCGGAAGTGATAGTGAAGGTGAAACAAGTGAGGACACTAAAGGAGCAGCCTTAGTAGAAGTAAGCTATTTTGGACAACCAGAACCATTAAAGTTAGCTGGCATAGAGATCGTGGCACCAAAATCATCCATTGAGAAGCCACCCGAACTGGATCTCAAATCACTGCCAGACCACCTCAAGTATGCTTACTTAGGTAAACACTCAACCTTGCCAGTGATCATTGATGCTAATCTCACTAATGATCAGAAGGAACGTTTGCTGTAAATTCTAAGTAATTACAAGCAAGTGTTGTGATGGACCTTGGCTGATATTCGAGGAATAAGCTCAACCATTTGTATGCACAAAATCATCTTGGAGGAATATCATGGGAAGACCATTGAGGGTCATAGAATATTGAACCCGAGCGTGAAAGATGTTGTTAAAAAAGAGATTATCAAGTGGCTAGATGTCGAGATAATCTATTCCATTTCTGACAGCTCGTAGGTCATCTTGGTGCAATATGTACCAAAGAAATGTGGCATAACCGTGGTTTAAAATAGCAACAATGAGTTAATTCCTTCCAGGACCGTTACCGGATGGAGAGTGTGCATGGATTATAGGAAGATGGACAATGTCACCAAGATATACCATTTTCCATTGCCCTTCATTGATCAGATGTTGGACAGGCTGGCAGGTAAGGCATGTTATTGTTTTCTAGATGGTTATTCAGGATATAACAAAATTTTCATAGCTCTAGAAGATCAAGAGAAGACCACGTTCATATGTCTATATGGGACATTTTCCTTTAGAAGAATGCCATTCGGGTTGTGTAATGCCCCAACAACATTTCAATGTTGCATGATGTCCATTTTTTCCTACATGATTGAACAAAATTTGGAAGTAGTGATGGATGATTTCTCAGTATTTGGCAAAACATTTGAGGAATGCCTTCAGAGTTTAGAGCAAGTTTCGAAGAGATGCATTGAGACAAACCTAGTCTTGAACTAGGGAAAATGCCACTTCATGGTGAAGGAGGGTATTGTTCTAGGGCATAATGTAACCAAGAAGGGACAAGAGTTCGACCAAGTGTAGCGATCTCTTTTCCTACGGCGTGTTTTCGCTAAAAAAGTAGGGTTTTTCTATGCTTGGAGGTCTTTTGGGTATTTAAAAATGTCTTCCATGGGGTTTTAAAAAACATATTTTATTTTAAAAATGGAGTCGCCACCGGCCACTAAGGTAGGTCGGGCACCATAAAACCAGAGATTTTAAAAATGTTGGGTTCGGGAGTCGGTTACAGATGGGGAAGGATTAGCACCCCCACACCGCCCAAAATTGGTACTTTAATAATTACTGCTTTATTAATATTAGACTTTCCAGATTAAAGTGACGATTAAATTAAAATTTGGTTATAAGTGCGAGTAAATTTTAAGGGCCCCGTTATTCGAGAATAAACCGATAGACCACCCTCACTGTGCTTGATACTGGCCACGTTTACGCTCGAATATAAAGGCACCGCATTGACAATTAATATTCTGTTATGCAATCTTAGCAAACATTATCCAACATACATTCACATTGACATGGTACTAAAAACATAGAAAAACATGAATAACACAACATTAAGCAAAAATAATTAAATACATGAACATGAATAACATAACACATCATAATAATAAAAGAACAAAGCATAAACATGGAAAAAAAAGAAAAACATGCTTCCAAAATTAAATTAATTAGCTATAATATGCTTAAACACACAAAAAAACACAAATGCAACAAATGCATGACATATATATAATATGATACTAAATTATCAAAGCAACAACACCACAAAATTACACTAAGGCTTTATCATATGACACAAATTATATGCACACATTAAAACATATCATGATATTAACATGTAACAAATTTATCACCTATTTCTAGCATGAACCTAAGATACGAAATGATCATAATATACAATGCTAAACAAAACAAAAACATACTACATACAAATGAACTAAAACATAACTCCTAAAACAAACATGTACGATATAAACGAACGAATTAAAACATGAAAGCACGATATCATTAATTAATACATATATTATAAAAACATACAAACATGAAATACAAAAAACATGAACACAACAGAGAAATGTAAACAAACTAAAGAAAGTAAGAACGTAATTATTTAAATCACACAAAGGGACCAAAATGAAATAAAAACAAAATCAAAAAGCATAAATTAAATAAATAAAAAACACATTTAAGGTCCCAATTGAGAACCAAAATAAATCTAAAAGGACTGGACAAGCAATAAGACCAAGGGGCAGACCCAAAATGAAAATAAAGGCTGGGATAGAGGGACTGATTGGGTAATTTTGCCATTAAAAACTTGATTTTGTTAAATTTAGTGACTGGTTTAAAAGAATTCAAAAAGAACGGGGGACTGAAAGGGTGATTTACCCATACGGCAATCCCAATATGAAAAGTCTAAAAGGGCGGAGGGATTAAAATGTGGTTTACCCATTTTTAAAAACAAAATGCCTATAAAAAGGCATTATCAGTTCTAATGTTAACCTTTTAGCCATTTTTCTTTCAACCCTCAAAAATTAAGAACCCTTAACTCTCATAAATCCTCTCAGCTAAAATAAACAATTATAAAAAACCCTCTGGCCGCCATGATTTCTAGAAACCGGCGGCATACTCGCCGCTTTGACCACATTAAATCACCACCGGCCGCCGTTTATCGGCCCCGACAGACCTAAAACCAAGACCCAAAATGCCCCATTTTTAAACTAAACCCAGATCTAGCCTTAGATCTTAGGAAAAGCGCCCATCTCTTTTTAGATCTAGGGAAAATCAAAATCATTTTAAAAAAAACCTTTTTTAAAACCACCAACATCTGATTCACCATGCATGGTTCGAAAGAACCCCTTGTCTTATCACCGAACGGTGGCCGCTAAAATGCCTCGATTTTAGGGCTTAGCGGTTTGGTTGTTAATTAGACGGTCCGGTGGACCAGAGTAGAGATTCGAGTCGGTTTCGAGATCGTATATTTTTTATGTTGGAAAAATTATGGGAAAATGCTCTAAAATCATTATTAATTATGTATTTAATAATGGTGAATTTTTTTTTATAAAATGCATTTTGGAAGATGGACATTTTGGTTAGTGACCAAAATGAAAGTTTTGAAAATTGTGATTTCCTAGTGACTAAAATGAAAAGGGTCAAATACTTAGAATCTTTAAGGAGCTATTTTACCAATTGGTTTCTGATGATTTCTCCCTTGATTTAACTGGTTTTAACATGTGTTTTAATTAGTAATTAAAGAGGATTTTGTTAAAAGTTAGTTATTACTTTCCAAAACAAAAATCACATCATTTTCCCTCAGCTTTTTCTCTCCATTCTCTTCTCAGCCAAACACTCAAATTTTCATCAAATTTCCAGAGGTAAGGTGGTTTCTAACTTGATTTTATTGTTTCAAATTGTTTTATAAAAATTGTTTATGCAAAATCTTACAATAATCTTGTGTTTTCTTAGCTTTTCACAAATCAATTGAGGGAGAAAGTTCACAATAGGGGTAAGGTCCGAGATCTCCTCTATTGAATGGTTCTTTACTGAAATTCCCAAGCATTTGATCCTTGCTTTTGTGTTTCTAATCTGATTTTGATGATTTTCTAATGTTTAATTGAGTTATTTGGGGAAAATGAGTTAATTCATGAATTGGATCTGATTTCCAGTAAGTGAGGTTGCTTTGATTCATATTTTGGATGTTAAATAATGTTGATAAGTGATTTTTAGCAAAGGAATCCTGAAACTTAAGAATCTCTATTTATTTAGGTTGTTAGTTTTGAGGTTTTGTGGTGTTTTTATGGTTGTAAGGTTGCTAGAGGTGGTAAGTTGTTTTGGATCTGTTTGTGTTTTGATGTTGGAAGTGATGTTAGATTGATAGATATTGGCTGGGTTGTGAATCGAAGTGTTTTGGTTATGTTTTCGGTTGTTGTAGAGGGTTAATTGTGAAGGTTTTATGGAAATCCGAGAAGGATTGTGGTTGTTGTGTTTAGAATGCATTATGATGCATTAATCCTCTGTTGTTGTATGGTAAAAACATGGGAGGTTGATTCAGAAGTGATTGGAGAAGCGTTAGAGGTTTCAGATGCTTGATTTTGCGTCGGCGAATTGAGGTTTCGCGTATCGGTGAGTGAAAATGTGGTTTAAATCATTTTGGTGTTTTGGAACAAAGTATTGGGAGTTAAGGTAGAGCTTGAAATGCTTCTCTAGACTCAGAAGTAAGTATAAAGTGGTTTTACTCTCTCGGTTCTACTAGTGTTAAATGGTTTTATGCACTTGGTTCAATGTCCATGTACCTACTGTTTAAGTATGGTCTACACTTGCGTGTTAAAGCATGGTTGTGGCTATGGAAATGGCATGGTTTAATGCTTGTTAAAAACAGTGAGGTAAATGTTATTTGGTTAATTATATTGGCAAGTGATGTGGTTTTAAAATTGTTATCAGATATAGTTGGTCGACCATAGGATTGAGTGCACTGTAAATAAGTCGCCTTGGATGTTGTGGGGTTTATACGGCGTACCGAATACTCCATCCAAGTACCCTAACGGTTGAGGGGTTTATACAGTGTACCAAAAACTCTCGTTAGTGGATTAAGCATCTAACCAATGAAAGGGGTTTGTGTCCCCGTGGGTCGAAAGTGTACCCGGTTGTTAATGTACCGCGATTGTGATTGTATCGCTATACCGATTGAGATGGCTTAAAGTGTCGGGTTAACACTTGTTGAATCCGTGTATCTGTTGAACTCTTTTGTTATTTGACTTGTTTAATGATCACTTCTAAGCCAATATAATTGTAATGTGTCATTGAAATGTTTTATGTTGTATAATGTGATTTATACATGTTTCTCCTTGAGCTTTACATTTGGTAGTAATGCATAGGAAGGCTTAAGTAGAGGGTTAGTAATGTGACTTTCTATTGATTAATGATACATGTAGTATATGGTTTAATATGCTGGTTTTAATGATATAAAGTGCATGTTTTAAAAGGGGCATGATGTTTTAAAGGATGATGTTAGATAAATGGTTTTCAATGCATTGATGATGTTTGTTTTTAAACACTTCTCACTAAGCCTTGTGTGCTTACGCTCTTATTGTTCATCAATGCAGATAATTGAAGTCTTGGAAGGCAGCAAGAAGCAAGGGGATCCTAACAAGACTTGGTTTACAAAGTATGTTTGGAATAGACTATAACGAATAAGGGCATTGGGGTACTTATTGTGTTTTGGGAGATATTTTGTGGAACTCCCTATTTGAGCATGTTTCTTTAGTTGCTCTTGGATTTTAAAGGGCCTTTGAAGATTGATTTTGGTGCCGGTTTATCTTTTGGTATGTTGCTTGGATGCAAAATTAGGAATCTTGCCTATAGATTTCCTTTTGATGCATGAAGTCTTGTTGTGTTGTTAGAATTGTGATGCTAGTTGGCTTGTGATATGTTTGGTATGTTATTATTGTGTATAAAGAATGTTGGAATGGTTTGAGTGTGCTTTTGGGATGAAAAACCAGCAAAATGTGATATTACAGGACCAAGCGTACCGATACGTGGGGGACCGTATCGTACGGCTAGGCAAATTCAGGCTTGTGGGATCGGTACAGGCCTTATGCATTTTGATACGCCTAGGCAAATTTGGCTAGGTGTACCGGTAAGGGTATGGGTGTTTCAATACTAGTTTTAGCCTCTGGAACTCTCATTTTCAACTCGAACCTGTGTATCGAAACATCAGAAGAGCAATATCGGTACGATCTGTAACATTTCAAAAGTTAGGTAATTTAGTTAGGCGTATCGATACGGTGTGGTAGTGTACCAAAATAGGGTGTTTCAAACCGTATCAGTACAAGTTTGCCCGTATCAGTACGAATGACCATTTAAGCTGTTAATGTCACTTTTAAGCAGTTTGGTCATCTTTACATTTTAGTCCCTGAATCTTGCCAATGCGTTTGTATGTGATAGAATGATCGGATTGAGCTAAAATTTGGAATGAAAGTTTGGAACTGGACTAATTAAAGGGTGGTAACTTAAAAGTGAGCTTTAATCTTGAAATTTTTTGTAATTGCAATTTGGTCCCTAATTTGCAAATGTGATCAATTGGATGTCAAAATGATGCTCGATTGAGTTGGGGTTGCATCTAATGTCCGCATGAATATGTAGGGTTAATAATTGGCATCTAGATAAGATAAAAAGAAAAAAATGTACCGGGTTTTGTTGAATCTCTTCGATTTGCTACGGCAAACCTAATGTAGCCTTCTTGGTTCTGTTGGGCGTCTAGGCCAGGTCAAGGGGGTTACATTTGGTGGTATCAGAGCCAAGTTTGGTTCGTTTGGAAGGTTGTTGTGTTGTTGCTGTGTTTGATTTGTACGGTGAATATTGTATGTACGCTGGTTGATATGCACGGTGATTGTTATATGAATGTTGACTGTTGTATGCTATGTTGGGGAAGTTTTGGGGGTACCCATTGCCTTATTATTATAGTCTGGAAAGTTTTGATTTTTGAAATGAAAGTCTTAGATCCTTCCTTGAGGCTTGCCTGACTATTTTTGTTTTGAAATTATTATTGTGCCTTAGATATATTTTAGCATAATGAGACTGATGAGTGAGTTGCAATCGGGTACGGTTGTTGCTTCCACTGGGCAGGATGCTAAAGGAGAAGCTGTACCTCCTGAAGGGTTGCTGTCGCCCCCACCTAATCCACCAGAGGGAGTTGAACAAGTGCCACCTGCACCGGCTGGGCCAGGGATAGGTGTTATGGCACCGTTGATACAGGCCATGACCGGTGCTTTCCACGCAGTAGTTCCTGGTGTTCATATGCCAGCACCACTGGTTGAGGGGCAAGGTTTGTCGCTTGAGCGTCTTCGTAGTTTGGGCGGAGTTGAGTTTTGAGGCTTGTCGCCTGAGGCCTTTGAGGGTTGGTTGGGGAGTACTGAAAGGATACTAGGCCAGATGGGGTGCACGGATGCACGTAAGTTGGGTTGTGTTCTTTCCCTACTGTATGAGGATGCTTATACATGGTACGATATCCGGTATGGCTACCGAGGATGTGACCTGGGAGTTCTTTTGCGAGGCTTTTCGGAAGAAGTTTTGGGAGTCCGATATCGGGATGAGAAGAATCGTGAGTTTATGGCTCGTGTGCGGCAATATGTCTATTGCGTAATATGAGGTGTAGTTCGTGAGGTTGAGTCGGTATGCACCGAGTTGGTTCCTGACGAGTGCACTCAATGTGATCGCTTCCGCTAGGGGCTTGTTCAGGATGTTAAGAATACATGCTTACTTCTTATTACACCGGCTTTGATGTGTTGGTTTTGCGAGCCAAAGATGTAGAGAGCAGAATTTGGGTTTGCATCGATCACGAGGTTCTAGCTCAAGTAAGAGAGCTGTTGATTCGGGTTATAGCGGTGGTCAGGCTAAGAGAAACTGTGATCGGAGGTTTCGCTGGGAGCCGAGGCATGGCGGAGGTGTTGTTGGACGCGGAGTCCAGGGGTAGGGTGCCCAGGTTAGAGCCTCGTTTAGCACTTGTTGGGTTTGTGGATCCTGAGATCATTTGAGGCGAGATTACCCGCGTTTCGCCAGGGAGGGTCAGGCACTGCTCTAGTGGAAGCTAATGCTTGTTGGAGTTGTGGGTCAGGCGACCATCAGAGGTGTGATTGTCCGTTGTTGGCTCGAGGTGGGCAGAGTGCTGCACCTGTTGTTGCTCCACAGTAGAGTCATGGTCGTGGCCGCAGACCGTTCAGCATCGAGATGGGGGACAGAGGACTGTGGCTCATACTGTTGCCATCCAACCTGAGGGAGGTGGACCAGCTAGGGTATATATGCACCGTGAGGGTCGCAATGACACTGATGTGATTGCAGGTACTTTTACCTTACAGTCTTTGTCATTGTATTCGTTGGTTGATTCTGGTTCTACTCATTCATACATTTTGAGTGAGCATGCTGAGTTGCTTCTTATATCTGTTGAAATTCTTAATGTGGGAGTTAGAGTGACTAGTTCTCTTAGGGAGGCAGCCGTGGTTATGAGGTTGTATTGTAGGTGTCCACTGATGGTTCAAGGATATGTGTTTGTTGTGGACTTGATGGAGTTACCATTCCATGGTTTTGATATGTTTCTGGGTATGGATTGGTTGACTGAACATCGGGCTGTGGTGGATTTTGAGACCAAACGAATATCCTTGAGGTTTTCGGATGATTATGAGGTGGTAGTTGTTGGTAAGAATGCCAAGTTTTTTTCTAATGTTGTTTCGACTTTGGAAGTACGTCGAATGTTGGATTCAGGATGCCGGGCTTATTTGGCCTATATTATGAATCTTGGATCGAAGGAGTTGAGGGTGTAGGATGTTCACACCGTATGTGAGTTTCTGGGTGTTTTTTTTGAAGGAATTGCCAGGGTTGCCACCTGACTGTAAGGTAGAGTTTGGCATCGAGGTTTTTGCGGGTACGTTACCAGTATCTATTACTCCGTACCGCATTGCTCCAAGAATTGAAGGAGTTGAAAACGCAGCAGGAGTTGCTTGACCGTGGGTTCGTTAGACCTAATATCTCACCATGGGGAGCACCGATTTGTTAAGAAGAAAGATGGTACGTTGCGGATGTATATAAATTATCAGCAGCTGAATAAGTTGACCATAAAGAACAAGTATCCCCTACAGCGGATAGATGACCTGTTTGATTTGTTCAGGGGAGCCTTGGTGTTTTTAAAGATAGATTTGAGGTTAGGGTACTATCAGTTAAAGGTGAAAGAGGTGGATGTGCCCAAAAAATAGCCTTCCGTACGAGGTACGGGCATTACGAGTTTCTTGTGATGCCATTTGGTTTGACCAATGTGCCAACTGCTTTTATGGACATGATGAAACAAGTGTTTCATGAGTTTTTGGACCAGTTTGTGGTTGTGTTTATCAACGATATCCTTGTGTACTCTCGTACTGAGGAGGATCATGATAAACATTTGAGAATTGTGCTTCAGAAGCTGATGGGAAATCAGTTGTATGCCAAGTTAAGCAAATGTGAGTTTTGGTTTAGAGAGGTTGTGTTCCTCGGGCATGTTGTGCCGGCTGAAGAAATTTTTATCGATCCGCATAAGGTTGAGGCTGTAATGAGTTGGAAGGAGCCCAAGTCCGTGACGGAGGTTAGGAGTTTCCTTGATTTGGCTGGTTACTACCGAAGGTTTGTGGAAGGGTTCTCCAATTTGGCGGCTCTATTAACAAAGTTGCTACAGAAGAATGCTCAGTTTGAGTGGACGAAAGATAGGCAACGAGCTTTTGAAAGGTTGAAGGAAGCCTTGACGCGAGCTCCAGTCTTGGTTTAACTAGAATCAGGAAAGGAGTTTATTGTTTATAGTGATGCATCATATGTTGGGCTTGGTTGTGTATTGATGCAAGAGGGTAAGGCACTACGTATGCATCTAGTCAGTTGAAGGTGCATGAATGTAACTACCCTACTCACGATCTTGAGCTTGCCACGGTTGTGTTTGCCTTGAAGATTTGGAGGCATTATCTTTATGGTGAGAAATGTGTGGTTTATACGGATCATAAGAGTTTGAAATATTCGATGTCTCAGAAGGAGCTGAATCTTAGGCAACGTAGATGGTTGGAGTTGCTTAAGGATTACGATCTGACCATTGAGTATCATCCGAGAAAGACCAATGTTGTGGCGGAAGCTTTGAGTAGAAAAGTGGTTGTAAAGTTGAGAGCCATGTTTGCTCGGTTGAGTGTGACGAATGACGGGGGTTTGTTGGCTGAGTTGCAAGTGAAGCCGTCCTTATCACAGTTGATTAAAGAGAAACGACCGTATGATGGTAGTTTGGTATCTCATGTGGAAGATATCAGGGATGGAAATCCTACGGATTTTCATTTCAACGATGATGAGGTGTTGTGTTTCAAAGGTCGAATAGTGGTGCCTGAGGACGAAGAGTTAAGGCGTACTATTTTTACTGAGGCACATGCTAGTCCTTTTGCTAAGCATCCTGGTAGTACTAAAATGTATCGAGGGTTGAAAGAGGAGTACTATTGGGTTAGGCGAAGAGGATGTGGCTGATTTCGTTGCTCGGTGTATGGTTTATCAGCGGGTAAAGGCTGAGCATCAGTTTCTTTCCGGGTTGTTGCAACCGTTGAGGATACCGGAATGGAAGTGGGAAAAATCACCATGGATCTTGTGTCTGGGCTGCCTTTGACGCCGACCAAAAAGGATTCCATTTGAGTGATTGTGGATCTGCTTCACGGTGTGTGCGATTTTGTGCCCGTGCATACTATGTATACCTTGGATAGGTTGGTTGAGCCATACATCTCTCGAGATTGTGTGTTTGCACGGAGTGCCCAAATCTATAGTCTCGGATAGGGATCTGTAGTTTACCGCAAGGTCTTGGGTGAGTTTGCATCGTGCGTTGGGGACCCAATTGAATTTTAGCACTTCCTCAATCGGATGGGCAGTAGGAGCACGTGATTCAGGTTCTCGAGGATATGCTAAGGTGTTGTGTTATTGAGTACCAGGGAATGTGGGAGAAGCAATTGCCATTAGTGGAGTTTGCTTACAATAAGAGTTATCATGCTAGCATATAGATGGCACCATATGAGGCGTTGCATGGCGCGTAGTGTCGTACGCTCGTGTGTTGGGTAGAAGTGGGGAAACGTTTGTGTCGATGCCCAATGTTTTGAAAGGCACAACCGACAAGGTGAAGTTGATATGTGAGCTCTTAAAAACAGTTGTAGATCGCCAGAAATCCTATGCGGATTTGAAGCGTAGGGATATAGAGTATGCTGTGGGTGATAAAGTGTCTCCATGGAAAAAGGTGTTGCGTTTTAGGAGGAAAGGGAAGCTTAGCCCAAGGTTCATTGGACCATACGAGGTTGTTGAGCGTGTGGGTCCTGTTGCGTACCGTTTGAGACTACCTCCGGAGTTGGGAAAAATTCATGATGTGTTCAACGTTTTGGTGTTACGGAGGTATAGGTCGAATCCATCGCATGTCATGCCGGTGGAGGAGATCGAGTTGCAACCAAACCTATCTTACGATGAAAAACCGGTAAAGGTTCTTGATACCAGCAGTAAGGTGCTGCATGGCAAGACAGTAGAGCTTGTTAAGGTGTTGTCGAAGCACCGCGGTGTTGAGGAGGTCACGTGGGAGCGCAAGTCGGATATGTTGAAACAGTTTTTGCACCTGTTTCCTCCAAGTAAATTTTGGGGACGAAATTTCTTAAGTGGGGGAGAGCTGTAACGCCCGGTTTTAGGGCTTAGCAGTTTGGTGGTTAATTAGACGGTCAGTGGACTAGAGTAGAGATTCAAGTCGGTTTCGGGATCGTATATTTTTGATGTTGGAAAAATTATTCAAAAATGCTCTAAAATCATTATTAATTATGTATTTAATAATGGTGAAATTGATTTTATAAAATGCATTTTGTAAGATGGACATTTTGGTTAGTGACTAAAATGAAAATTTTGAAAATTGTGATTTCCTAGTGACTAAAATGAAATGGGTCAAATACTTAGAATCTTTAAGGAGCTATTTTACCAATTGGTTTCTGATAATTTCTCCCTTGATTTAACTGGTTTTAACATGTGTTTTAATTAGTAATTAAAGAGGATTTTGTTAAAAGTTAGTTATTACTTTCCAAAACAAAAACCACATCATTTTCTCTCAACTTTTTCTCTTCATTCTCTTCTCAGCCAAACACTCAAATTTTCATCAAATTTTCAGAGGTAAGGTGGTTTCTAACTTGATTTTATTGTTTCAAATTGTTTTATAAAGATTGTTTATGCAAAATCTTACAATAATCTTGTGTTTTCTTAGCTTTTCACAAATCAATTGAGGGAGAAACTTCACAATAGGGGTAAGGTCCAAGATCTCCTCTATTGTATGGTTCTTTACTGAAATTCCCAAGCATTTGATCCTTGCTTTTGTGTTTCTAATCTAATTTTGATGATTTTTTAATGTTTAATTGAGTTATTTGGGGAAAATGAGTTAATTCATGAATTGGATCTGATTTCTAGTAAGTAAGGTTGCTTTGATTTATATTTTGGATGTTAAATAATGTTGATAAGTGATTTTTAGAAATGGAATCCTGAAACTTAAGAATCTCTATTTGTTTAGGTTGTTAGTTTTGAGGTTTTGTGGTGTTTTTATGGTTGTAAGGTTGTTGGAGGTGGTAAGTTGTTTTGGATCTGTTTTTAGATGTTTTGATGTTGAAAGTGATGTTAGATTGATAGATATTGGTTGGCTTGTGAATCAAAGTGTTTTGGTTATGTTTTCGGTTGTTGTGGAGGGTTAATTGTGAAGGTTTTATGGAAATCCGAGAAGGAATGTGGTTGTTGTGTTTAGAATGCATTATGATGCATTAATCCTCTGTTGTTGTATGGTAAAAACATGGGAGGTTGATTTGGAAGTGATTGGAGAAGCGTTTGAGGTTTTGGATGCTTGATTTTGCGTCGACGAATCGAGGTTTCGCGTATCGGTGAGTGAAAATGTGGTTTAAATCATTTTGGTGTTTTGGAACAAAGTATTGGGAGTTAAGGTAGAGCTTGAAATGCTTACCTAGACTCGAGAAGTAAGTATAAAGTGGTTTTACTCTCTCGGTTCTACTAGTGTTAAATGGTTTTATGCACTTGGTTTAATGTCCATGTACCTCTGTTTAAGTATGTTTTAAACTATTCGATATACTATTTTTAAGCATGGTTGTGGGATATGGAAATGATCCTTGGTATTTTATGCTTGTTAAATCATGGTTGTTGCTTTGGAAATGACATGGTTTAATGTTTGCTAAAAATGTTATTTTATTTGGTTAATTATATTGGCAAGTGATGTGGTTTTAAAATTGTTATCGGATATAGTTGGTCGACCATAGGATTGAGTGCACTATAAATAAGTCACCTTGGATGTTGAGGGGTTTATATGGCGTACAATACTCCATCCAAGTACCCTAACGGTTGAGGGTTTTATACAAAGGTACCAAAAACTCTCGTTAGTGGATTAAGCATCTAACCAATGAAAGGGGTTTGTGTCCCCTTGGGTTGAAAGTGTACCTGGTTGTTAATGTACCACGATTGTGATTGTATCACTATTCCGATTGAGATGGCTTAAAGTGTTGGGTTAACACTTGTTGAATCCGTGTATCCGATGAACTCTTTTGTTATTTGACTTGTTTAATGATCACTTGTAAGCCAATATAATTGTAATGTATCATTGAAATGTTTTATGTTGTATAATGTGATTTATACATGTTTCTCCTTGAGCTTTACATTTGGTAGTAATGCATAGGAAGGCTTAAGTAGAGGGTTAGTAATGTGACTTTCTATTGATTAATGATACATGTAGTATATGGTTTAATATGTTGGTTTTAATGATATAAAGTGCATGTTTTAAAAGGGGCATGATGTTTTAAAGGATGATGTTAGATAAATGGTTTTCAATGCATTGATGATGTTTGTTTTTAAACACTTCTCACTAAGCCTTGTGTGCTTACGCTCTTATTGTTCATCAATGCAGATAATTGAAGTCTTGGAAGGCAGCAAGAAGCAATGGGATCCTAACAAGACTTGGTTTACAAAGTATGTTTGGAATAGACTATAATGAATAAGGGCATTGGGGTACTTATTGTGTTTTGGGAGATATTTTGTGGAACTCCCTATTTGAGCATGTTTCTTTAGTTGCTCTTGGATTTTAAAGGGCCTTTGAAGATTGATTTTGGTGCTGGTTTATCTTTTGGTATGTTGCTTGGATGCAAAATTAGGAATCTTGCCTATAGATTTCCTTTTGATGCATGAATCTTGTTGTGTTGTTAGAATTGTGATGCTAGTTGGCTTGTGATATGTTTGGTATGTTATTATTGTGTATAAAGAATGTTGGAATGGTTTGAGTGTGCTTTTGGGATGAAAAACCAGCAAAATGTGATATTACAGGACCAAGCGTCTGATCTGTGGGGACCGTATCGTGCGGCTAGGCAAATTCAGGCTTGTGGGATCGATACAGGCCTTATGCATTTTGATACGCCTAGGCAAATTTGGCTAGGTGTATCGGTAAGGGTATGGGTGTTTCAATACTAGTTTTAGCCTCTGGAACTCTCATTTTCAACTCGAACCTGTGTATCGAAACATCAGAAGAGCAATATCGGTACGATCTGTAACATTTCAAAAGTTAGGTAATTTAGTTAGGCGTATCGATACGGTGTGGTAGTGTACCAAAATAGGGTGTTTCAAACCGTATCAGTACAAGTTTGCCCGTATCAGTACGAATGACCATTTAAGCTGTTAATGTCACTTTTAAGCAGTTTGGTCATCTTTACATTTTAGTCCCTGAATCTTGCCAATGCGTTTGTATGTGATAGAATGATCGGATTGAGCTAAAATTTGGAATGAAAGTTTGGAACTGGACTAATTAAAGGGTGGTAACTTAAAAGTGAGCTTTAATCTTGAAATTTTTTGTAATTGCAATTTGGTCCCTAATTTGCAAATGTGATCAATTGGATGTCAAAATGATGCTCGATTGAGTTGGGGTTGCATCTAATGTCCGCATGAATATGTAGGGTTAATAATTGGCATCTAGATAAGATAAAAAGAAAAAAATGTACCGGGTTTTGTTGAATCTCTTCGATTTGCTACGGCAAACCTAATGTAGCCTTCTTGGTTCTGTTGGGCGTCTAGGCCAGGTCAAGGGGTTACATTTGGTGGTATCAGAGCCAAGTTTGGTTCGTTTGGAAGGTTGTTGTGTTGTTGCTGTGTTTGATTTGTACGGTGAATATTGTATGTACGCTGGTTGATATGCACGGTGATTGTTATATGAATGTTGACTGTTGTATGCTATGTTGGGGAAGTTTTGGGGGTACCCATTGCCTTATTATTATAGTCCAGAAAGTTTTGATTTTTGAAATGAAAGTCTTAGATCCTTCCTTGAGGCTTGCCTGACTATTTTTGTTTTGAAATTATTATTGTGCCTTAGATATATTTTAGCATAATGAGACTGATGAGTGAGTTGCAATCGGGTACGGTTGTTGCTTCCACTGGGCAGGATGCTAAAGGAGAAGTCGTACCTCTGAAGGGTTCTTTGTCGCCCCACCTAATCCACCGAGGGAGTTGAACAAGTGCCACCTGCCTGCACCGGGCCGGGCGAGGATAGGTGTTATGGCACCGTTGATACAGGCCATGACCGGTGCTTTCCACGCAGTAGTTCCTGGTGTTCATATGCCAGCACCACTGGTTGAGGGGCAAGGTTTGTCGCTTGAGCGTCTTCGTAGTTTGGGCGGAGTTGAGTTTTGAGGCTTGTCGCCTGAGGCCTTTGAGGGTTGGTTGGGGAGTACTGAAAGGATACTAGGCCAGATGGGGTGCACGGATGCACGTAAGTTGGGTTGTGTTCTTTCCCTACTGTATGAGGATGCTTATACATGGTACGATATCCGGTATGGCTACCGAGGATGTGACCTGGGAGTTCTTTTGCGAGGCTTTTCGGAAGAAGTTTTTGGGAGTCTGATATCGGGATGAGAAGAATCGTGAGTTTATGGCTCAGGTGCACGGCAATATGTCTATTGCAGAATATGAGGTGTAGTTCGTGAGGTTGAGTCGGTATGCACCTGAGTTGGTTCCTGACGAGTGCACTCAATGTGATCGCTTCCGCTAGGGGCTTGTTCAGGATGTTAAGAATACATGCTTACTTCTTATTACACCGGCTTTGATGTGTTGGTTTTGCGAGCCAAAGATGTAGAGCAGAATTTGGGTTTGGCATCAGGATCACGAGGTTCTAGCTCAAGTAAGAGAGCTGTTGATTCGGGTTATAGCGGTGGTCAGGCTAAGAGAAACTGTGATCGGAGGTTTCGCTGGGAGCCGAGGCATGGCGGAGGTGTTGTTGGACGCGGAGTCCAGGGGTAGGGTGCCCAGGTTAGAGCCTCGTTTAGCACTTGTTGGGTTTGTGGATCCTGAGATCATTTGAGGCGAGATTACCCGCGTTTCGCCAGGGAGGGTCAGGCACTGCTCTAGTGGAAGCTAATGCTTGTTGGAGTTGTGGGTCAGGCGACCATCAGAGGTGTGATTGTCCGTTGTTGGCTCGAGGTGGGCAGAGTGCTGCACCTGTTGTTGCTCCACAGTAGAGTCATGGTCGTGGCCGCAGACCGTTCAGCATCGAGATGGGGGACAGAGGACTGTGGCTCATACTGTTGCCATCCAACCTGAGGGAGGTGGACCAGCTAGGGTATATATGCACCGTGAGGGTCGCAATGACACTGATGTGATTGCAGGTACTTTTACCTTACAGTCTTTGTCATTGTATTCGTTGGTTGATTCTGGTTCTACTCATTCATACATTTTGAGTGAGCATGCTGAGTTGCTTCTTATATCTGTTGAAATTCTTAATGTGGGAGTTAGAGTGACTAGTTCTCTTAGGGAGGCAGCCGTGGTTATGAGGTTGTATTGTAGGTGTCCACTGATGGTTCAAGGATATGTGTTTGTTGTGGACTTGATGGAGTTACCATTCCATGGTTTTGATATGTTTCTGGGTATGGATTGGTTGACTGAACATCGGGCTGTGGTGGATTTTGAGACCAAACGAATATCCTTGAGGTTTTCGGATGATTATGAGGTGGTAGTTGTTGGTAAGAATGCCAAGTTTTTTTCTAATGTTGTTTCGACTTTGGAAGTACGTCGAATGTTGGATTCAGGATGCCGGGCTTATTTGGCCTATATTATGAATCTTGGATCGAAGGAGTTGAGGGTGTAGGATGTTCACACCGTATGTGAGTTTCTGGGTGTTTTTTTTGAAGGAATTGCCAGGGTTGCCACCTGACTGTAAGGTAGAGTTTGGCATCGAGGTTTTTGCGGGTACGTTACCAGTATCTATTACTCCGTACCGCATTGCTCCAAGAATTGAAGGAGTTGAAAACGCAGCAGGAGTTGCTTGACCGTGGGTTCGTTAGACCTAATATCTCACCATGGGGAGCACCGATTTGTTAAGAAGAAAGATGGTACGTTGCGGATGTATATAAATTATCAGCAACTGAATAAGTTGACCATAAAGAACAAGTATCCCCTACAGCGGATAGATGACCTGTTTGATTTGTTCAGGGGAGCCTTGGTGTTTTTAAAGATAGATTTGAGGTTAGGGTACTATCAGTTAAAGGTGAAAGAGGTGGATGTGCCCAAAAAATAGCCTTCCGCGACGAGCACGGGCATTACGAGTTTCTTGTGATGCCATTTGGTTTGACCAATGTGCCAACTGCTTTTATGGACATGATGAAACAAGTGTTTCATGAGTTTTTGGACCAGTTTGTGGTTGTGTTTATCAACGATATCCTTGTGTACTCTCGTACTGAGGAGGATCATGATAAACATTTGAGAATTGTGCTTCAGAAGCTGATGGGAAATCAGTTGTATGCCAAGTTAAGCAAATGTGAGTTTTGGTTTAGAGAGGTTGTGTTCCTCGGGCATGTTGTGCCGGCTGAAGAAATTTTTATCGATCCGCATAAGGTTGAGGCTGTAATGAGTTGGAAGGAGCCCAAGTCCGTGACGGAGGTTAGGAGTTTCCTTGATTTGGCTGGTTACTACCGAGGTTTGTGGAAGGGTTCTCCAATTTGGCGGCTCTATTAACAAAGTTGCTCTGAGAAGAATGCTCTCGTTTGAGTGGGGACGAAAGATAGGCAACGAGCTTTTGAAAGGTTGAAGGAAGCCTTGACGCGAGCTCCAGTCTTGGTTTAACTAGAATCAGGAAAGGAGTTTATTGTTTATAGTGATGCATCATATGTTGGGCTTGGTTGTGTATTGATGCAAGAGGGTAAGGCACTACGTATGCATCTAGTCGATTGAAGGTGCATGAATGTAACTACCCTACTCACGATCTTGAGCTTGCCACGGTTGTGTTTGCCTTGAAGATTTGGAGGCATTATCTTTATGGTGAGAAATGTGTGGTTTATACGGATCATAAGAGTTTGAAATATTCGATGTCTCGAAGGAGCTGAATCTTAGGCAACGTAGATGGTTGGAGTTGCTTAAGGATTACGATCTGACCATTGAGTATCATCCGAGAAAGACCAATGTTGTGGCGGAAGCTTTGAGTAGAAAAGTGGTTGTAAAGTTGAGAGCCATGTTTGCTCGGTTGAGTGTGACGAATGACGGGGGTTTGTTGGCTGAGTTGCAAGTGAAGCCGTCCTTATCACAGTTGATTAAAGAGAAACGACCGTATGATGGTAGTTTGGTATCTCATGTGGAAGATATCAGGGATGGAAATCCTACGGATTTTCATTTCAACGATGATGAGGTGTTGTGTTTCAAAGGTCGAATAGTGGTGCCTGAGGACGAAGAGTTAAGGCGTACTATTTTTACTGAGGCACATGCTAGTCCTTTTGCTAAGCATCCTGGTAGTACTAAAATGTATCGAGGGTTGAAAGAGGAGTACTATTGGGTTAGACTGAAGAGGGATGTGGCTGATTTCGTTGCTCGGTGTATGGTTTATCAGCGGGTAAAGGCTGAGCATCAGTTTCTTTCCGGGTTGTTGCAACCGTTGAGGATACCGGAATGGAAGTGGGAAAAATCACCATGGATCTTGTGTCTGGGCTGCCTTTGACGCCGACCAAAAAGGATTCCATTTGAGTGATTGTGGATCTGTTTACGAAGTGTGCGCATTTTGTGCCCGTGCATACTATGTATACCTTGGATAGGTTGGTTGAGCCATACATCTCTGAGATTGTGTGTTTGCACGGAGTGCCCAAATCTATAGTCTCGGATAGGGATCTGTAGTTTACCGCAAGGTCTTGGGTGAGTTTGCATCGTGCGTTGGGGACCCAATTGAATTTTAGCACTTCCTCAATCGGATGGGCAGTAGGAGCACGTGATTCAGGTTCTCGAGGATATGCTAAGGTGTTGTGTTATTGAGTACCAGGGAATGTGGGAGAAGCAATTGCCATTAGTGGAGTTTGCTTACAATAAGAGTTATCATGCTAGCATATAGATGGCACCATATGAGGCGTTGCATGGCAGAAAGTGTCGTACGCTCGTGTGTTGGGTAGAAGTGGGGAAACGTTTGTGTCGATGCCCAATGTTTTGAAAGGCACAACCGACAAGGTGAAGTTGATATGTGAGCTCTTAAAAACAGTTGTAGATCGCCAGAAATCCTATGCGGATTTGAAGCGTAGGGATATAGAGTATGCTGTGGGTGATAAAGTGTCTCCATGGAAAAAGGTGTTGCGTTTTAGGAGGAAAGGGAAGCTTAGCCCAAGGTTCATTGGACCATACGAGGTTGTTGAGCGTGTGGGTCCTGTTGCGTACCGTTTGAGACTACCTCCGGAGTTGGGAAAAATTCATGATGTGTTCAACGTTTTGGTGTTACGGAGGTATAGGTCGAATCCATCGCATGTCATGCCGGTGGAGGAGATCGAGTTGCAACCAAACCTATCTTACGATGAAAAACCGGTAAAGGTTCTTGATACCAGCAGTAAGGTGCTGCATGGCAAGACAGTAGAGCTTGTTAAGGTGTTGTCGAAGCACCGCGGTGTTGAGGAGGTCACGTGGGAGCGCAAGTCGGATATGTTGAAACAGTTTTTGCACCTGTTTCCTCCAAGTAAATTTTGGGGACGAAATTTCTTAAGTGGGGGAGAGCTGTAACGCCCCGGTTTTAGGGCTTAGCAGTTTGGTGGTTAATTAGACGGTCTGGTGGACTAGAGTAGAGATTCAAGTCGGTTTCGGGATCGTATATTTTTGATGTTGGAAAAATTATTCAAAAATGCTCTAAAATCATTATTAATTATGTATTTAATAATGGTGAAATTGATTTTATAAAATGCATTTTGTAAGATGGACATTTTGGTTAGTGACTAAAATGAAAATTTTGAAAATTGTGATTTCCTAGTGACTAAAATGAAATGGGTCAAATACTTAGAATCTTTAAGGAGCTATTTTACCAATTGGTTTCTGATAATTTCTCCCTTGATTTAACTGATTTTAACATGTGTTTTAATTAGTAATTAAAGAGGATTTTGTTAAAAGTTAGTTAGTACTTTCCAAAACAAAAACCACCTCATTTTCTCTCAACTTTTTCTCTTCATTCTCTTCTCAGCCAAACACTCAGGTTTTCATCAAATTTTCAGAGGTGAGGTGGTTTCTAACTTGATTTTATTGTTTCAAATTGTTTTATAAAGATTGTTTATGCAAAATCTTACAATAATCTTGTGTTTTCTTAGCTTTTCACAAATCAATTGAGGGAGAAACTTCACAATAGGGGTAAGGTCCAAGATCTCCTCTATTGTATGGTTCTTTACTGAAATTCCCAAGCATTTGATCCTTGCTTTTGTGTTTCTAATCTAATTTTGATGATCTTTTAATGTTTAATTGAGTTATTTGGGGAAAATGAGTTAATTCACGGATTGGATCTGATTTCTAGTAAGTAAGGTTGCTTTGATTTATATTTTGGATGTTAAATAATGTTGATAAGTGATTTTTAGAAATGGAATCCTGAAACTTAAGAATCTCTATTTGTTTAGGTTGTTAGTTTTGAAGTTTTTTCGTGTTTTTATGGTTGTAAGGTTGTTGGAGGTGGTAGGTTGTTTTAGATCTGTTTTTAGATGTGTTTTGATGTTGAAAGTGATGTTAGATTGATAGATATTGGTTGGCTTGTGAATCAAAGTGTTTTGGTTATGTTTTCGGTTGTTGTGGAGGGTTAATTGTGAAGGTTTTATGGAAATCCGAGAAGGAATGTGGTTGCTGTGTTTAGAATGCATTATGATGCATTAATCCTCTGTTGTTGTGCGGTAAAAACAGGGGAGGTTGATTTGGAAGTGATTAGAGAAGCGTTTGAGGTTTTGGATGCTTGATTTCACGTCGACGAATCGAGGTTTCGCGTATCAGTGAGTGAAAACGTGGTTTAAAGCGTTTTGTTGTTTTGGAGCAGAGTATTAGAGGTTAAGGTAGAGCTTGAAATGCTTACCTAGACTCAGAAGTAAGTATAAAGTGGTTTTACTCTCTCGGTCGTGCTAGTGTTATATGGTTTTATGCACTTGGTTTAATGTTCATGTACCTACTGTTTAAGCATGTTTTAAAGTATTCGATATACTATTTTTAAGCATGTTTTGCTGAAGGATGCACAAGGTAAGTGATCCTTGTAAGTATGGTTTATACTTGTGTTTTAAATCATGGTTGTTGCTTTGGAAATGACATGGTTTAATGTTTGCTAAAAACAGTGAGGTAAATATTATTTGGTTAATTATATTGGCAAGTGATGTGGTTTTAAAATTGTTATCGGATATAGTTGGTCGGCCATAGGATTGAGTGCACTATAAATAAGTCACCTTGGATGTTGAGGGGTATATATGGCGTACCGAATACTCCATCCAAGTACTCTAACGGTTGAGGGGTTTATACGGTGTACCGAAAACTCCCGTTAGTGGATTAAGCATCTAACCAATGAAAGGGGTTGGTGTCCCCTTGGGTTGAAAGTGTACCTGGTTGTTAATGTACCACGATTGTGATTGTATCACTATTCCGTTTGAGATGGCTTGAAGTGTTGGGTTAACACTAGTTGAATCCGTGTATCCGATGAACTCTTTTGTTATTGGACTTGTTTAATGATCACTTGTAAGCCAATATAATTGTTAATGTATCATTGAAATGTTTTAGGCTGTATAATGTGATTTATACATGTTTCTCCTTGAGCTTTGCATTTGGTAGTAATGCATGGGAAGGCTTAAGTAGAGGGTTAGCAATGTGACTTGCTGTTGATTAATGATACATGTAGCATATGGTTTAATATGTTGGTTTTAATGATATAAAGTGCATGTTTTAAAAGGGACATGATGTTTTAAGGGATGATGTTAGATAAATGGTTTTCAATGCATTGATGGTGTTTATTTTTAGCACTCCTCACTAAGCCTTGTGTGCTTACTCTCTTATTGTTCATCAATGCAGATAATTGAGGTCTTGGGAGGCAGCAAGAAGCAATGGGATCCTAACAAGACTTGGTTTACAAAGTATGTTTGGATTAGACTATAATGAATAAGGGCAATGGGGTACTTATTATGTTTGGGGAGATGTTTTGTGGAACTCCCTATTTGAGCATGTTTCTTTAGTTGCTCTTGGATTGTAAAGGGCCTTTAAAGATTGATTTTGGTGCTGGTTTGTCTTTTGGTATGTTGGTTGGATGCAAAATTATGAAGCATGCATATAGATTTCCTTTTGATGCATGAATCCTTGTTGTGTTGTTAGAATTGTGATGCTAGTTGGCTTGTGATATGTTTGGTATGTTAGTATTGTGTATAAAGCATGTTGGAATAGTTTGAGTGTGCTTTTAGGATGAAAAACCAGCAAAATGTGAGATTACAGGCCCAGGCGTACCGATACGCGGGGGACCTTATCGGTACGGCTAGGTAAATTCAGGCTAGTGGGATCGGTACAGGCCTTATGCATTTCGATACGCCTAGGAAAATTTGGCTAGGTGTATCGGTACGGGTATGGGTGTGTTGGTACAAGTTTTAGCCTCTGGAACTCTCATTTTCAACTCGAACCCGCGTATCGAAACATCAGAGGAACCGTATCGGTACGGTCTATAACATTTCAAAAGTTAGGTAATTCAGTTAGGCGTATCGTTAAGGTGTGGTAGAGTACCGAAATAGGGTATTTCATACCGTAGCGGTACGGGTTTGCCCGTATCGGTACGAATGACCATTTAAGCTGTTAATGTCACTTTTGAGCAATTTGGTTATCTTTACATTTTAGTCCATGAACTTGCCAATGCGTTTGTATGTGATAGAATGATCAGATTGAGCTAAAATTTGGAATGAAAGTTTGGAACTGGACTAGTTAAAGGTTGATACCTTAAAAGTGAGCTTTAATCCTAAAATTTTCTATAATTACAATTTAGTCCCTAATTTGCAAATGTGATCAATTGGATGTCAAAATGATGCCCGATTGAGTTGGGGTTGCACCTAATGTCTACATGAACATGTAGGGTTAATATTTGGAATCTAGATAAGATAAAAAGAAAAAAATGGACCGGGTTTTGTTGAATCTCTTCGGTTTGCTATGGCAAACCTAATGTAGCCTTCTTGGTTCAGTTGAGCGTGTAGGTCGGGTTAAGGGGGTTACAATCGCGACGATGGTAAACTTGCAACCCCTTTTATTGTTTTTATTTGTTATTTTTGTGTTAGAAATACATGAAAGAAAGGAAGAGAGAAGTAATTACCAGTGGACTCTAGATTTTTTGTTATTATTTCGGATATGAAGACTCAGTACAAAATGGTTCTTTACATTTGATATATAGGCTGCCTTTTTTTTCTTTGCTTACAAGATTAGACAAAAACAAAATGATTTTCTGTGTGATCTGACTAGTACTTTTCTGATCTTGGCAGCGACAAAGTAGCTACGTAAGGGAGCTGGTGGATGTGAAAGGTTGCAATTGGCCATAATTAATCTTAGCCGTTGGATCAAATCTAGTCCAACGGCCAGGATTGTTTGAAGATCGAACGGCCCGGATCGAAGACACGTGGCATCTTGAGATTTGAATGGTCAATATGTGCATGCCACGCACGCGTGAGAGATGAACCAGCCCGAGAGTGCATCCCACGCGGCATCTGAAGAGCCCATATTCTTTTGATCTAGGCTGTTGGATCAAATATTGATCCAACGGCTCAGATCGTGCGGCTGCAAGAGAAGAAGAAGAAATTAGGGTTTAGTTATCTGATATGGATCAGGCCAAAATGGGCCTTGTAATATATTTTGGGTTCTGTAAAATTATGTAAATGGACTTGGATAATAAAAAATATTAACATGCTTATAAATTTCAGATCCATTTTTATACCAACCCAATAATAATAATAATAACATATACACATATATAATTTACGTACATACAATCATACATGCAAATTAACACATTTATCACATAACATTCAAACACATAACATACATATACATATATTTGTTCACACACCTAATTAATATAAATGTACACACATTATACATACAAACAATTAAAGCATACGTAACATGCAAACGCATATACCACATACATATTAGTCACACGTGCATAATAAACACACATAATAATACTATATATGTATACATGCAATAATATCTATTAATTATTATACTAATATATTAGCACAATATTTACAAACCAGATAAAAATGAGTGATTACAATTGCCCCTCTTTGCTTGTTCCCGTGAAACGGGAATAAAACAAAGATCATAAGCACTCATTTTTATTTGACTTCCATGTTTGTAGCTTTAGAAACACGTGTTCTTTTGCAACTTTCCACTTTTCCTTAGCTGAATCTTCAGGTTCGTAACTTTCTGATCTTGGGAGCTACAGGTCCTTCCTTAAAATCTTGGAGTTAGGGTTCTTCCTATATGGAACCTTTCACTGGGGGGTTCAAAAACATAGGCCCTTCCTATATAGAACCTTTATCTTCGAATTTGGGATTCACGCCAAAATGGCTACCGAAATCTGGCCTCACGCTACTAAGGCTGCCACATCATGCCCGAAGGGCTTATTGATGGCCCGAAGGACTTATCACCATGCTTGAAAGACTTACTGGTGGCCCGAAGGTCTTATCATCATGCCCGAAGGTCTTACTAATGGCCTGAAGGACTTAATATCCGGCTTTACGCTACTATAGCTACCATCATCTAGTCTCACGCTGCTATGGCTGCCTTATCATGCCCGAAGGTCTTATTGATGGCCTGAAGGACTTATCACCATGCTCGAAAGACTTACCGGTGGCCCAAGAGACTTATCATCATGCCCGAAGGCCTTACTGATGGCCCGAAGGGCTTAATATCTGGCTTCACGCTACTATGGCTACCGTCATCTGGCCTCACGCTACTATAGCTGCCTCATCATGCCTGAAGGTCTTATTGATGTCCCGAAGGACTTATCACCATGCTCGAAAGACTTATCGGTAGCTCGAAGGACTTATCATCATGCCCGGAGGCCTTACTGATGGCCCGAAGGACTTAATATATGGCTTCACGCTACTATGGCTACCGTCATCTGGCCTCATGCTACTATGGTTGCCTCATCATGCCCGAAGGTCTTATTGATGGCCCGAAGGACTTATCACCATGCTCGAAAGACTTACTGGTGGCTCGAAGGACTTATCATCATACACGGAGGACTTACTGATGGCCCGAAGGACTTAATATATGGCTTCACGCTACTATCGCTACCGTCATCTAGCCTCACGCTACTATGGCTGCCTCATCATGCCTGAAGGACTTATTGATGGCTTGAAAGACTTATCACCATGCTCGAAAGAATTACCGGTGGCCCAAAGGACTTATCATCATGCCCGAAGGCCTTATTGATAGCCCGAAAGACTTAATATCTGGCTTCATGCTACTATGGCTACCGTCATCTGGCCTCACGCTACTATGGTTGCCTCATCATGCCCGAAGGACTTATTGATGGCCTGAAGGACTTATCACCATGCTTGAAAGACTTATTGGTGGCCCGAATGACTTATCACCATGGTCGAAAGACTTATTGGTGGCCCGAAGGACTTAATATCTGCTTCACGCTACTATGGCTACCGTCATCTGGCCTCACGCTACTATGGTTGCCGATCTTTCTTTCTTTAATAAAATCTACTTCTTAAAACTCTTTGATAATTCTTCAAATACCTGTCTAAAATAAGTAAAAATTGGCATGCCTCTATCTATATGATGCATGCAATGTAAAGCTTTCTTTTTCTTCTTTTCTTTTTTTCTTTTTTCTTTTTTCTTTCTTTCTTTCTTTCTTTTTTTTCTTTTTCTTTTTCTCTTCTTTTTTCTCTCTTTTTTCTTCTCTTTTTCTTTTTCTTTCCTTTTTCTTCTTCTCTCTCTTATTTACTCTCTTTCTTCTTTTTTCCCTCTTTTTTCCCCCTCTCTCTTTTAAATATGTTTTAAAATCCTATACCCTGAAAAGTCATTTTTCGGATTTCTTTATTTGCTTTCTTTTTGCAATATGCTCAGTTTTGATCTTTATTTTCATCAATCTTTCCTTAATCAATTGAATACCCACTCTTGCTCTCCTACACAAGCAACTCTCTTTCTTCTTCGGGGTCTCTACCCATTTCACAAATAAGCTCATTCTATTCTCTATATCATTCTTGTGTAGGGATTTTTACCATTCTTCATGTTCTACATTGCCCCACTCAATCATGAGCTCAACTATCTTCCAATTCTTTGACCCAACGTTCAGAATATTTGTCAGTTTCATTATCGGGGTGAGCAAAATACTTTCATGCTCTAAACTTAATTTCTAAATTCACTCTTCTTGCTGCTTCTTGACGGGAACCATCTCTCGATCCCTATGCTCTAACTCTCTGGAGAATCAATGTTTATCTCTTACCTTCCCCCGTATTTTGCGACCTCATTCTCGTCCCAGTTCGTTCTTCATTTCCTTGAACCAACCAAGGCATCATAGCTGAAACCCGCTTCCTGCTCTTGAGCTGTTTGACACATATATTCTTGTCATCATCTTTATCTTATACATTGAGGGGTCGTTTCTCTGGTTAGGTGCCCAATAATATCTGCGACCTTGTGTTCTGGTCTTATCTCTGAAGCAATACATGGAAATCTTTGTTGCTTTAAATTGTCAATTTGTTGATTGGCATTCCACTGAAGAGTGTTATTTAGGTCAACATACAGGATCAAGAAATCAAAATCTTAGTAAAACGAACAACGGAATATGAACTCTGGATATCAAGTGCAAGAGCATCTTATATTCAACCGTTCAACGATCATTTCAAGCATAGCTTGGATCCATAAGGATTTCAAATGTTGCGGCAATTCAAGGCTGTAAACTCTTCCCAGATGACTTGGTTCATGCTCATGATTACCGCATTGCTGTAGAATACTACTCTTTCTCAATTCTCATTATTTGCTCTGCCCTAAAAATGGTGACTTGTTTGACCACTCGAGCGCAGAAATATCATTCTAAGAATAAAGTTCTAGGTGGGTGTGGGTGTTTTTAATTATACTTATGCTATTGTTCATTTTTCTCTCCCTTTTTTTTCTTTTTTCTTTTTTTCCTTTTTTTTCACGCGTTTATCATTATTTTTTAGGAAATCAACTCGTCACATTCCTTTGTCTAAAAGACAACAATAGAGCAAACAACATTACCCCAAGTTACTTGGCATAGTCACGATTTTAAAATATTACCATCATTTATGAAGCTAAGGTTTCTTGACTTGGATGGTGTATTGCAACCATATTGCTTCAGCGGAGTGCCCCAAAATTTCCACACTCTTATCCGAACAAGCCTATTACCAGGCTTCAGACATAGGAGTGATTTTTATTTAATCCACCTAATATTGTTATTTTCTTTTATCCCACACACATGTGTCCTGTTTTGATTGTTAACTCTTTAGTGCATAGAAGATTACGCTTAGAGTTTCAATTTCAAGCAACTCTACATGGTTAACATTTGGAGCTTTTTTGTCTTTGAATGTCATCGAAAGAGTAGTAGTCTTGCTTTGCTGACCAGAGTCTGTTGGGGGAGATCAGACCTCATCATTATCACAACATCCAACTAATGTCACATCTTGCAAATGATATCATGTGACCTACGACGGCGAGAAAAGATACACATCTATGTGCTTTCAAGAACATTGTATGTTAAGCGAAATAGGTTCTTCATTGGAATGAAAATCAACAAACATGACGCATGCCCCCTCACAAAAGATCTTTACCACATGTGGGCCACAGGTAGTAAATTTGGTCCCTTGTATTACTTCAAGAAAGTCTTCTAATGCAGAGACATCTCTGGTTTTCTTAGCGCTATGTAAACTTGCCCCCCATCCTTGGCTCTCCACTGCTGGATTAGTTCTTGTGTCAAGGTCCCATTATTGATCAGCTTCTTGATCTCCTCCAGTAAAGTTCTACACTTTCTGGTGGGATGCCCTGGTGCCCCCATGTGGAATTCACATGTGCTACTCGAGTCGAAGCTATGGGCTGATGGATCAGGTGTAATCTTCATCGGTCTGGGAGCAAGATAATGAACTTCTAGCAAATAAGGCCATATGTCTGAGATGGATACTCCGAACACTTCCAAATTTGCACTCGTCCAAGGAATTTTCCTTGATGACCCCGAAGTGTCAGTCCGTCTTCTTATTTTACGGCCACGAGAACCTTGGAGGTGACACTCATTTACTTCTTTGTCTTCATCTACCTTCTCTTCAGTTCGGTCCTTGGACTTAGACCTTAATTTTCCTTCTTGGATTACGTATTCTATCTTCTCTCCAATCATCATAAAATCCTCAAATCTACTTCTTGATCTCTCCAACATCATATCAAAGAAAGGAAAGGGAAGCGTTGCATGGAATAGGGGAGTCAACTCTTCTTCTTCTATAGAAGGCTGAACTTGGATTGCCGAACATCACCACCTTAGTGCATATTCCCTGAAGCTTTCATTTGGTCTCATTTTCTCGTTCTAAAGAAATTGACGATAGGGCGCTAAGTCTATAGCATATCTGTACAAACTCAAGAAGGCATTAGCAAGGTCACCCTATGACCGAACTTGGTTTCTGCTCAAACGGTTATACCACACTGTTGTAGGTCCCATCAGGCTATCATGGAAGTAGTGGATCAACAACTCTTCATTTCTTCATGTATCCCTCCATTTTCCTGCAAAACATGGTTAAGTGAACCTTCGGGCAGCTAGTTTCGTCATACAGTGCAAATCCGGGAATCTTGAAATCTGAAGTAATGACCAAATCAGGGACTAGGCAGAGTTCCCTCGTACTGAAAACATCTATTTTTTTCTTTTTTCTTTAGCTCCTTCTTTATTCTTTCTTCTAGCAGGTCAAGCCTCGACTCTTTAGTTCGTTCCATTTTCTCAACTAGTTCTGCCATCGAACCCCAGAAATTAAATGATGAAGTGTCATGCAATGATAAAATCATTAAACAAGGCAAAGGATGTGATGCAAATGCAATGCATGAATGCAATAAGGTATTGATTCCGCAAGTGATTTGTCCCCATAGAACATCTTTCATTCAGTCCAAAAGCTTTCATTACATCTGGTATTATGAGTTTACAGATACCAGTGAGCTCTAGCTCCTAATTTCTTGGCCTCATTCAATAGTCTCGTAAACTTTCCTTCGCGGTCCAATGATGGATCCATATTCTGGCTTATTGGCATTACTGCATCAACTAAGTCTACTACTTGTTGGGCCACTTGTCACGCTTGAGTCATAACAATATTCATGTCTTTGTCTTTCTTCTGTATTTTCTGCTTGACCTTTTGTAGCTTGACAGTTACTTCTTTGAAACTTTCATACACGGCCCGCTTGTACGCTTCAGCACGAATCTTGCTGGAACGTAAAGAAGTCTTGAGCCTTTCTATCTGTTCTTTGAATGTTGTGTTTTCCATTTGAAGGGCTTGAGATTCCTCCCCTTTCTGCTGCAGACTTTATTTCAGGATCTCGTCCATAGCCAGACTGCTTTCCAACTTACTTTGGAGGATGTCGCGTTGGCTCCCAGCTTCTGTGACAATGATCTGGCTTTATTTTTACTAGTCTTGCATTTCTGCTTCCAACGATCTAAATCGTTCTTCATCTGAATCATGCCATTAACCCATTCTTCATAGGTGTCACCCAGACCGGCATTATTGAATTCAAAGTGCAACTTCTGGTACTCGTCTTTTATACTCTTTAGTTTTTTACTCATATCATACCTCTCATGCTCGAGATGGGCGTACTCGAATGCAAGTTCATATTCTGAGATGCTTTTACTCTCAACTTTTGAATTTGTCTCACTTGAGTGACCCACTTCTGTGTTACCCGAACCTTGGACTGGGCATTGACCCTTCTTCGACTTTGCCCCTCGGGCAATGGCTGGCTTCTTGTAGAATCAGGGTTGTCCGTCTTTGAAACCCAAAACTCCTATCCTGATAAGATCTTGAACTCTGATCTTCAGGGCTCTGCAGTTCTCAATGTGATGACCCTAACCCCCTATGTGGTAGCTGCACCAAATACGACTGTTGTAACACTTCAGACAATAAGGTATCTTTGGTACAAACTTCATCGATATGATAAGATTCCTTTCAATGAGCAACGGAAGCAGCTCGGTGTATCTCATAGGTATAGGATAATTCCTCTTTACGTCATTTGATTCTCGGGCTTCTCCTAGTCTTGCCTCTGTTTCTGGAGTATCTGCCCCAGATATGCCACAAGTCTGTTTCTTGAGTTGATCACAAGAGGATTCAACTTGTCGTATTTAACGGTGTTGTCTATCTTAACATTCTGACCATTCTATTCTACATTCTGATCCTTGATCGATTCTTCTCTAAGTTCGACAGGCTGCTTACTGATAAGTGTTCAAAAGTACTATTTTTATTACCCTTTTTACTCATATTATTATTAGACTTAGGCTCATATTAGTTGCATAATTAGTCATTCATGCATTAATTCATGTTTCTTTCCACCGTTGAGCTTGATTACATAACTTGGTGATTTTTGTGGAAAAAGATGCTGCTTTGGTATGTTTTTTGTGTGTGCGCAGAATCACTTGCCAAAGCAAGGCTAGAACCAGTTGCCAGGGCAATGCATGAAGGAGATGCCGAGCTAGTTGTCAGGGCAATGTTTGAAGGAGAAGCCGAGCTAGTTGCCAAGGCAATTTTCGACAAGTAATAAGATGATATGGTAGTCGAAATTGATGACTAGATAAGCCCAAGATGACGTGGAGCAAAGCTAAATTCCAAAGGAGTTTGATTTCCATGAAGAGGTTAAAGAGAAATTAAATCCCAAGAAGATAGGAGAAGTTCTAGAAGGAATTTAAATATAATAAAGAATTATATTCTTTAAAGATAATTTAATTCCAACTTAACTTCCTCCTCAAGAAGGATTTTGACCTAGCCATCTCCTATTTAAAGGACCAAGCCATCAAAGAGAGGTAGGCAAGAAGAGAGAAATTTCGACAAACTCAAAAGGGAAAAGATGAGAGATTTTTTCAAGAAAGGAAAGGGGAAAGAGTTCGATTGGGAGAGAATTCAAGGGGGCTGACCGATTTCTTCTTCTTCTTTGCTTCCATTAGATTCATGGTTTGGGGATTATTCTTTGTATATCTTTTGAACCCAACCATGAACTAACTTGATTGGTTGGGGTTATTGTGTTTTGTTGTTGTGAAAAACAATTGGATTTTGTTTAGGTTTTTAAGTTGCAATTCAATTTTCAAAGTTTGTTCATTCTTGGTTCTCAATCTTGTTTGTGAGTGAATTGGGAGAAGATCTCGTAACTTCATCTATTTATCTAATATCGGAAGAGTTAGATTCAAGAAACGAATGATCATGGTCTTTATTCAATCAATTGATGGTGAAGACTAATCCGGCTTAAGAATAAGTTTAGAATTTCAACGGCTAAGAGGAGCACAAGATTGGTTGTTGTTCACCCTTGATTCACGTAGGGATGTATTATCAAGGCATGCACAAATAGCTAGAGTTTCGACTTAGGGATAAGAAGAAACCATTGAAGAACGCTTCGCCGAACTTTGGAAGTGAATGCTCAATTGCCCAGGCAATCGACCCATCCTTAATTGCCCAGGCAATCACGGGAGCATTGCCCATGCAATCTGATCAGACAACGAGGGGGAATTTCCCTGGCAACCGACCAGGCAATACGGCAGAATTGCCCTGGCAATCAACCAGGCAATTGCAACCAAATTGCCCTGGCAATCGACTAGGCAATCATAACAGAATTGCCCTGGTAATCCGACTGCCACTCAATCACCAAGACGATCTAATCGGCTATCACACCTCAACTCACGATAACCTGGCCTATTCTCTTTTTTGATTTCATCTATTATTTTAGTTTATTGCTCTTAGTTTGCTCGTTAATTAGAACTCCTATTATCAATTGTGTTTTTACTTTTCACAGTGCAGTAACTTAAGCAAAGTGGCCCAAACCAATCCCTGTGGAGACGATACTTGATACTCACATCACTTTATTACTTACGACGTGTATACTTGCACAATTGCATAACATTTATTACACGCAACAAGTTTTTAGCGCCGTTGTCGGGGATTGGCAATTGGTGTTAGTTGTTTTTGTTATTGCATTTTTTCTCTTAGTTTTACTAACTTTTCTTTTTGTTTGTTTTATCAAAAAAAAATTTAGGTGCGCTACAAGTTAAGAGACATCAACATGTCAGGAAATAAAAGCCGATCTATTCGAGAGTTGATGTTGGAAGATATGAATCAATCCAATCAAGAGTTTCTTGCACTCTTTGATGATTACCTATACCAATCGAGAAAAGCCCAAAGAGCTTATACCGTGGAAAAATCTTGTGCTATGTGTGGAGAACATCATGTGTTTGAAAATTGCCCTCATATTTTCGGTGCATATAACTACATGGAGGACTATAGAGGGAACCAACAGCAAAATTCTTCATGGTATGGTCAAAAAGCTCAAAATGTTTTTTACCATAACAATTTTGCCGCAGCAACAGATATGCCATGGGAATGTAGTCATTTTCAAGAGCATTCCAATTCCTTGGAGGAAACATTGCTAGCTTCCTTGGCTAGACTTGACGGATCAATTGAAGAGATTCAAGAGCTATCAAACTCCATGGATACGAGGATAACTCAGTGGGATGCAACCTTAGGGGATCCAGAAGATCAATTGAGGAGATCCACATATGTCATGGATAACATGCACCAACAATCCATTCTGGGGGATACTGACGTCCCAAGGCAAGAGGATAAGGAGCAATGCAAAGAAAGCTCTCCGATGTGTGGGGAACAACTAGAACCTCCAAGTCAAGAGGATGCCAATGAGAGAGACTGCCCAACACATGATGAGCCTGAGCAACAAATTACCTCGACAATGATTGAGGAGCCTGAACAGAGCAATGCCGCGACAACACTCAATGGAGCTGAGAACAACAATACTACAGCAAATTCTGAGGAGCCTGATGCCCAGAAGGTTACAACATTGATGTTGAAGCATGAATTCGTAGATTTCTCTCATCTACAGTTGCCACGGCAATTACACGACCACATACAAGATCAACGAGATGATAATACTTTGCCAATGGAATATGAGCAGATAATGGTTGAAGCTTTCAAATTTTTTTAAAAAATTACCTCGTCCATTGCAGGTATGTCTTGAGGAACCGATGCTGGTAGATTTGAAGCCATCGAAATCTCTACTGATGGAGATGTTTGAGAGGCCAAAAGAAAAATGTGTTTGGATTCGTAATGCTTTTCAGAAAATTGGTTTTTCCCTTGACTTAAAGCAAATTTTGGCAACTGAATGCCACAGTAATTGGCTAGAGCAGCAATTGCCATGACAACGAAGGCTACATCCAACCATGATGGAGCCCGACAAGAATGAGGTAATTAAATGGTTAGATGTTGATATAATTTTTCCTAATAATATATTCACGCCTTCAGGAACAATAGCAAGGTGGAAGATGTACATGGACTATAAGGGAACATGAAAGAAATACACCTCCACCATGGTAACGCAAAAGGGAGTAGTGGCAAGCACATTGGCCAAACTCTTTTTGGGCAATATTATCACCCGATGGAGGGTGCGGATGGACTATAAGAAGTATCGGAAAAGACTCTCCTCAAGTTTTCTCAGATATGCAGTAACATTAGAAGATGCATGATGGCACTCTTTTCAGACATGGTCGAAGACTTCCTTGAGATCTTCATGGATGATTTTTTCATTTTTGGTAATGACTTTGACAGTTGCCTCGGTAATTTAGAGAAGGTGTTGGCAAGATGTGAAGAATCCGATTTAATCCTTAATTGGGAGAAGTGCCATTTTATGGTAGATAAAGGAATAGTGCTCAACCACAAGATTTCATCAAGGGAATTGAAGTAGACAAAGCCAAGGTGGACGTGATCGAGAGATTACCCCCACCAGGATAAAGTCTTCAATTTTGATGATTCTTGCGCCCAAGCATTCGAAACCCTAAAGAAAAAGCTTACCTCGGCACCCATTGTCATTCCACCAGATTATACACTACATTTTGAGTTCATGTGAGATGCAAGTGATTTCGCGGTAGGAGCATCCTAGGCCAACGCACATGAAAGGAACATAAAATCAAGTGGCCTATCACTTATCACGTTTAGAACGCAATAGGGAGGAGGACACGGATTTAGAGATATGCGATACATTCCCGGATGAGCAACTTTTAGTTGCCTCGGCAACCATGGATGCGCATGCCTCGACAACCCTTGACGCCTCGGCAACCATAGATGTGCACGCTTCAGCAACCCCTAACGCCTCGACAACCATGGATGCGCATGCCTCGGCAACCCTCGACGCCTCGGAAACTCCAGACGTGCATGCCTCGGTAACCCATGACACGCACACCTTGGCAACCCTCGATGCCTCGGCAACCATGGACGCGCATGCCTCGGCAACCCTCGACGCCGCAGTAGCTCTTGACGCGCACGCCTCGGAAATTCCAAACGCGCACACCTCAGCAAATCCAGAGGCACACGCCTCGGCAACCACTGATACGCATGCCTCGGCAACCATGGATGCGTATGCCTCGGCAATCTTGGGAGCAGTCGCCAGGGCAGCACATGCCTCGGTAATACCCTGGTATGCATATTTAGTTAATTTTCTTGTTTGTGGTATTTTACCTTATGACCTTTCTCACCAAGGGAAGAAGCGGTTCTGCTATGATGCTAAGCATTACTTTTGGGACGAGCCTCTTTTTTAAACAATGTGCAGATCAGGTTATACACCGATGTGTCCCTGAAGAGGAGCAACAGAATGTACTTCGGCAATGCCATTCTTCACCCTATAGAGGACATTTTGGAGGAACTTGTACCGCGGCCAAAGTTTTGCAATCCGGTTTGTATTGGCCAACACTGTACAAAGATGCCCAAGAGTTTTACAAGCAATGTGATCGTTGCCAGAGGACGGGCAATATCTCTAGACGACATGAGATGCCGCTCCAAAACATCATCGAGGTAGAATTGTTCGATGTATGAGGGCTTGATTTTATGGGACCTTTCCTATCTTCATTCGGCAACCTCTGTGTTCTACTTGCCGTCGACTACATGTCTAAATGGGTTGATGCAGCTGTAATTCCCACCAACGATTCTAAGATCGTGCAACAATTATTGCAGAAAAACATATTACACGGTTTGGGATACTGAGAGCAATTATCAGTGATGAAGGCAAGCACTTCGACAACAAACTCATCGCCAAGATGTTACAACTCTTTGGTGTATCTCACAAGATTGCCACAACATATCACCCACAAACCAATGGGCAAGCAGAAATTTCCAACCGAGAATTGAAGGGTATACTCGAGAAAGTTGTAAATCCCTCTAGGAAGGATTGGTCACTAAGACTAGATGACGCACTTTGGGCATATCGCACTGCATTCAAAACACCCTTAGGTATGTCCCCCTTCCAACTTGTCGATGGCAAAACATGCCATCTACCAGTGGAAATCGAACACAAGGCATATTGGGCAATCAATACCGTGAATATGGATTGGGAAAGTGCGGAGCAAAAACGTTTGTTGGACCTCAACGAGATAGAAGAATTCCGTGCACTCGCCTATAACAATGCACGAATCTACAAGGAGAAAACAAAGCAATGGCATGACAAGAAACTATTCCCGCGGCAATTCATGCCAGGGCAACTAGTTCTCTTATTCAATTCTCGGCTAAAATTTTTCCCGGGAAAACTAAAATCAAGATGGTAGGGACCATTCGAAGTTGTCAAACCATTCTCCCATGGTGCCGTGATAATCAAGTCCATCACCGATGAACATGAATTGAAAAGTTAACGGACAAAGATTGAAGCACTACAACGGTGCCCATGGGGAACGTAACAAAGAAGTGGTCACCTTAGGAGATGCATGTGCATGCTATCCTCTCAATATTTTCTTTTTCTTTTCTTTTTTATTTTCATTTTTATTTTTAGGAGATATTTTATTTTATTTTTCTTCATTATCTTTAGTTTCCAGGTTTTCTTTGTTTTCTTTTCTTTTTCACAACAAGACTCACAACCACCATGCTAAGGAAATTCACTGCCGACTACTTGCCACGGCAACCGCAATAGAGGATGCCCCTACAACTACCTCAGCAGTTGTCACGACAACAGAAACTAGCGATGCCCAGGCAACAACAATGGCTTCGGCAACTACTGATGCCCAGGCAAGTGAACCTGCCTCGGTAAACATGGATCAAATCAAAGCAATTCTATTCACGCGGTACCAACCACAAGCATTCAACCACCGACCAAAAAAAAATAAATCAAGCAAACGGCACGAAGGAAACTTATCAATCAAGGTGACGACCTCTCCGCCTAACTCATTTCATTTAGTTTATTTTAAATTTTGTTTCACTTTTACATGCATTGAGGACAATGCTTCTCTCGAGTTTGGGGGGGTGTTGGTTTCTAGTTAGTTTCATGTTTAGTTGCATTCATCTTTAGCAATCACATATAGGTTGCATATGTCACTTGCCATGCCTTTAATTGGATTTAATTGCTTAAGACTTGTTGAATATCCAATGATTAATTTATGCCACTGCACTTAATTGAAAGAACCTTTAATTTTAGGATTGCATGAAAAGAACTTAGAATTTTACTATGACGCTGATTTTTTTTACTCAATTGTGGCTTGTTGATTGAAAGAAACTTAGTGAACTTAGGTTGCTTAAAATTTGGGTAAATTTAAAATTGAAAATTAAAAGTTAAATTATTGCTAGAGGTGCCCGAAACTGGCTCTAGTAGCTAATGCACATTAAAGAATCGCTAGAGGTGCCCGAAATTAGCTCTAGTCGACTAAAATAAAATGAGAAATTGCTTACTTTGCTAGAGGTGCCTGAAAATTGGCTCTAGTGAAAATAAAAATAAATGCCCCGATAATTAAATTGATAAAAGCCTATTGTTCACATAGAATCTTGAATATCAACTTGTACACAACTACGCACACACATTGTCACGAGCATTATAGTTTGGTTCCGGGTAATTTTTGTGCTATCTGAAAAATTAAAAGGTGATCATACATTGTGCCATGGTTCCGAGGTTTGAATTCAAGTTTGAATCATGTCTTTGATGATTAAAGTCTTGACAGGTAATTGTTAGTTTGCATTGCTTGAAGACAAGCAATAGTTCAAGTTTTGGGGTGTGATAAGTGTTCAAAAGTACTATTTTTATTACCCTTTTTACTCATATTATTGTTAGACTTAGGCTCATATTAGTTGCATAATTAGTTATTCATGCATTAATTCATGTTTCTTTCCACCGTTGAGCTTGATTACATAACTTGGTGATTTTTGTGGAAAAAGATGCTGCTTTGGTATGTTTTTTGTGTGTGTGCAGAATCACTTGCCAAAGCAAGGCTGGAACCAGTTGCCAGAGCAATGCATGAAGAAGATGCCGAGCTAGTTGCCAGGGCAATACTTGAAGGAGATGCCGAGCTAGTTGCCAAGGTAATTTTCAACAAGGAATAAGATGATATGGTAGTTGAAATTGATGACTAGATAAGCCCAAGATGACGTGGAGCAAAGTTAAATTCCAAAGGAGTTTGATTTCCATAAAGAGGTTAAAGAGAAATTAAATCCCAAGAAGATAGGAGAAGTTCTAGAAGGAATTTAAATATAATAAATAATTATATTCTTTAAAGATAATTTAATTCCAATTTAACTTCCTCCTTAAGAAGGATTTTGACCTAGCCATCTCCTATTTAAAGGACCAAGCCACAAAGAGAGAGTAAAGCAAGAAGTGGTTGAGAAACAATTGGATTTTGTTTAGGTAATAAGAGTTTGCACTTTCAATTCAAGGTTTACTCATCCTTGGCTCTTATTCTTGTTTGTGAGTGAATTGGGAGAGGATCTCGTAACTTCATCTATTTATCTAATATCGGGAGAGTTAGATTCAAGAAACGAATGAGTATGGTCTTTATTCAATCTATTGATGGTGAAGATTAATCCGGCTTAGGAATAAGCTAAGGATTTCAACGGCAAAGAGGAGCGCAAGATTGGTTGTTGTCCACCCTTGATTCACACAGGGATGTATTATCAAGGCATGCACAAATAGCTAGAGTTTCGACTTAGGGATAAGAAGAAACCATTGAAGAACGCTCTGTCAAACCTTGAAGTTGCTGCCCAGCCGCCCAAGTAGTTTCCCAGCTAGTCGCCCAGGCAACCATCGATTAGTTGCCAAGGCAACCCCGCTGTGCAAGTTTCCACGGCAACTGAGTTGCCCTTGCACTCTTTTACCAAGACGATACAATCGGCTATCACTCCACAACTCACGATAACCTGGCCTATTCCCTCTCTTATTTGATTTCATCTACTCTTTTAATTTATTGCTCTTAGTTTACTTGTTAATTAGAACTCCTATTATCAATTGTGTTTTTATTTTCAGAGTGCAGTAAGTTAAGCAAAGTGGCCCAAACCAATCCCTGTGGAGACGATACTCGATACTCATATCACTTTATTACTTGCGACGTGTATACTTGCACAATTGCGTAGCACTTAAAACACGCAACACTTACCTTTCATCATAGCATTTATCTGGTTCATCATCTCAGCCATTTGCTTCTTTAACTCTTGTACTCCACCTCGCTCATTACCAGGACTGACACTGCTTGCCGAATCTGACCTGAAGTTTCTGAACGATCCTTCTTCTACTATCCCCGATCTAGCCTTGGGATTGAACTCTGGAACCGAACCCCCTATCGTCAGGTCAAAGAACCCTTGGTCCATCATGAACAATCTCTATTATGGGAGAAACCACTCGAGAATCAATACCCTATGTAATGCAAATGTGATGATATATGCAAAAACTAAACAAAAAGGAAATAAGTTAGTACCAGATAATAAATACATAAATAAAAGGCAAGTTAAATAAGATAAACGGACAAAACAACCCTATTTACATCCGGTCTAAAACACCTTGGTTATCCGCATGGATCTAAAAGGGTGGGTTTTTTATGTTCTCTACATACAGTGTTGGTGTTAGGAGGTACTCGAATTGTCCTTGTTGTCCCCTACTAAGGGTAACAAGGCCCTCGATCATCACCTATTATAGGCTCCTTTCAACCTGGTTCGATTCAGGGGGACCCATTCATTTATACCCATACGAAGGAACGATATCCTCACGAAAGCATAAGGTATTCGAGCCCCGAAGGTACTTTGCTAGGCCTGTACGGAGGAATGATATCCTCACGAAAGCACTAGTTTTTCCCCCCACTTAAAAAAAGATGGGTTTATATGCCAAATTTTAAATGCGTTAAAATAAACGTGCAATTATAACCAAATGTTAATTTAATAGTCACTTTAATCTGAAACTTCCGATATTAATAAAGTGGTAATTATTTAAAAAGATCGACTCTTTTTTTCTTTTGAAAAACAAAAAAATGGCCCCTAGCGGAGTCGTCATCTGTAGCGATATCCTTTTTCCTACGGCTTGTTTTCGCTAAGAAAACGAGGTTTTACTGTGCTTGGAGGTCTTTTTGGTATTTAAAAATGTCTTCCGTGGGGTTTTAAAAAAAAGTATTTTATTTTAAAAATGGAGTCGCCACCGGCCATTAAGGTAGGCCAGGCACCATAAAACCAGAGATTTTAAAAATGATGGCTTCGGGAGTCGTTTACGGATGGGGAAGGATTAGCATCCCACACCGCCCAAAATTGGTACTTTAATAATTACTGCTTTATTAATATTAGACAAAGTGACGATTAAATTAAAATTTGGTTATAAGTGCGAGTAAATTTTAAGGGCCCCATTATTCGAGAATAAACTGATAGACCACCATCACTGCCCTTGATACTGGCCACGTTTACACTCGAATATAAGGGCACTGCATTGACAATTAATATTCCGTTATGCAATCTTAGCAAACATTATCCAACATACATTTACATTGACATAGTACTAAAAACATAGAAAAACATGAATAACACAACATTAAGCAAAAATAATTAAATGCATGAACATGAATAACATAACACATCATAATAATAAAAGAACAAACCATAAACATAAACATGGAAAAAGAAGAAAAACATGCTTCCAAAATTAAATTAATTAGCTATAATATGCTTAAATGCACAAAAAAAACACAAATGCAACAAATGCATGACATATATATAATATGGTACTAAATTAACAAAGCAACAACACCATTACACTAAGGCTTTATCATATGACACAAATTATATGCACACATTAAAACATATCATGATATTAACATGTAACAAATTTATCACCTATTTCTAGCATGAACCTAAGATACGAAATGATCATAATATACAATGCTAAACAAAACAAAAACATGCTATATACAAATGAACTAAAACATAACTCCTAAATCAAACATGTACGGTATAAACGAACGAATTAAAACATGAAAGCACAATATCATTAATTAATACATATATTATAAAAACATAAAAACATGAAATATAAAAAAAACATGAACACAACAGAGCAATGTAAACAAACTAAAGAAAGCATGAATGTAATTGTTTAAAACACACAAAGGGACCAAAACGAAATAAAAACAAAATCATAAAACAGAAATTAAATAAATAAAAGAACACATTTAAGGACCCAATTGAGAAACGAAATAAACCTAAAAGGACTAGACATGCAATAAGACCAAGGGGCAAACCCGAAATAAAAATGAAGGCTAGGACGGAGGGACTGACTGGGTAATTTTGCCATTAAAAACCTAATTTTGTTAAATTTAGGGACTGGTTTAAAAGAATTCAAAAAGAACGGGGACTAAAAGGGTGATTTACCCATGCGACAAGCCCAATATGAAAGTCTGAAAGGGCAGAGGGATTAAAATGTGGTTTACCCATTTTTAAAAACAAAATGCCTAAAAAAAGGCATTATCAGTTATGATTTTAACCTTTTAGCCATTTTTTCTTTCAACCCTCAAAAAATAATAACCCTTAACTCTCATAAATCCTCTTAGCCGAAACAAACAATTATAAAAAACCCTCCGGCCGCCATGATTTCCAGAAACTGCCATGACCACCTTAAATCACCGCCGGTCGCCAGCGCCGACGAACCTAAAACCAAGACCCAAAACGCCCCATTTTTAAACTAAACCCAGATCTAGCCTTAGATCTTATGAAAAATGCCCACCTCTTTTTAGATCTAGGGAAAACTGAAACCATTTTTTTAAAAAATCCTTTTTTAAAACCACCATCGTCTGATTCACCATGAATGGTTCGAAAGAACCCCAAGGCTTATCACCGGACGACGGTCGCGGAGAAGGTAAACTCGCAACCCCTTTTATTATTTTTATTTGTTATTTTGTGTTTGAAAGACATGCAAGAAATGAAGAGATAAGTGATTACCAGTGGACTCTGGATTTTTTGTTATTATTTCGGATATGAAGACCTAGTACAAAATGGTCTCTTACATTTGATATATAGGCTGCCCTTTTTTTCTTTGCTTACAAGATTAGACAAAAATAAAATGATTTTCTGTGTAATCTGACTGGTACTTTTCTGATCTTGCATGTCCAGTTTGGTGAGCCGGTGAGGGGCGGGCGTACAGCGGCAGCGGCGGAGCAGCCACGTAAGGGAGCTAGTGGATGTGAAAGGCTGCAAATTGGCTAGAATTAATCTTGGTCATTGGATCAAATCTGATCCAACGGCCAGGATTGTTTAAAGATCAAACGGCCCGGATCGAAGACACGTGGGGCCTTGAGATTGGAATGGTTAACGTGTACGTGCCACAATCGCGTGAGAGACGAACCGGCCCGAGCGTGCATCCCACTCGGCATCCGAAGAGTCCTTATTCTTTTGATCTGGGCTGTTGGTTCATATCTTGATCCAATGGCTCAGATCGTGCGGCTGCAAGAGAAGAAGAAGAAGAAGAAGAAGAAGAAATTAAGGTTTAGTTATCTGATATGGATCAAGCCAAAATAGGCCTTGTAATATATTTTGGGTTCTGTAAAATTATGTAAATGGACTTGGATAATAAAAAATATTAACGGGCTTATAAATTTCAGATCTGTTTTTATACCAACCCAATAATAATAATAATAACATATATAATTTACGTATATACAATCATACATGCAAATTAACACATATATCACATAACATTCAAACACATAACATACATATACATATATTTGTTCACACACCTAATTAATATAAATGTACACACATTATACATACAAACAATTAAAGCATACGTAACATGCAAACACATATACCACATACATATTAGTTACACGTTCATAATAAACACAGATAATAATACTATATATGTATACATGCATAATATCTATTAATTATTATTCTAATATATTACCACAATATTTACAAACCAGATAAAAATGAGTGATTACAACAAGCAAAAATTGAGGTAATCAAACAACTGCCACCACCGACAAATGTAAAAGGTATTAGAATTTTTTTGGGACATGCAGGTTTTTTTCGTCGTTTTATAAAGACTTTTCTAAAATTTCTAAACCTTTATGCTTGTTTTTGGAACAAAATACCACTTTTGCATTTGATGATTCTTGTTTAAGAGCGTTTCAAGAACTTAAGGAGAAGTTGGTTAATGCCTCTATAGTCGTGGCACCAGATTGGAATGAGCCATTCGAGATCATGTGTGATGCCAGTAATTATGTCGTTGGAGCAGTGTTGGGAAAACGGTGTGGCAAAGTTTTTCATACCATCTACTATGCCAGTTGAACACTAAATGGAGCTCAACTAAATTATTCCACAATTGAGAAAGAATTTTTTGCAGTTGTATTTGCTTTTGATAAATTCAGATCTTATTTAGTTGGTAACAAAGTTGTGGTGTATACAAATCATTAGGTACTAAAGCACCTTTTGGCAAAGAAGGATGCCAAGCCTAGACTAATCCGATGGATGCTTCTACTACAAGAATTTGACCTCGAGATCCGAGACAAAAAGGACAGTAAAAACTTAGCAGCTGACCACCTATCACGTCTAGAGCATCACCTTGAAAATGGTAAGAACGATGCCATAAGAGATGAATTTCCAGACAAATATTTGCTTGCAGTCAATGCCGTGCCATGGTACAATGACATAGTCAACAACCTGGTAAGTAATATTCTGCAACTGAATCTGGCATACAATGCCAAGAAAAGATTCCTGTAGAAGCTAGGCAATACTACTGGGATGAGCCAATATTGTTCAAACAATGTGTCGACCAAGTGATAAGATGGTGTGTGCTAGAGGATGAGCAACACAACATTTTGCAACTATGCCATGTCGCACCGTATGAAGGTCACTTTGCTGGGATAAAGACTAATGCAAAGGTGTTGCAGTCAGGATTCTTTTGGCCCATACTATATAAATATGCCCATAACTATGCTAAGGCATGTGATCGATGCCAACGGACAGGAAACATCTCGGCAGACACCAACTGCCGGTCAAAAACATCATGCATGTAAACTTATTTGATGTATAGGGGATAGATTTCATGGGTCTATTTCCTCCATCATTTTGGTAACTTATACATCCTTATGGTTGTTGACTACGTTTCAAAATGGGTTGAGGTTGTTGCATTACCAACGAACGATGCCAAGGCCGTTGCCAAGTTCTTGCATAAACATATTTTTACTCGATTTGGTGCCCCCAGAGTGATTATTCATGATGAGGGTACCCATTTTAAATGCAATCTAATCTCTCAAGCTTTGTACACATATGGAATTCAGTAATTGATTGCCATGGCATACCATCACCAAACAAATGGGCAAGCTGAGATTTCAAACAAGGAGATCAAGAGTATCCTTGAAAAGACTGTAAATCCATCTAGGAAGGACTTGTCCTTGAGACTAGATGACTCCTTGTGGGCTTACAGGAAAACTTTTAAAACTTTTTGGGTACTTCACCAGTCAAACTCGTTTTTCTAAAAGCATTCCACCTACCAGTGGAAATGGAGCACCGTGCATATTGGGCAATTAAGACGTTTGATATGGCATGGAGAGATGCTAGACAAAAAAGACTACTAGACCTAAATGAGTTGGAAGAGTTCAGGATAAAAGCCTATGAAAATGCTAGACTCTATAAGGAGAGGACCAAACGCTATCATGACAGTAGGATAATGCCAAGACAATTTGAGGTAGGTCAACGTGTTCTGTTATTTAACTCATGGCTTAAATTGTTTCCAGGCAACAAGGTGGTCAGGCCCTTTTAAAGTTGTAAAGCCATATGTCCATGGTGCTGTGGACATTAAAAATTTAAAGTCGGGAGAAATTTTCAAGGTAAATGGCCAAAGGTTAAAGCACTATTTGGAAGGCGATCCGAGGAATGCTAAAGAGGTTATCCTCTTGGCAGAAGTACCGTAACATTATCATCAGGTTCTGAAGTTCTTTTCAATAATTTTCATTTCTTTCTTTTTCTTATTAGTTTTTAATTTTTCTTTTTATTTTGATTTTTCTGTGTTGAGATGTTTTCTTTAAGAATGTGCAGATTTAGTGTGCCAGGCATAGTGCCGAGACAAAGACCTGGCAAAAGGCGATTGCAAATTGGGAGAATTCTGTGTGCCAGATACAATACCAGGACAGGGGTTTGGCATGCGATGATTGGAAATTGGAAGAAAAATATTTACCCTAGCTTGGTGAAAAGTTGGCCCATGAGAAAGTGAAAATAGTCTTTGAACCTTTACCCTAGCCGCCTAAATTGGATAAGCTGAAATTTAAATTCAACTTAAAACCTTATCACCTAAATCCTTATCACTCCACTCTTTTAAAACCTATCATATCACTTAAACCCTTATCACATCATCCTATCACTTAACCCCTTATCGCATCACCCTTTTTTCCCCAAACACGCCATTAACCATCATTACCCCTCATTAATTCGGCCACTTTAATAATCATCATTAAACACTCAACTTTTACTACATTTACCCTAGCCGTTCAAAAACTCTTCACTTTCACTTATCTTTTTGTTTTTCTTCATCAAGCAAGAAACAAAGATTCACTTTCTTCTTCTTCTTCTTCTTCTTCTTCTTCTTCCTTTTTACTCAAATCGCCCAAGCTTTCAACCTTATTCCCATGGCTTCCTCATCGACTCTATTCAAAATCTTTTTCAATGAAGAGATTCGCAAAAAGTATGAAGCAAACTTTGCCTCAAGATCATTTTTCTATGAGAAGCACTTTGACTTCAAATATGAGCCAACTGTGGGATTTCCACCAGACTTCATGGCGGTCGTGAACAAGCACAAGTGGGAACTCTTCTACCAAAAAAAGGGAGAGGTCTTTGCGAATATTGTCAGGGAATTTTATGCCCACTTGACCACCAAGGATAACCCTTTCTTGATTATTCGAGTCACATGCGTGCGTTTTGATGAGGGTTATATCAATGTCATGTTCAAATTGGGAGATGCCAAGGAGAAGCATCTAGAGCATGTCGAATCAATGACTGCTACCAAGAGGAAAAAATTATTGGCAGATCTGTGCGAACCAGGCACAGAATAGATTGAGTCTGGCAACGAACATCAAACAGTCAAGAGACTGGCACTGAAATCTCAACCAATGGAGTGGAACCACTTTTTGAAGGCAAATCTGATGCCAACCACCCACAACGAAATGGCGATAGAGGGACGACTAGCACTACTGCATTCAATCATTGTTGTCCAAAAAATCAATGTCGGTCGGATCATCAACGAGGAGACATATAAATGTGCTGGTAAGCCTAAAGGCAGTTTGTTCTTTCCTTTGTTAATTTCTAACATTTGTATGAGGCATGGTGTACCCAAGATTGACTCAGACAAAGGCCAAGAAATTAAGGGCACCACAATCATGCCAGCACTATGGAGGCAAATCACTGCCATCGAGTTAAAGGGAAAGGGAAAGAGGAAAGTAATAGAATCAACGCCAAAGCCCAAAGTGCCGAAGGCAGAGGCTGACGCTCTCATACCAGCTAATTTTGTGGTATTGCTCTCCTAGATCCACAATTTCCAGAAGATAATTCTCCAAAAATTAGAGAGAGCTGAAGAGCAAAATGTCAAACTATGGCAGTATACTCATGTCAGGGATGTTACCATTAGGGAAACCCTTGAAAGATTATCCCTGAACTCTCTGCTATCCTTCCCAGATTTTCCTATAGAGATCTTTTCCAGTGATGATGCCATGCCAGCCAGTCCCCGATCAGTTCATACCCCAACACACTCAGATGACACCGTCCCAGTCTTTCCAGTTCAAGTTGAATTCATTAAGTTAGAAACGCTGCCAGATTCAGAGGAAGAAGTTTAGAAGAAGCCTGTCACAACACCTACTGCCCCAGCCTCATCTGCCGCCATGCCTGCCGCATCGGAGCCAGTACAGATTGTCAAGGAAGTTGGAGCTTCCATTGCCGCCTCAAAGCAAAGCATGAAAGGAAGGAAAAGAATGGCCCCCGATTGTGGGACCTTTATCAAGAGGAAAACACGTGTCACACGAGAAGAAGTCTTCAGAGGGGAGTCCTCTTCTTCCTAAACTCCTTTGCATTTTCATTTCATTGCATTCACATGTTCATGCATTTTATTTTTCTATTATTTGTATATATGTGTTGTTTTTATGCATTAAGGACAATGCACATCTTTGGTTTGGGGGTGTGCACTGCCTCACATTTATGCCATGTCATGCATTCATGTTTACATTTATGTTTCCATGCCATATAGATTAGGTTGTAGCCATGCATACCGAACCACTAAAAAAAGAAAAAAGAAAATTTTGCCTCAGTCAAATTTTGAAGTATGTTAACACTTTGTTAGACAAGTTTAATTTGTTCTGGAATAGTCTGTCCGATGAAGAATTTTTAAATCTTTAATTTTCCTATGCAAAGAGAATAGTATTGTCGAGTCTGCTTGGCAATTGATCTCTAGCTTAGGGAGTTGACTTTCTCTTAACACCTAGTATGCATCTAGTTCCTAAGAAAACTTAGAATTTTTGAAATTAAACTCAGAATATATATATATATATATATATATATAAAGAAAAAAAAATTTATGATAGTGTAAAAGAAATTAATAAGGCAACAATTTTTCCAAGGCAAGAAAAAAATGGAATACTACTCTGCCTTGGAGATAATAGGTAGCCTGGGGCTTGGTGGAACTCCCTCGTTAGTGCTCAGGTTAAAAACTTTAAGGGTATGAGTGTAATGGGTTAGCTTAGTGATGTAGTCTGGACTAACATAGGGATTTTTGGTATGCTCCATCTTATTTTTCACGCCAAACAGTGCCATGACGTGAACCCTAATTTAGTGCCAGCTGAAAAAAAGAAACCCTTGATAGGAATAAAAGAAAAAATCTGAGTTTAGGTAGTAAATTTGACTAAAGGAGTAAAAGGATACTTGATGCATATTGACTACACATTGTGCACTCTTCATGCCCTTGGAATAGATTTATATTGCTGCACTTGAATTTTCTTATCTGTTTAGCATTCATGCACTAAGATATCTGAGGATAGAACTAGAACCAAATTCAGCTTGCCAGTATGTGTTGACATTCTAAACTAAATTTTGCTGAGGTACTATTTTCACAATTTTTGTTTTTATCTTACTTGCATTACTTGAGGACAAGCAATGATCTAGGATTGGGGGTGTGTTAACTCCTCAAAAGTACTAAACCTTATGCTTATTTCACATTGTCTTTGCTTGCTGTTGCGCGTAATAAGTGCTACGCTATTGTGCAAGTATACATGTTGCAAGTTATAGTATAAAAGATATCGTCTCTAAAGGGATTGGTGCCACTACAAGAATCTAGTCTCTTGCACTGTAAAAAGTAAAAACACAAATAAAGGATTATAGGAGTTTAACTAATAACTAATCTAGAAAGCAATAAAGTAAAAGAAAATATGAGATCAAATGAGAGATAGATAGGCCAGGTTATCGTGAGTTGAGGTGTGATAGCCGATTGGATCGTCTAAGTAAAAGAGTGCACGGGCAACTCAGTTGCCGTGGCAACTTGCACAACGGGGTTGCCTTGGCAACTAATCGATGGTTGTCTGGGCAACTACTTGGGCGTCTGGGCAGCAACCTTCAAGGTTCGGCAGAGCGTTCTTCAATGGTTTTTTCTTATCCCTAAGTTGAAACTCTAGCTATTTGTGCATGCCTTGATAATACATCCCTGCGTGAATCAAGGGTGAACAACAACCAATCTTGCGCTCCTCTTAGCCGTTGAAATCCTTAACTTATTCCTAAGCTGGATTAATCTTCACCATCAATAGATTGAATAAAGATCATATTCATTCGTTTCTTGAATCTAACTCTCCCGATATTAGATAAATAGATGAAATCACGAGATCCTCTCCCAATTCACTCGCAAACAAGAATAAAAACCAAGAATGAATAAACCTTGAATAGAAAAGTGCAAACTCTTATTACCTAAACAAAAACCAATAGTTTCTCACAACCACAAAACACAATAACCATAGCCAAATAGATTTAGTTCATGGCTAGGATCCAAAGAAACACAAGATAAATAATCCCTAGCATGAACCCAATCGAACAAGAAAGAAAAGGATGAAGAAGGAGGCTTGTCGAAATCCTCCTTGCCCTAGATGCTTGTCGAAAATTCTCTCCTCTTGCCCTCTTTGGACTTGTCGAAATTCCCATCTCTTATTTATAGGGCTAGGCCAAAGTCCTTCTTTGAGGAGGTAGTTAAGTTGGAATTAAATTATCTTTAAAGAATATAATTCTTTATTATAATTATATTCCTACTAGAACTTCTCCTATCTTATTGGAATTTAATTCTTCTTTAATCTCTGCATGGAAATCAAATTCCTTTGGGTTTGGGCTTTGCTCCACGTCATCTTGGGCTTGTCTAGTCATCAATTTCGACTACCATATCACCTTTGCTCTTGTCGACAATTGCCCTGGCAACTGGCTCGGCATCTCCTTCATGTATTACCCTGGCAACTAGCTCTAGTCTTGCTTTGGCAAGTGATCCTGCATATACACACAAAACACACCAAAGCAGCATCTTTTCCCACAAAAACTACCAAGTTATGTAATCAAGCTCAACGATGGAAGGAAACATGGATTAATGCATGAATGGCTAATTATGCAACTAATATGAGCCTAAGTCTAACAATAATATGAGTAAAAAGGGTAAGAAAAATAGTACTTTTGAACACTTATAACACCCCCAAACTCGAACTATTGCTTGTCCTCAAGCAATGCAAACTCATAATTACCTGCCAAGACTTCAATTTTCACAAACTTAGCTTTGAACTTGATTTCAATTCTCTGAACCGGGGCACAAAGTATGATTGGCTTTTTATTTTTCAAAAAACTTAGGAATTACTCGGAATCAAACTATAATGCTTGTGAGTGTGTGCGGAGTTGTGTGCAAGTTTATTTTTCAGATTCTATGCAAACAATAGGTTTTCAAATTACTTTATTGGGTTCTTTTTAACATGTTTTAACTAGAGCCAGTTTTGGGCACCTCTAGTGTTTTGTTTTTAGTTTTCTTAAGTTAATTTATTCGACTAGAGCCAGTTTCGGGCACCTCTAGCATTCATCCAATTTTTATTCTAATCCCTCAATTTGTTAATTATCAACCTGAGTTCACTAGAATTCCTTAATCAATCAAACCACAACAGTGTTTCATCAAATTTAGCATCATAGTAAAATTCTAAGTTTTTCCATGGTTATCCTAGAATAAAATTCTATCAATTAAGTGCATTGGCAAAGTCATCATCGAATATTCATCAAATCTAAGCAACTCTTGTTCCAATTAAAGGCATGGCAAGCAATTTATGTATCCTAAATGTAATACTTAAGATGAATGTAACTAAACATGGTAACTACTAATAACAATCCCCCCAAAACTCGAGTGAGGCATTGTCCTCAATGCATGCATTAAAGAAAAATAAAAATAACGAAAAATAAAATGCATACGAGGACTTACTCCGAGAGTTCGTCATCGTAGATGATTAGTTTCCTTTTGGTCGGTGTCTTGATTCTCTTGCTTGAACGCGATGGTTGTTTTCTTGTTACCGGTGGTGGAATCGATCCTCGTACGGGGTTGTCCTCATCGTCCTCTTCATCAATGTCATTGGCTTTTCGCTTGGAGGATTCAATTGGTGTGGTCTTTGTTGGTGCAATGGAGGACTCTTCCGAATCTGAAAAATCAGAAAATTATTCTGTAGGAGTTGATTCGGGCATAGGTGCTTTACCTTTGGCTTTTGCAGTAGTTTCCGGGATGTCTTTGGCTTTGGTTGTCGTGGCATCTTCAGGGCTGGTTGCCGTGGCATCAGCTTGTGCAGGCACGATGTAGGTTGCCGCGGCATCTTCTTCATTGGTTGCCGGGGCAAGGATCTCGGCAGTAAATTTCCTTAGCATAGTAGTTGTGAGTCTTGTTGTGAAAAAGAAAACAAAGAAAATCTGAAAACTAAAGATAATGAAGAAAAATAAAATATCTCCTAAAAATAAAATTGAAAATAAAAAGAAAAAGAAAATATTGAAAGGAGAGCATGCTCATGCATCTCCTAAAGTGACCACTTCTTTGTTACGTTCCACATGGGCACCATTGTAGTGCTTCAATCTTTGTCCATTAACTTTGAATTCATGGTTGTCAGAGATGGACTTGATTATCATGGCACCATGGGAGAATGGTTTGACAACTTCGAATGGTCCCGACCATCTTGATTTCAGCTTTCCCAGGAAATGTTTTAGCCGAGAATTGAATAAGAGAACTAATTGCCCTGGCATGAATTGCCACGGCAATAGTTTCTTGTCGTGCCATCGCTTTGTTTTCTCCTTGTAGATTCGTGCATTGTTATAGGCGAGTGCACGGAATTCTTCTATCTCATTGAGGTCCAACAAACGCTTTTGTCTGGTACTTTCCCAATCCATATTCACGGTATTGATTGCCCAGTATGCCTTGTGTTCGATTTCCACCGGTAGATGGCATGTTTTGCCATAGACAAGTAGGAAGGGGGACATACCTAAGGGTGTTTTGAATTCAGTGCGATATGCCCAAAGTGCGTCATCTAGTCTTAATGACCAATCCTTCCTAGAGGGATTTACAACTTTCTCGAGTATACCCTTCAATTCTCGGTTGGAAATTTCTGCTTGCCCGTTGGTTTGTGGGTGATATGCCATGGTGATCTTGTGTGATATACCGAAGCATTGCAACATCTTGGCAATTAGTCTGTTGTCAAAATGCTTGCCTTCATCACTGATAATTTCTCTTGGCATCCCAAACCGTGTAAATATGTTTTTCTACAAGAATCGTTGCACGGTCTTGGAATCGTTGTTGGGAACTGTAGCTGCCTCAACCCATTTAGACGCGTAGTCGACGGAAAGTAAGATGTAGAGGTTGCCTAATGAAGATGGGAAAGGTCCCATAAAATTGATCCCCCATACATCGAACAATTCCACCTCGATGATGTTCTAGAGCGGCATCTTATGTCATCTAGAGATATTGCCCGTCCTCTGGCAATGATCACATTGCTTGTAAAAGTCTTGGGCATCTTTGTACAATGTTGGCCAATACAAATCGGATTGCAAAACCTTGGCCGCGGTACGAATTCCTCCAAAATGTCCTCCATAGGGTGAAGAATGGCATTGCCGGAGTACATTCTGTTGCTCTTCTTCAGGGACACATCGGCGTATAACCTGATCTGCATATTGTTTAAAGAAAAGAGGCTCGTCCCAAAAGTAATGCTTAGCATCATGGCGGAACCGCTTCTTCCCTTAGTGAGTAATGCCATAAGGTAAAATACCACAAACAAGGAAATTAACTAAATCTGCGTACCAGGGTATTGCCGAGGCATGTGTTGCCGTGGCGACTGCTCCCAAAATTACCGAGGCGTGCGCATCAAGGGCTGCTGCAGCGTCGATAGTTGCTGAGGCATTTGCATCCATGGTTGCCGAGGCGTCGAGGGTTGCCGAGGCATGCGCGTCCATGGTTGACGAGGCGTCGAGGGTTGCCGAGGCATGCACGTCCATGGTTGCCGAGGCAACTAAAAGTTGTTCATCTGGGAATGCATCGCATATCTCTAGATACGCGTCCTCCTCCCTATTGCGTTCCAAACATGATAAGTGATCGGCCACTTGATTTTCTGTTCCTTTCTTGTCTTTAATTTCAATATCAAATTCTTGTAAAAGTAATATCCAACGAATCAAACGAGGTTTGGCATCTTTTTTAGCAAATACATATTTGATTGTCGAATGGTCCGTATGAACAATTACCTTTGTACCAATCAAATAGGATCGAAACTTGTCAAATGCGAAAACTACAGCTAGTAACTCTTTCTCCGTTGTTGTGTAATTCACTTGAGCACTATTAAGAGTTTTACTAGCGTAGTATATCACATGGAAGGTCTTACCTGTGCGTTGGCCTAGGACTGCTCCTACCGCGAAATCACTTGCATCACACATGAGCTCAAAAGGTAGCGTCCAATCTGGTGGAACAACAATGGGTGCCGAGGCAAGCTTTTTCTTTAGGGTTTCGAATGCTTGGGTGCAAGAATCATCAAAATCGAAGACTTTATCCTGTTCAAGCAAATTGCACAAGGGTTTAGTGATTTTAGAAAAATTATGAATGAACCTCTTGTAAAAACCTGCATGTCCAAGAAAACTTCAAATTCCTTTAACCAAACTTGGTGGGGGTAATCTCTCGATCACGTCCACCTTGGCTTTGTCTACTTCAATTCCCTTGGATGAAATCTTGTGGCCGAGCACTATTCCTTCATCTACCATAAAATGGTATTTCTCCCAATTGAGTACTAAATCAGTTTCTTCACATCTTGCCAACACCCTCTCTAGATTGCCGAGACAGCTGTCGAAGTCATTACCAAAAACATAAAAATCATCCATGAAGATCTCAAGGAAGTCTTCGACCATGTCTGAAAAGAGTGCCATCATGCATCTTTGGAAGGTTGTCGGGGCGTTACACAATCCGAACGGCATCCTTCAGAAGGCATAAGTACCGTATGGGCATGTGAAGGTTGTCTTTTCTTGATCTTCTGGTGCTATGGCAATTTGATTGTAACCTGAATAACCATCAAGAAAACAATAAAAGGGTTTACTTGTAAGACGGTCAAGCATTTGATCAATAAAGGGTAATGGGAAGTGATCTTTCCTAGTGGCTTTGTTTAGCTTTTGATAATCCATACAAACCCTCCAACCGGTCACAGTCTTGGTTGGAATGAGTTCATTGTTTTCATTACTTACCACCGTTATACCTACCTTTTTCGGTACGCATTGTATCGGACTTACCCATGTACTATCAGAGATAGGGTATATAATGTCGGCGTCAAGCCACTTGATGATTTCTTTCATTACAACCCCTTTCATGGCATGATTCAGTCTCCTCTGGGCCTCAATTGAAGGTTTGTGACCATCTTCCAACAAAATCTTGTGCATGCACACTGTTGGGCTAATTCCCTTCAAGTCGGCAATTGTCCACCCTATTGCCTTTTTGTGTAGCTTCAACATCTTGATCAGCTTCTTTTCCTGCTCAGGCTGTAACTTAGAAGAAATAATTATAGGCAATGTATTATCGGTTCCTAAGTATGCATATTTTGTTGCTCTGGCAATTGTTTCAACTCAAGAATCGGTGGTTGTTCAATAGAGGGTTTTTCGAGCTTACCTTCCTTACCTGAGTAATCCAGTGGTTCAAAGTATGTACCTGGTCGATTGACTAGCCAATTTGCCTCTTCTTGTTGTTCCTCATCGACCGGTTCTTCATACTCCTCAGGTTCCTCTTGATCGGCAATGTAGTTGCCGAGGCAACTAAATTCCTCGTCGAAGTTAAACTCTGCCGTGGCATGAAGAAGTTGGCATTCTTCTGGATCATCGGCATGCCTTAGTGTTCGGAACACATTTAGTTTAACTTGCTGGTCATTCACCCTCATTGTGAGTTCTCCCTTTTCAACATCGATTAAGGTTCTCCCTGTTGCTAGTAATGGTCTCCCGAGAATGATGGGTGCATGCTCATCTGCTTCACAATCCAAAACAATAAAGTCAGCGGGAAAAATAAATTTATCAACTTTTACCAGTATGTCCTTGATTTTTCCCTCTGGATGCACATAGGATCTGTCGGCTAGCTGTAGCATAACTGTTGTAGGTCTTGCCTTCCCGATTCCTAGTTTCTGGAAAACTGATTTAGGCATCAAGTTTATGCTAGCCCCAAGGTCGCATAATGCTTTCCCGACATAGTGGTTTCCAATGGAACAGGGTATTGTGAAACTTCCGGGATCCTTCAACTTGGGTGGCATACGATTGTTCAACATTGCCATGCATCCCTCTGTTGCGGCAACTATTTCAAACTCTCCTACCTTGTTCTCTTTGACACAATGTCTTTAAGAAACTTGGCATAGTTTGGCATTTGTTCAATTGCTTCCACCAATGGCAAGTTGATGTGGACTTGCTTTAGGATATCAAGAAACTTCTTGAATTGGTATTCTTGCTTTTGTCGCTTCAACCTTTGTGGGAATGGTGGTGGAAGTCGGATATCTTCGATCCTTTCATTGGTTTGAAACCTGATTGACGGTATTGCTGGGACAACTGGGGTTGCCGAGGCATTATCAACTGGGGTTGCCGAGGCATGCTTATCGCAAGTTGTCGAGGCATCTTTATCGTCGGTTGCCAAGGCATGCTTATTGCCGGTTGCCGCGGCAATTCCTAGTTCAGCATCTGAGGCTTTGCCGCTAGGTTCGTCTTGATCTTTTTGTGGAGTTTTGTTTGATGAGCGGGTTTGAGCCTCTCTAAGTTTTTGGCCACTTCTAGTGGTGATTGCCTTACATTGCTCATGGTCAGTTCCTCTTGCGACTTCAGTATCGCTAGGTAAACCTCCTTGCGGTCTAGTATTCAGATTTTGAGCAAACTGTCTGACTTGATTTTCCAATGATTTGATTGCTGCCTTTTGGTTTTGCAATCTCATCTCGGTCCTGTTAATAAAAGCATCAGTTCTTTTTATGAAGTTACTTTTCTCAGCCATATAAGATTCAGTTTTCATCATAAAAGCATTCAGAGAATTCTCCAAAGAACTAGATGTTGTTGGTTGTTACTGCGGTAATTGTTGCCGTGGCATATTCTGCTGGAATCCCGATGCTTGTGCATTCTGATTGTTTTGTTTTAGAGCATTGTTGGCATTACTCCATGAAAATTTTGGGTGCTTCTTCCAAGCTGGATTGTATGTATTGGACATCACATTGTTGTTCCGATTGTAATTCCCCATATAGAAGCTGGATTCCGAACTCTGCATACATTCAGAAGAATTATGGTTATCACCACATAACTCACAAAAAGAATCCGTTACCTTGACTTCATGTGTGTTGTTTGGTTTTTGCATGTTCTGGACCATCTTGGTTAAAGTGGCCAATTGTTCCAAAATTGAATCTGATGATCCTAGTTCATGTATTGTGGCTTGGCGTCTAACTCCTCCTCTTCTAGTGGATGGGAATTGATAATCATTCTTGGCCAGCCTGTTTAAAATTTGCATTGCTTCTTCCGGCGACTTATCTAGGAGTATGTCGTTTGCCGAGGCATCTAGCATCATCCTTGTTGATGTATTCACGGCGTTGTAAAACATTGTTACTTGAGTCCACACCGGGAATCCGCGTAGGGGGAATTTGTGTAGAAGTTCTCTATATCGCTCCCAAGCCTCGTACATGGATTCATCATCTGCCTGCCGAAAAGAAGTAATGTCGTTACGAAGCTTATCAGTCAAATTTGTAGGATTAAATCGAGCAAGGAAATCACGACAAAGATTGGTCCAAGATGCTATTGATCAGGCAGGAATGCTATTCAACCATGCTTTCGCCCTATCTCTCAGTGAATAGGGGAATAATCTTAATTGTAAGACATCAGGGGTGACTCCGTGTATTTTGAACGAGTTGCAAATCTCGAGGAAAGATTTCAGATGTTGTCGTGCATCTTCAGTTGTTGAGCCACCAAATTGACCAATTGTGTTGATCATATTAAACATTACCGGTTTCAACTCAAAGTGGTCGGCTTCAATTTCAGGTGCGACAACTCCTGGATTAAGTCCATCAAGATCTTCTTCAAGATAGTCTCGAATAGTTCTGTTTCGTGCAAGAATCACTCCTCCTCCTGCTAGAACATCTTGATTCATATTGCCGTCTTGATTAGCCATTTCTACTCTTATCCTTCGTCTAAGTCTTTGTAAGGTTCGTTCGATTTCTGGATCAAAGGGATATTCTGGTGTAGTCGGTCTCGTCCTAGTCATATACCAATGCAAAACCAAAGTTTGTTAGCCCTTTGAATTTTAAACAAGAAAAGTAAAAAGAAAGTGCAAGAAAATAAAAACAAAGTCGCTATTGCCAATCCCTGGCAACGGTGCCAAAAACTTGTTGGGCGTAATAAGTGCTACGCAATTGTGCAAGTATACACATTGCAAGTTATAGTATAAAAGATATCGTCTCCAGAGGGATTGGTGTCACTTCAAGAATCTAGTCTCATGCACTGTAAAAAGTAAAAACACAAATAAAGGATTATAGGAGTTTAACTAATAACTAATCTAGGTAAAAGAAAATATGAGATCAAATGAGAGAGAGATAGGCTAGGTTATCGTGAGTTGAGGTGTGATAGCCGATTGGATCGTCTTGGTAAAAGAGCGCACGGGCAACTCAGTTGCCGTGGCAACTTGCACAACGGGGTTGCCTTGGCAACTAATCGATGGTTTCCTGGGCAACTACTTGGGCGTCTGGGCAGCAACCTTCAAGGTTCGGCAGAGCATTCTTCAATGGTTTCTTCTTATCCCTAAGTCGAAACTCTAGCTATTTGTGCATGCCTTGATAATACATCCCTGCGTGAATCAAGGGTGAACAACAACCAATCTTGCGCTCCTCTTAGCCGTTGAAATCCTTAACTTATTCCTAAGCCGGATTAATCTTCACCATCAATAGATTGAATAAAGATCATATTCATTCGTTTCTTGAATCTAACTCTCCCGATATTAGATAAATAGATGAAATCACGAGATCCTCTCCCAATTCACTCTTAAACAAGAATAAGAAGCAAGAATGAATAAACCTTAAATAGAAAAGTGCAAACTCTTATTACCTAAACAAAAACCAATAGTTTCTCACAACCACAAAACATAATAACCATAGCCAAATAGATTTAGTTCATGGCTAGGTTCCAAAGAAACACAAGATAAATAATCCCTAGCATGAACCCAATCGAACAAGAAAGAAAAGAATGAAGAAGGAGGCTTGTCGAAATCCTTCTTGCCCTAGATGCTTGTCGAAAATTCTCTCCTCTTGCCCTCCTTGGACTTGTCGAAATTCCCCTCTCTTATTTATAGGGCTAGGCCAAAGTCCTTCTTTGAGGAGGAAGTTAAGTTGGAATTAAATTATCTTTAAAGAATATAATTCTTTATTATAATTATATTCCTACTAGAACTTCTCCTATCTTATTGGAATTTAATTCTTCTTTAATCTCTGCATGGAAATCAAATTCCTTTGGGTTTGGGCTTTGCTCCACGTCATCTTGGGCTTGTCTAGTCATCAATTTCGACTACCATATCACCTTTGCTCTTGTCGACAATTGCCCTAGCAACTGGCTCGGCGTCTCCTTCATGTATTGCCCTGGCTCGGCGTCTCCTTCATGTATTGCCCTGGCAACTAGCTCTAGCCTTGCTTTGGCAAGTGATCCTGCATATACACACAAAACACACCAAAGCAGCATCTTTTCCCACAAAAACTACCAAGTTATGTAATCAAGCTCAACGATGGAAGGAAACATGGATTAATGCATGAATGGCTAATTATGCAACTAATATGAGCCTATGTCTAACAATAATATGAGTAAAAAGGGTAAGAAAAATAGTACTTTTGAACACTTATCACTTGCCTTTAAGTACATTTAGTTGCATTTAGCCTTAAAATTCATGAATTTGAATAAGGAGTTAGGAATTGTGCTATGCCAGTGTGAAGGGTTGCTTTGCTGGCATTATGTCTAGCATGGCAGAGTAGTGCCAGAGAGAATATGTAGTTGTTGCTGGCAGCGATGGTCCAAAAATTGTTGAAGCATCGGTTGGTAGCGAAGAGGAGTTTGATGCTCGGCCGAGTAGCTGTTGAACCTTGATGATATCATCCCTATGATTCAAATATAGGATAAGATGATCACATCCCTTATCCCTTGAGCATTCAAAATTCAATTTTCAAGGCTTATCCTAGGTTATCCTTGCACGCCTATTTAAAGAACTCAAGCAAGCACACAATTGACATTCACCAATCATCAACAATCAGCTTGAAGAGGCTGCACCAAGGAGACGTGGTTCGACCAGCTTGACCGAGAGCTTGGACCTTGAAGGGTTGCATCGACTGGCCCCCTTTTAGCACATTCTCTTTTCTAGTTATTTTTATTTTTAAATGACGATGTTGTTAGAAAACGATGAAGGTTTTTGGTTTGATACCCTCACCATGAACTAATTTAACAGCTGGTGGGGGATGTTTGCGATGAACGTTGTTTTTATGTTCACTTTTTAATAATCAAAAATGCCTTGGCATTGTTTTCCCTATCTGGCATGTTTTACAGTTTTCTAAATTTTGTGCCAAGCGACCGCTGGCACAATATGCTTATTGCACCTTAATATCTTAACAGACTTAGGGAGCAACGATTAGTTGCTAGGTACTAAGGCGAGATGCTTCGGCGGAATATGTTCAAGTAGATGAACGTACTTTGGGAGTGAGTCTACCCCTTAGGAGTATAGGTTGGGACTTAATCAAATTGATTTATGAAAAACTTCATTATAGAGATATGAGGGTTTTTACATGGTTAATTTTGGGCATTGCCATCGACAGAGTCAATGCCAACTTTGAATCTGCTCGGCAAATAATATCAAGGCAAAAAATTATTAAAGAATAGCATGAAAAGCGTGAAAAATAGGCATCCATTGCCAACGCTCATCACTCATTTAAAACTCTCCTTGTGCCAATGTTTTTACTTCTTTCCTTTTAATCACTGTTTCAAACAACCTCAAATCAAACAACAATTTTCCCTTTGACAAGTAAGCAAGCAAGGCAATCAAACCCTTGGCCAATCCTTGTGGGATCGATAACACAGCTTATTGTTGTATTACTTGCCGACCGTGTATACTTGCACGCAAAAGACTTAGTCTTGGCACTGTTTTCATACATTCCCAATACATTTCGCCACCCTTTTGCCAAGCACTCACACAGTCGAACAATTTCCTACTTGATTTCTTTGATTCCTACAACAAAATCTACTCGGATTTCAATCAATCTTTGCCAATTAAGGGAGAAATCAGCAATTAGAAGTGATTTTCGTTTCTCTGCTCTAATTAAAGGTTTTTTTAATGAAATTCCCAAGTTCTTGATACTTTACAACTAATTTTTGTTACGTGTTTATGATTTAATCAAGATTTTATGGATTAAATTGTGTTTTGATGAGAAATTAGAAGAATATTGTTATGGATCTGTTTTGCCTTGATTCTAATTGTTTTAGAACAATTAATATGTGTTTTAATGTTAAAAGAAGAGATTAATTAAAGAAATCCCGAAACTATGTGAATTGCTAATTTTCTAGGTCGTAAATAGTTAGATTTTGATGATATCTTGGTGTTGTAAGTTGCTTGAGGTATAAGGACGTTATAAGGATGTTTTTGGATGTTAATTGATGTTGTTAAGATGTTAAAGTCAATAGGTTTTGGCTGTACTTTGTTTAGATGAAGTTTGGGGATGATTTCAGTTGTTTTTTAGAATGGCGTTTGATGGTTTTAAGTGAGGCAAAGTGGTGATTGTTGGTTGCTAGAAATTAGAGATACATGGAAGTGCATTAATCCTCTGTTTTTGTTTGGGTAAATCAGGGGAGTTGAATCATGTAGCTTTTGGAGAGGTTTCAGAGGCTTCGAAAGCTTAATTGTGCGTCGTCTAGTGGATCGCTTGGTTGTTGTAAGTTTGAAACACTTATCTAAGCCCGAAAGTAAGTATTGGTTGATCTCTCTCACGTTTTCTGTTTTGCAAAATACAATCTCATGCACATGTTTATGATTTTGATTACCTACTGTTATATGCATATTTTAGAAATGAAAGGTGTTGCAAATGATCATATATGGGGGTTACTGAAAATTGAATATGGTTTATGAAAGTATTATAAGAATACTAGAATACATGTTTTAATGTATTTGAAATTGGATTGGTTTGATGCATATGTAAAACAGTGAGGTAATGTGGTTTTATTGAATATATTGGCAAGTGGCTGAGGTTAAATGTTATCGGATATAGTTAGCTAGCCATAGGGTTTAAAGTTCACTATAATAAGTTGCCTCATATGTGTCAAGGGGTTAATTGTTTTGTTTTCTCCCCCATGAGAACTGCAGCGGCCGAGGGGTTAATTGTGTCGTTTTCTCCCGCTGGTGGATTTATACATTATAACCGTTGAGGGTTGCTCTGGTTCAAGGACGTATGTGAAGTGGTCGAAGGAACCACTTGGGAAATCCGTGTATCCGATATGTTTTATAAAATGAAATGGAATATGGTTTTGAGTCACTTGAATGCCAATATATGAGATAATGTATCATGAGAAATGGATTATGTTTTGTATAATATGGTTTATCATGAGATGCTCTTTGAGCTTGCTATATAGAGATTTTGGCATTTGAAGCTTAAATTAAGGTTTAAGATTGAATCCATGATACATGTGTTGCAAATGATTTAAATAAGCATATTTGGATAGATTTGAGAAGCATGAGATGATCTTGGAATGAACATTATAAACTTATTTTGATATAAAATGGTTTTAAATACATTGATGAGTGTTTTTGTGATTCCCTCACTAAGCTTATAGCTTACGATCTCTTTTCTCATCAATGCAGAGAAATAGGCTCTTTCGGATAGCAAGTACGTAAGAGGAAATCCAAGGGTTGAGGCATTTTCAAAGTATGGTTTTATAAAAACTAAGTAGTAATAAGAGGCAATGTGACCAAGTTTTATTTGGGATGTTTATTTTGGATACTCCCTAGTTGTACAAGTTATGTTTGATGTTTTAGACTTGTATGATGCCATATATTGATTTTGAGGGTTTGGGAAACAATTTGCGCTTGGGTAAAGATCATGCTTGGGTAGAGATCATGCTATATGATTTATGTTTGGATTTGATATGACGTGTATGATCTTCTACCATGCTTCTATGTCTGAGGAGTAAATGTTTGGGATGTTTTATGATGATTAGATGTTGATTGGAACAAGTTAGATTGAGCCAAAGTGTCATATGTTGGACCTAGAGGTCATTACAAGTCTGTCCGTACCGGTACAGGTCCTCATGGATAGGTACGCATGGACATGTCTCGGCTCAATTTGGGAAAAAATACCTTGGCGTATCGATATGCCTAGGGACCATATTGGTACGCGTTGATGAAATTTTAGCTTAGTGTCGATACACGGGCAACAGTACCGGTACGCCTTTTGGCTACTCGAATCCTCTTTTTTCAATATAACGTACTCATACCGATACGCTTGAGAACCGTATCGGTATGCCTATGAAATTTGAACCCGTATCGATATGGGGTATTAGTGTACCGATACCTAGTTCATTAATTCTGATAAGATGCTTTCTTAAGTTTGTATTCTTTGCAATTTAGTCCCTCTTTCTTGATCATGCAATTAAATGTGTTTGGATGATTATTTTAAGTTGGAATTTAAACTAATTGTATGAAATATGACTAATTAAGTATTGGTAACATTAATTTCAAGGAAGTCCTCTTAATTAGCAAATATTGCAATTTGGTCCCTATTATGACAAATCTTACAATTGGATGTTAATTCGGCGTCCGATTGAGTTATAATCTTCACCGCTTCCAGCATGATTACCTTAGGAATAAATAATGCATTTAGATAAGACAAAATAAAATAAAAAATAGACCATTTTTCTAAGGAAATCTCTCAGGTTTGTTTCGAAAAACCCAATGTAACTCGCTTGATTCGGTCTGGCGTCTAGGCCTGGTCAAGGGGGTTACAACTTTTAGTACATCAGGAAAGAAAACATGCTTCTCCCCTGCCTCAACCCAACAAAGTGGCGTACAACACCTCCTACCATACAAAGCTTCATACGGAGCCATTTGAATACTAGCATGATAACTATTTTTATAGGCAAACTCTACCAACGGTAGTTGCTTCTCCCACATTCCCTGAAAATCAATGATGCAACACCGCAACATATCCTCTAACACTTGGATAACGCGTTCAAACTGACCATCCATTAGAGGATGATACAAAGTACTGAAATTCAACCGTGTACCTAATGCCTTATTCAAGCACTTCCAAAACCTCATAGTAAAGCACGGATCCCTATTCGATGCTATAAACTTAGGCACCCCATGCAACTTCACAATTTCTACAAAATGCAACTCTGCCAACTTATCCAAAGTATACATCGTATGCGTAGCCAAGAACTGTGCACACTTAGTAAACGTATCCATAATTACCCACATGGAATTCTTCTTTGATGGCGTCAAAGGCAATCCAGACACAGAATCTATGGTAATTCTATCCTACTTCTATTTCAGAATCTTCAACAGTTGCAATAATCCAAATAGAAACTGATGCTCAGCCTTAACAGGCTGACATACCATACAACGAGCAACAAAATCTGCCACATTCTTCTTCAAACCAACCCAGAAATATTCCTTCTTCAAATCCTAATACATCTTTGTACTTCCCGGATGCATGGCAAAAGGAATCGAATAAGCTTCAATCAAAATAGTATGTCTCAACTACTCATCTTTCGGTACGACTACTCGACTCTTGAAACACAAAACACCCTCATCATTAAAACAAAAATCCATCTGATTACCGTCCATAATATTCTTAACATGCGGTACTAACGAATCATCATAAAGTTGTTTCTCTTTGAAAAAATGTAACAATGACGGTTTTACTTGCAACTCATCCAACAAACCACCATCTTGTATTACACTCAACTGAGCGAACATTGCCCTCAAATCCATCGTAACATTTCTACTCAAGGCATCGGGTACAACATTAGCCTTACCCGAATGATACTTAATCGTAAAATCATAATCTTTGAGCAACTCTAACTATCTCTGTGATCCATGTACACAATACACTTTTCTCTGGGATTCAACTCCTTTTGCGACATCAGATACTTAAAACTCTTGTGATCCATGTACACAATACACTTTTCTCCATACAAATATTGCCTCAAAATTTTCAACACAAACACCACCGCGGCAAGCTCTATATCATGCATAGGATAATTGAGCTCGTGCACCTTCAACTGCCTAGATGCATAAGCCACAACTTTTCCCCCTTGCATCAACACACACCTTAAACCAACATAGGATGCATCGCTATAAACTAAAAACTCCTTGTCCGTCTCAGGTTGAATCAAGATCGGAGCTTGCGTCAAAGCTTCCTTCAACTTATCAAAAGCTTGTTGTCTACTCTCCGTCCATTCAAAACTTGCATCCTTTTGTAACAACTTTGACAAAAGAGCAGCAACTTTCGAGAAACCATCCATGAAACGAGGATAATACCCTACTAAACCTAAGAAACTACGAACCTCCATCACCAACTTAGGTTACTTCCAATTTACAACTGCCTCAATCTTTTGCGGATCCATACAGATACCTTCCTCCAAAACAACATGGCCTAGAAAGACTACCTCTGTAATCCAAAACTCACACTTGCTCAACTTAGCATAAAGCTTATTATCCAACAAAGCTTCCAACACAATCCGTAGGTGTCGATCGTGATCTTCCTCGGTATGAGAGTACATGAGAATGTCATCAATGAACACTACCACGAATTGATCCAAGAATTCATAGAATACCTGATTCATCATGTCCATGAAAGCTGCGGGTGCATTAGTCAACCTAAACGGCATCACTAAGAACTCATAATGCCCATAACCCATGTAAAAAGCTATCTTTGGAACGTCTTTATCCTTCACCTTCAACTGATAATACCTAGATCTCATATCAATCTTGGAAAACATAGTAGCACCTCGAAATTGATTGAACAAATCGTCAATCCTCGGTAAAGGATATTTATTCATAATCGTCAACTTGTTCAGTTGCTGATAATCAATGCACATTCTCATTGTGCCATCTTTCTTTTCCACGAACAACACCGGTGCTCCCCACGATGACACACTAGGTTGAATAAAACCATGATCCAACAACTCCTGAAGTTGCGTCTTCAACTCCTTCAACTCTTTCGGGGCTATACGATACATAGCAATCGATGCCAGAGCCGTATCCGCATACATCTCGATACAGAACTCTACCTCCTTATATGGTGGTAATCTAGGCAACTCCTCTGAAAACACCCTTGGAAAATTGAAAATGGTAGGGATATCCTGAACACGCACCTCTTTCATATTTGGGTTCATAACATAAGCTAAATATGCATGACACCCTAACTCCAACAACTTTCGCGTTTGTAACGCCGAAACCATATTGGACAAGAATTTAACATTCTCGCCCACAACCACCACTTCATAATCATCAGCAAGTTTTAACAAAACTCGCTTGGTTTTAAAATCAACTACAGCCTTATGCTCAGTCAACCAATTCATGCCCAGGATTAAATCAAAACCATGAAACGGTAACTCTACTAAATCAGCCGCAAACACATGTCCTTAAACCATCAAAGGACATCTCCTAAACAACCTCCTAGAGACTACTATTTCTCCAAAAGAACTAGTTACTCGCATATCCACATCTAACACTTCTACAGGTGTATCAAAAAAACATACATGTTCGTGCAAGATGTATGAATGCGTGGAACTAGAATCTATCAAAGAAAATAATGACATAGACTGCAAAGTAAAAGTACTTGCAATCACATTAGTGTCATTCCTCTTCTTGCGATGCGCATAGATCCTTGTAAGTCTACCACCCTTGGTCTGAATAGCCATTGTATGAGCAGTAGTCCTCTGACCCTTCTCTTGACACTGAAAATTCCCTCGACCGCACCCACGGCCTCTCAGTGGTGTAACAACAGGTGTAGGAGCCTTTCTATCCCTAGCCATCTGTGGACAGTCACGTCTCAAATGATCTCCCGAACCACAGCTCCAACATGTACCATGTATATCCCAACACTCTTCCGAATGACGCTTCATACAGTGCCTACACTTGAGCACTCTAGCATAGGTATTCTGACCTTGTTATCTATGTTCAGCATCACCTTCACCATGTCTCTGATCAGGACGATACTTACTGTATCGATTCTTCTTGAACCGACCACTTCTACCATCTGAATCAGTAACTCTCTTGCCGAAACTCGAGCCCCCATATCATGAAGAAAAATCCAAGTTCTACTCAATGTCCTTGGCTTAGCTAACCAAGACATCAAAATCAGTGTAGTTTGAAGACAATATATAAGTCTTAACATCCTTGACCAAACCGTACCAAAAATGATCACATCGTTGTCGATTATCAAGAACCAACTCAGGCGCATACTGACTTAAACAAACAAACTAAACCTCATACTCCAAACTGGACATATTGCCCTGAACCAAAGATATGAACTTACACTTCATTTCATCTTGTTACCAATTGCCCAGATATTTTCTACGAAAAATAGCACCAAAGAATTCCCAAGTCACATCCTCAGGTTTCATTCCTGTTATAGTGGTATTCCACCAACTATAGGCATGTCCCTGAAGCAAAGATATAATACAGCCTAACTTACGCACATCCGTGCACTCTATTTGACCAAGAATCCTCTCGGTACTCACAAACCACTCCTCAGCTACCTCAAGAGCTAAACCTCTGAACTCAGAACCTCTCAAAATATGTAAACGCTCCAACAGAAGTCTCGTGTTAACAGCTACTGCAGATGCTAGTACCTGAACATGCACTCCAGCCACAGCTGCCTAAAAAGCTCTAGTCATCACCTAAATCAACGGCATCATATCCCCAAAGACTAGTCTAGGTAGAACTGGTGGTGCTTCCCCAATATCCACCTCAGCTGCGGAGGTGGGAACCCTTCAGGGTGCACTATCTCACCCTCAACTCCATGCCTTTCGACAGTATTATTCGAGCTCGACCTAAGCTCTCGTCTCGGTGGATTACTCAAAAATATGTATCTATAGCATGAAAATATAACCAAAAATATAATTAGGCTAGTTATAAGCAAGGATCCAAGATGTTCACTTTTCAAAAACAAAATTCTTTTACACTTGTAGTAATAAGGCAATGTGTCCCCAAGATTCTACGCCAAAATATCACATTCCAGACATAAATTTATATAATCAAACACCGTACATATCAAACGACAATCAACATCATCTTAAACCAACACAACATACCTTCCAACAATCTAAACCTGGCTCTAATACCACCAAATATAACCCCATTGACCCTGCCTAGACGCCAGATAGAACCGAGCGTGCTCCATTGGGTTTGTCGAGACAAACCCAAACGATTTACTTAGTAAACAAACCATTTTTATTTTATCTTGTCTAAATGCATAATTAATCCCTAAGGTGATCATGTTGGTACCGGTGAAATTTTCAATCCAATCAGGCGTCAATTTGACATCCAATTGGTCGAGAACGCACCCTAGGGACCAAATTGCAATATTAGAAAAATAAGATGAGTTACTTAAATCCAAAGTTACCAAACCTTAATTAATCATATCACATACAAGCCGGTTAAATTTTAACTTAAAATAATTATCCAAATTTATTTAATTGTATGATCAAGAAATAAGGACTAAACTGCAAAAATTCAAACTTTAGCAAAGCATATTACCAAAAGTAACATACTGGGTACCGATACACCCCTTTCTCGTATCGATACGAGTATAATTTACAAAGGGTATCGGTACGGTCTTTAGGCGTACCGATACTGGTAGTTCGATATCAAAAACAGAGGATTCTAGTAGCTAAAGGGCATACCGATACGGTTGCCCCGACACCTTGTATAATTTTCTACTGTACGTACCGATATAGAACTAGGAGTACTGATACGCCGGTGTAATTTTGTACAATTTTAAGTCGAGACAGACCCCGCATACCGATCCCTGAGGACCCGTACCGGTACGGCCTGGTTTGTAATGACCTTTTGATCGAACATATGATACTTGGCTCAATCTAACATACCTCAAACATCCTATAAACATAATATAACATTCTAACCAATATTTCCACAATCAACTAAGCATGATAGAGGATCATTTAAACCTTAGCAACTCCAATCAAAGATCTTATAGGCATGATCTCTACCCCCAAGTATGCAATTCATATCCCCGCCCTCAAAGCAAGGCATAAAGCCTCAAACAAGTCCAAAATACTAATAGCAACAGGTCCAAAACATGGAGCAAGCATACAACCCTCCCAATTACAACTTGGTCACATTGCCCTATATTTACTACAAGTTCACTTATAAAAAACATACTTGAAATGATTCAATTCTTAGATTCCTCCTCACTTGTTTGCTTCCCCAAAAGCTTATTTTCCTGCATTGATGAGAAACGAGAGCGTAAGCAAATAATGCCTAGATAGGTCGCTCTAAAAACACTCATCAATGCCTTTAAAATCATTTTAGTCAAAACATTCTTTGTACATCATGCTTAAACATCTCATGCCCTTTTTACCTTTGTAAAACATGCATAATAAACCATATGCAAAACATGTATCATAGATTTCATGCATAAAATCCCATATGCAAAACCTCAATTTATGCCTTCACATGCTTATTCATCCAATAACAGATCTTAAAGAGCAAATCATTTATAAATCTCATTATACAAAACATATTTATCCATCGTGATACATTAATTCATATATTGGCATTCAAGTGACCCAAAAACATAACCTTTCTTTAACAAAAACACATCGGATACACGAATTTCACAAGTAGTCATTCGACCACTTCACATACATCCATAACCAGATCAAACGGTACATTAACCCCTCAACAGTTATGATGTATAATATCTATAGTGGGAGCAAAAAACATAATTAACCCCTCAACCATTATGATACATAATCCACCATTGGGAGAATACGACACAATTAACCCCCCGACCGCTGTGGTTCCCATTGTGGAGAAAACGGCACAGTTAACCCTCGACACACATGAGGTGACTTATTATAGTGCACTTTAAACCCTATGGCATACCAACTATATCCGATAACATTTACTTCATTGTCACTTAGCCAATATATTTATTTTAAACATGATATCACATTGTTTTTCATATGCATCATTCAAACCAATTTCCAATGCAACAAAACATGCATTTACATATCATTGTAATCCTTTTCATAAACCATTTGCCATACTCAATGTTATCAATATAAGATCGTTTGCATCATATTCCATTTCCAAAACCTGCATAAAATAGTAGGTATCAAAACATAAACATAGGCATGAGAAAACCAACTTTGCTAAACCGAAATTGAGAGCATAATCGTCTAATGCTTACTTTCGAGCTTAGACAAGCATTTCAAGATTAATCTAAACTACCATAATCACTTTCAAACCCTTTTCAAAGCTGTAAACCACATTTCCAATCACCGACAACACAAAGTTCCACTTGCCGATGCGAAATCAAGCTTTCGAAGCCTCCGAAACTTCTCCACTTGCTAAAGGATCTGTCTCCCCTGTTTTACCCAGACAAAAATAGAGGATTAATACATTACAATGCATCTCTAATCACAGAAACATCTATCTTCAACTTCGCCACACTAAAAGCCAACAAACACCTTCCAAACGCAACCGAAAACATCAGTAAACTCAACCTAAACAAAGCCCAGCCATAACTCAACAATCTTAACATCCTAACATCATTAATTAACATCCAAAAGCAACAACATATCAACCTTATATCTCCAGCAACCTTTCAACACCAATAGCACCTCAAAATCTAACTATTTACAACCTAAAGAATTAGCAATTCACTTAGTTTCGAGATTCTTTTTTATTAATCTCTTTTCATAATATTTAAACATATCTCAAATGTGATCTATATTAATTAAAACCAACACAAACCAGATCCATTATAAAGATCTACCAAATTCCTTAATAAAACTCAATTAAAACCTTTTAATCATAAATCAATCATTAACACATAACAAAAATCAATTGTAAAGGATCAAGAACTTGGAAATTTCAGTAAAGAACCTTTAATTACAGGATGGAAACTAAAATCACCTCTAATTGCTGACTTCCCCTTTAATTGGCAAGATTTGATTGAAATCTCCAAGTAAGCAAATGTGATTTGGTGTAGAAATCAAAGGAATCAATCAAGAAATCAAGATGAAATAAAAAAAGGAATGATTCATGAGTATTGTAGAGTAAAATTGATAGTTTGGCTGCTGAGAAAGTTGAGAGAAAAGTTGAGAGCAAAAGTAGTTACGTAAGAAAATGAATTTAGTTAATAGAAATCCTTTTTAATTAAATCTACATTATTTTTATTTATTAACCTTTTAAAAACATGCCTAAATTAAGGAAAAGTCTGATTAAACCTTTGGTAAATTAACTCTTTAAAGAGTCTAAGTTTTGACCCTTTTACGATTTAGTCACCAAAACAATTTTGAAAAATTTACATTTTAGTCACCAGACCAAAATGTCCCAAAATCTAATTCTATTTCTTTAAATTGAGTTTCTCAAAACCCTTAGAATATTAATTAAACATTTTCTAATATTTTCCATATTTTATTTTAACCAAAAACAATTTATTATGAATTAATTCTTGAAACTAACTCGAATCGCCTAATTCGGTTCCCCTGAACCATTTAATCTATATAGCTAACTTCTAGGCCCAAATTCGGAGTGTTACACGAGTAACTCGTGATTCGTATCATTTCATTTACAACCTTGTTAATAATGATAATAATAATAATAATATAATAATAATAATAATAGTAATAACTTGTTCATTATTATTATTGTTATTGTTATTATTATCGATCAAATTGCATGATTTCATTGTACATAGAATCATACAAAAGAAATATTTCCATGTGACTCATTAAAAACCCCTAATCCTAGTAGGAGGAAAAAAGTACACATAAAAATATAACGAAAGTTAAACTAAAAATTAAACTAACATAACATAACAACCAAAAACATCTAACCTACATTTTAGTTCACTTTAAATTTAAAAATTAAAAAAATGTTTATTATATTTTTGAGTATCTCGTGAGGTTTTTGAGTCGGGTATCAAGTAGCTCGGCTCGGCTCAGCTCGTTAAGAGCTCGAGCTGAGTTCGAGCTTGAATCGAGTCCAATCGAGTCGAGTGTTAATCGAGCTTTGACAGAGTCGAGCTCAAGTAGCTCACGATCTATCTCATCTCATTTACATCCCTACTCCTACTCATATTTAAATAATATAATCCAGATTCTTCTGGCACTTGACTATCCCTATTCATATATTTCTTCGGTAAGTACAATTTTCCTCTTAAATATGCAGTATTCATTAAGGATTTACTATAACTCAACCAGGCACAAGTGTCAAATCCAACAGATTCATGCACTCTAAAGATTGAGTCATATCATAATTGTTTATCATGTTAGAAAATTCTTTAGCTTGATTAATGGCGAGTGCACTGCAATAGGAGTTGATGATCTGAATCATATACAGTTTCATTGACTGTTAGTCACATGGATTGCCCATCCACAACATAATTCAAGCTTTATAACTTTGTTGTATCCACTTGCCACTCATGTGCAACCAGACTGGTGTTTGTACACACTATACATGGAGGATATATATATATATATTATATATGCATCTTGAAATATAAATTCGTTATAAATATGGCGAACGTGAAACCTGATGTAACGACCTGGATTTCAAAATCCAAGGGTCGGGTTTACCCGAGGTTTGGGCCTTGTGTTTGGGTTATGATGTTGGGCCTTGTAAACTTTTTTAGGGCTTATCCTTGCTGTTGGGATTAATTGATTGTTGTGGGTTGGGCTTGGAAGTGAGGATGGGGGTATTTTGGTAAGTGAACTTTTGGATGACAAAAAGAGACATGGTCTCTTTAATTTTCTGCATATACAGAGAATTGATGAGATCATTTGGTTTTGGTTATCTCCTTCATCCTCTAAACTCATCCTTCCACCCAAAACACCACACTAAAGGTAGAATCTTTGGAGTTTGATGTGAGAATCTCGTTTTGCCTATTGAGGAAAGAAGTTTCAGCATCAAGAGATCTATCTTTTGAGGTAAGAATGTAAAAGTTTGGAGTTGGATGAAAACCTTGATGTTTTGGAGGGGTTTTGTAAGGTTGAACGGGATTTAGAGATTCGATCTTATTTTAGTATTATAAATCCTCTGTAGTTGCCTTTATTGCCTTGCGATAGTGTGGTGACCCTTCTTGCAACACTTGCTTGTAGTCAATGAGGTGGGGAAGCATTCTAAGGCTTAAGGAAAGTCCAAGGCTTAAAGCTTGTAGAACCAAGGTTGTTGGTGCTTTTGAGAAGGTTAGTACACCTCCAATTCCCGTGTTTCTTGCATATCATAAGTGTGATTGCTTTTTATGTTAATTTGATGACTAAGTATGCTTGGATGTTCATGACGGGGTGTTAATGGTGGAAGTTTGTTATGGGGATAAAACTTGTAAAATTGGTAGAAACCAACCCTAAATACTCCTAATAACTTGTAGGCTTGATTTTGGGGTCAAACTTGATGGTTTGGGTGAGTGGAAATTGATTTCTAAACTCTAAGATGCAAGTTATGGGTTCACGTACCGATATGGGATGAACACGTATTGGTACCCCCTATAAAAATAAGCTCTTTTTAGACAAAATATAAGGGGTGTATCGGTACGTGTCCCCGCATATTGGTACCTATGTTCCATTCCAAATTCTAGTAGCAAAATAGTGTATCAGTACACCAAGGGGAGTTTTGATACAAGTGTGGTTTTGGTACATAGGGTATGCGTATCGGTACTGGGTTTCGGTACGCGAGAAGGAAGCATCGATATGGGGCTGTGATCAATCTTTTGAACCTAAGGCGAGTATCGATACTCAAATAGGAGTATCGATACCTATAGGGGTGTATCGATACCCATGTAGGTGTATCGATACTCGTTGGGCAATCTGCCCAATAAATTTAACCTTGAGTTCAGGGGTTCTGTAATTTGAGTTAAAGGGTAATGGCTCTCTGATAGAGTAGCGCAATCTTGGATTTGGAAGCCTTCAATCAAGTTGTTGCAAGAACTAGGAGCTCTAGACTCAATCAAGGAAGTTTGGGCAGATCTGAAAATTCAAGAGAAAATAGAAGGGATTTTCTTGAATTTTTCAGATTCAAGGCTGGAAATTTAAAGAAAGAATGACGAGATGAAGGATTAGATGATAAGAAATAAGAATATAAATAAAAAGATGAGAAAAGATTAAGAAGAAGATAGGTAAAACAAATCTGAAAATTCCAGTTTTGTTTATGGAATTATGGAAGATGGTGTGAAGGTTGAAGATGAAGATGAAGATGGCTTGCGAATTGTTGATGTTGTTTTATCCTCGGCATCTTCTTAGACTCAATTATCTAAGCAAGCAACCTCAAGCGGCTCTAACCCACCCTCCTAGACGCGATTATCTAGGCAAGCAAGAGTGTGAAGATGATCTCCCTCACAAGAACTCGTCGAACTTATGTTGAAGAAGACTTCGAAGGCACAAGTAATCAGCACTTGCAAAAACAAACTCACTAAATATTTCATAAATCAAAGAAAATTCCTAATTAGATAAGTAACTTCTAATAATAAATAAATGCTAAAAATAAAATCCTAGTCAAATAAATCTGATCCTAATAGATATTGCAGAATCCTATATTGATTTAAATTACAAATAATCAAATAAAATCTTGAAAATTTTTAATTATCCAAAAATTCCGTATTAATCCCGTAAAGGAATTTCTGCATGCGTTATCTTCGCTAAAATAGACGTATCTTGAGATCCAGATGTCCGATTGAGACGTTTCAAGATGCGTTGGAAAACTAATTTGTAGCCGGACAAGTTTTACGAAGATATGTTGACCCATAAATGCCTGGATCCCATCCAAAAATTCGTCGCAAGTTAGTTGACTTTCCAGACTTCACAAACAGGTTCAGTTTCTTGTCCAAGATGCATCGTTTTTGACCTCCTATGCGTGCATTGTTTTGGCCATTATTGTTTGCATCGAATAAATTCAGCTTCTTGTCCAATATGAGTAATTTAACCCCGCTCATGCATGTATCACTCTCTAAAGGTATAAAATAAATTTTAAAACTGAGAAACTAGAATTCTAACCCTGTATGTGAATGAAATGAGAATTAAATGGGATGGAACTTTGGTGAACCATGTAGTGGTAAAAGTCACAGACGTATTTGGTCTTGTAATGTTGTCACGTGCTTTGTGAGCACATGGTTGATGGGATTCGGATGCCCAAGAATGTGTTGCAACACCATGGTAAGATGAGGGGATGGAGGTTACCAATGCTTTGTGACCCAGACCTTATCCGTATGTGCTCTAGGGATGATTCTGAGCGGGGTATATATTCTGATGCTATGTGACCCGGCCTCACCCAGGGTGTATGTTCCGATGTTATATGACCTGGCCTCACCCGGAGTGTATCTATCGATGCTAGGTAACTCGGCCTCACTCTTGTATAGTATGGTATGGTATGTTGGGCCTTGTGAGTCCTTGATTGTTTGGATGATTGATTATATTGATTACATGTGTTTAGGCGAACAGAGTAGCGCCACATGATATTAATGCTTGCTTGATCATTACTTTAACTACATGCTTATATTTATGATCTGCATGAAGCATGGTAGACTAGAGGTGTATCCACTGAGCTTTCGAGCTCATTGTTTCGAATTGTTATTTCCTTACGTAGGTTATTAGGTCGCTACGTGTTTTACAAGGAGCCTATTAAAGTAGGACTTCAATGTATATGTTAAAGAGTACAGTACTTAGATTTGTAGGGGCAATGTATTTATAGGACCCTTATGTTTTGTATATGTAACTCCCTTTAAACTATTATTCATATCGAATGTTTTTAATTAGTATGTTTTGATTTGGAGCTCCTATAAAACACTTGAATATTTTGTATAACCCCTTTTAACGATGGTTGGATTTATGAAACTTATGGATATAGGCTAAACTTATTTGAAAAATAATCATTTATGGGTTTGGGCTTAAGGCCCAATATGACACTGGGTTTAGAGTGTTATATTTAGTGGTATTATAGCCTAGGTTTAGCCAGTTCTAAGAATCTTCAGGGTAATAGAGAGTCGTAAAAAGAGTGTCTAGTGAATACGTGCCCACAAATCGAAGTTGTACTTATATAAAGGCTAAATATCCGATGAAGTAACCTTGTCTGTGCAGTTTGAATATGCTTGGAGGGGCGCATGATACGGAGGAGAGTTGGGGCTCCCGAGATGAGAGCTATGATGAGGATTTTATCCTGGAGATGGATGAAAGGTCAGAAGGTGAAAGGCGTCAAGGAGCCAACTCTCTCACCTGCATAGAGCGCTTGATCGTATTGTGAGAGTTATCCCAAGAACTCTCGCCACCCCTCGTGAGGCCTCGATCGAAAGGCTTCGTAGATATAGTGCAACTGACTTTTTGGGGTTAGGACAAGATAACCCAATCAAAATGGATCAATGGTTGGGGGATACACGTTAGATCCTGCATCAAATAGGATTAGAGCCAAGAGACAAGTTGAAGTGTATCATTTCTCTTCTGAAAGAGAATGCTTGCAAATGGTGGAAGACCATAGAGTTAGGTTGGTACCCTAATTGGCCCACCTGGGATAATTTTCTTGACGAGTTTGAGAACCAGTATGTTAGAGAAGCTCATATGGATAGTTTACAAGACCAGTTTACACATCTAGTACAAAGAAATCGACTAGTTTTGAGTATAAATAAGAGTTCTTACAGTTGAGTAGGTATGCTCCAAATTTTGTTGCCACCAAGAAGATGAAATGTAAGCGGTTTAGAAAAGTTTTAAATAAGGAAATACAAATGTTCTTGACAGCGGATCCACCAAAGGTGTTTTCTAATATGGCCGCTAGTGCCAAGTCCCTTGAGCAAGTGCAATGGTTGACATATGGTCAGTTCGGAGGCTATGGCAATGCAAGTGGAGGGAGCTATTCCCACTCTAATCAATCTTTGGCCTTCTCGCGGAGAAATAAGGGAAATTAGAACCAAAGAGGTAGAGCATCAAACTAGTCGGGGAGGTCCGATTGTAGGTTTATTTTTGTTGGGCGTATGAGGCTAAATTCCTCTTCAGCTATGAGTTCGAGAGGCTCATCTAGAGGATATTGTGCACTAGTATGTGCCTAGTATGGGCGTAAGCACCATGATAAGTGTTACAACAAAGTATGCTATTGTTGTGGGTTATCAGACCATTTTTGAGATACTACCCTGAGGCCATGGATGTTGCCTCAATTCAGAATTAGAGGAACTCCTTCACGGCTTAAAGGGGCCGATGGTTCGCAAGAGGAGGGGCAAGTCATGTGATGAGACAACATAGTGGTGGTACCTTCTAGTCGATAGTAAGGGCCCCCGCGAGGCAGTATGCGGTTAAGGCACATGAGGACTGTGAGGCCACTGATTTTATTTCAGGTATGTTTACTTTATTTTTTGTTTCTATTATTGCTCTTGTGGATTTGGTATTTACCCATTCCTACATTCGTAGTGGGTTATCAGAGTAGTAGGGCATACCTACCGAGGATCTTGAGGTAGGTGTTCGTGTAACTAGCTCGTTGGGGTATGATGTGCTAGTTGATAAAGTTTATAGGAGGTGTCCTATAGAGGCTCAAGGTACAGTGTTTCTTACATATTTGATGGTGCAACCGTTTTAAGAATTTGATGCCATTTAGGGATGGATTGGTTGTTTGAACATGATACAAGCTTGGGTTGAAGAACCAAGATTTTGAAACTCTGTGTTTCGGATGGGTCCTAGCTTGTGGTTAGAGGAGAAAGAAATCTTTGCCTTCCGAATGTGGTGTCAGCTTTATCAGCTCAAAAGCTGATTCAATAAGGTTGTTAAGCTTTCTTAGCCCATGTGATAGATACTATAGTTGAGAGCCCAATACTAGAGAATCTTTAGACTGTGAGGGAGTTTGTTGATGTGTGTTCTAAAAAAGTTGCTCAGATTACTTCTTGATCAAGAGTTAGAGTTCAGGATTGAGGTTATGCCCGGTACAGCACCAGTATCCATAGCACCGTATTGCATAGCACCTACTGAGTTGAGAAAATTAAAGAACCAGATCCAAGAATTGCTAGAGGGAGGTTCTATCCGAATGAGTAGCTGGCCTTGAGGTGCACCAGTCTTGTTTGTTAAGAAAAATGATGGGTCAATGAGAATGTGCATTGACTATCGGTAACTTAATAAGGTAACGGTAAAGAACTGTTATCCTTTTCTGAGGATCGATAATCTGTTTGAACAGTTAAAGGGTGCTTATGTGTTCTTAAAGATTGATTTGAGATCGGACTACTATAAGTTGAAGGTGGTAGAAGGGGATGTCCAGAATATCGCTTTCAGGATGTGGTATGGATACTACGAGTTCTTAGTAATGCCATTTGGGCTTACCAACGCACCCGCAGCTTTTATGGACTTAATGAACAAGATCTTTCAGCCTTATCTAAACCAGTTTGTGGTGGTTTTTACAGATGACATCTTGGTGTACTCGCACTCGGAGGAGGAGCACGACTACCATCTGCGAGTTGTCATTCAAACTTTGAGAGAGAGAAAGCTCTTTGCCAAGTTCAGTAAGTGTGAGTTTTGGCTTTCTGAGGTGGCATTTTTGGGCCACATTGTTGCTACAGATGGGATTCGTGTTGACCCTCAGAAAATTCAAGCTGTAGATTGAAAACCACCTAAGAATATCTCAGAAATTTGTAGCTTTCTTGGATTTGTTGGGTATTATAGACGGTTTGTTAAGGGCTTCCCAATCATAGCAGTGCCTATGACCAAGCCTTACAAAAGAAAGTTCTTTTTGAGTGAAACGAAAGAGTGACAACAAAGTTTTGAGTAGTTGAAGGCATATCATACTAAGCCCCAATGTTGACGCAACCCGAGCCGGGAAAAGATTACATGGTTTTCAGTGATGCCTCATTGAGTGGGCTAGGTTGTATTTCATGAAAGATGGTAAAGTTGTAGCTTATGCTTCAAGACAACTTAAGCCTCATAAAAAAATTACCCTACGCATGATTTGGAATTAGCAACAGTTATCTTTGCCTTTAAGATTTGGAGACACTATCTCTACAGGGAGAGGTGTTATGTCTACACGGATCATAAAAGTTTGAAGTACCTCCTCACTAAAAAAGAGTTGAAACTGAGGCAAAGGAGATGGATTGAGTTGTTGAAAGACTATGACTCCATCGTAGATTTTCATCTCGGTAAAGCTAATATGGTGGATGATGCTTTAAGCTAGAAGTCCATATCTGATTTGAGAGCGATGTTTGCTCGGTTAAGGATGACTAAGGATGAAGAGTTTACAGCTGAACTTCGTGTGGAACCCACCTTGATGCAAGAGATCAAGAGAACACAAGTGATGGGCAAGGACCTTGTGGCCAAGATTGAATCAGTTCAGAAAGGTGAGGTATCCGACTTTAAAGTACGAGATGGTGGATTCTTGTACTTTAAGGGTTGATTGTGTGTTTCAGATTTAGAGGATCTTCGAGATCGTATTCTTAGAGAGGCACATCGTAGCCCGTATACCTTACATCTGGAGAGTAACAAGATGTATCAGATCTTTGTCCCTTCTATTGGTGTCCTAGTATGAAAAGAGATGTGTCAAAATTTGTGACCAAGAGTCTTGTTTGTCAGCAAGTAAAGGCGAAATATCAGGTTATTCAGATTCCCCGGTGAAAGTGGGATAGAGTGACCATGGATTTTATTACGGGTTTACCGTTGACCCAAAAAAAGCATGACGTTATTTGGGTGATTGTTGATCATTTGACTAAGTCTGCACACTTCCTACCTGTGTACATGGATTTCACCCTTGAGCGGTTGGCCAAATTGTACATCAAGGAGATTGTGAGATTGCATGGAGTACCATCATCGATTATATCCAATAGAGACCCCCAGTTTACGGCAAGGCTTTAGAAAAAGATTCATGAGGCTTTGGATACCAAGTTGCATTTTAGTACAGCTTTTCATCCTCAGACCGATGATCAGTCTGAGCGAGTCATCCAGACCTTGAAGTTATGCTCCATTGTTGTGTCATAGATTTCGACAAGAGTTGAAAGGGGCAGTTATCGCCGGTTGAGTTTGCCTACAACAACAATTTCTAGTCAAGCATCAAGATGGCTCCTTTTGAGGCTTTGTATGGGCGTAAGTGTAGAACTCCCCTTTGTTGGACAAAACTTAATGAGATAAAAATTGCAGGGTCAGACTTGATTAAGCAAACCGAAGAAAAGTTTCAAGTCATCAAAGAGAGGTTGCAAGCGGCTTTTGATCATCAAAGGGCCTATGTGGATCAAAATGTAAGCACATTGAATATGAGGTCACTGACAAAGTTTTCCTCAAGGTGTCATCGTGGAAGAGAATCATTCGCTTTGGGGGCAAGGGCAAGTTGAGCCTAAGATTTATTGGACCTTATGAGATCATTGAGAGAGTCAGACCAGTGGCTCACCGGTTAGCCCTACCTCTAGAGATGGTGTACAACCACAATGTGTTTCATGTATCTATGTTGAGACGTTATCGTTCGGATCCTTCTCATATGATTTTACTCGAAGAAATTGAGATTAGTCCCGATCTAACTTATGAAGAAGAACCGATAAGAATGTTTAACAGAGGAGTCAAGGAGCTCTGCAACAAATGTATACCCTTGGTGAAGATGTTATGGAGAAACCACGAGGTCGAGGAAGCCACGTGGGAAGTTGAGAAGGACATGGAGCTGCTTTATCCGCATCTGTTTCCCAAAGGTAAATTTCAAGGACGAAATTTTCTTGAAAAAGAGAGTTGTAACAAGCTAAATTTCAAAATCTGGGGGTTAGGTTAATCCAAGGTTTGGGCCTCGTGTTTGGGTTATGATGTTGGGCCTTGTAAAGCTTTTGGGGCTTATCCTTGTTGTTAGGCTCAATTGATTGTTATGGATTGGGCGTAGAAGTAAGAATGGGGGTATTTTGGTAAGTGAACTTTTTGATGACAAAGAGAGACATGGTCTCTTTAATTTTCTGCATATGCAGAGAATTGATGAGATCATTTCGTTTTGATTGTCTCCTCCATCCTCTAAACCCATTCTTCTACCCAAAACACCACACTAAAGGTAAAATCTTTGGAGTTTCTTTAAGAATCTCGTTTTGCCTATTGAGGGAAGAAGATTCAGCATTAAGAGATCTATCTTTTGAGGTAAGAATGTCAAAGTTTGGAGTTGGATGAAAACCTTGAGGTTTTGAAGGAGTTTTGTAAGGTTGAACATGATTTGGAGATTCAATCTCGCTTTAGTGATATAAATCCTCTTTAGTTCCTTTTTGATGACAAAGAGAGACATGGTCTCTTTAATTTTCTGCATATGCAGAGAATTGATGAGATCATTTCGTTTTGATTGTCTCCTCCATCCTCTAAACCCATTCTTCTACCCAAAACACCACACTAAAGGTAAAATCTTTGGAGTTTCTTTAAGAATCTCGTTTTGCCTATTGAGGGAAGAAGATTCAGCATTAAGAGATCTATATTTTGAGGTAAGAATGTCAAAGTTTGGAGTTGGATGAAAACCTTGAGGTTTTGAAGGAGTTTTATAAGGTTGAACATGATTTGGAGATTCAATCTCGCTTTAGTGATATAAATCCTCTTTAGTTCCTTTTATTTCCTTATGATAGTGTGATGACCCTTCTTGCAACACTTGTTTGTAGTCAAGAAGGTGGAGGAGTATTCTAAGGCTCAAGGCAAGGTCAAGGCTTGAAGCTCGTGGAAGCAAGGTTGCTAGTGCTTTTGGGAAGGTTGGTACACTTCCAATTCCTGTGTTTCTTGCATATCATAAGTGTGATTGCTTTCTATGTTAATTTGATGACTAAGTATGCTTGGACGTTCATGACGGGGTGTTAATGGTGGAAGTTTGTTTTAAGGATAAAAACTTGTAAAATTGGTAGAAACCAACCCTAAATACTCCCAATAACTTGTAGGCTTGATTTTGGGGTCAAACTTGATGATTTGGGTGAGTGGGAATCGATTTCTGAACTCTAAGATGCAAGTTCTGGGTTTGTGTATTGATATGGGATGTACACGTATTGATACCCCTTGTAAAAAGGGGCTCTTTTAGACGAAATATAAGGGGTGTATCGGTACGTATCCTTGCGTATTGGTACCCCTATTCCATTCCAAATTCAATAGCAAAATAGCGTATTTATACGCCAAGGGGCGTTTCGATACAAGTGTGGTTTTGGTACGCAGGGTATGTGTACCGGTACTGGGTTTTGGTACGCAATGAGGGCGTATCGATATGGGGATGCGATCGATCTTTAGAACATAAGGCATGTATCGATACTCGAATAGGAGTATTGGTACCTAGAGGGGCGTATCGATACCCATGTAGGCGTATCGATACTCGTTGGACAATCTGCCCAAGAAATTTGACCTTGAGTTCAGGGGTTCTATAATTCCAGGTAAAGGGCCTAATGGGTCTCTAAAGGTATAAATAAATTGTAAAACTGAGAAACTGGAATTCTAACCCCGTATGTGAATGAAATGAGAATTAAATGGGATTGAACTTGGGTGAACCATGTAGTGGTAAAAGTCACAGACGTATTTGATCTTGTAATGTTGTCACGTGCTTTGTGAGCAAATGTTTGATGGGATTCGGATGCCCAAGAATGTGTTGCAACACCATGGTAAGATGAGGGGATGGAGGTTACTGATGCTATGTGACTTGGGCCTCATCTGTATGTGCTCGAGGGATGATTCCGAGCAGGGTGTATGTTTCGATGCTCTGTGACTCGGCCTCACCCAGGGTGTATGTTCTGATGCTATGTGACCCGGCCTCACCTGGAATATTTGTACCGATGCTAGGTGACCCGGCCTCACTCCTGTATAGTATGGTATGATATGTTGGGCCTTGTGAGCGCTTGATTGTTGGATGATTGATTATATTGATTATATGTGTTTAGGCGAACAGAGTAGTTCCACATGATATTCATGCTTGCTTGATCATTACTTTAACTACATGCTTATATTTATGATCTGCATGAAGCATGGTAGAATAGAGGTGTTTTCACTGAGCTTTCGAGCTCAGCATTTAGAATTGTTATTTCCTTACGCAGGTCATTAGGTCGTTGCGTGCTTTACATAGAGCCCATCGAAGTAGGACTTCAGTGCATCGATATGTTGAAGAGTATAGTACTTAGATTTGTTGGGGTAATGTATTCATAGGACCCTTATGTTTTGTATCTGTAACTCCCTTTAAACTATTATTCATATCGAATGTTTTTAGTTAGTATGTTTTGATTTAGAGCTCCTATATAGCGCTTGAATTTTTGTATAACCCCTTTTAACGATGGTTGAATTTATGAAACTTATAGATATGAGCTAAACTTATTTGAAAAAAAAATCATATATGGGTTTGGGCTTGATGACCAATGTGACACCGAGTTTAGGGTGTTACACCTGATCAACATCATTCTTCATTTACAATCAGCACTTACCTGCCAGTGTGGTATTGTGAAACTCGGTGCTTCAATCCATGAACCCGCCGTCGGTATGGTCTTCGAGCTTTTTTCCGGGTCAAAATACAGTTGTTATCCATTGCTGTGCGAATTTAAGGCAGATGATGGTCCTCAACAAACAATCGAGACTCACAAATCGATGTTTCACTAGGTATTTTAGAGAAACTAAACCTTGATTAATCTATGGGAATCTTAAAACCATATGATATGTTCCTGAGCTTTCTAATGCGTAGGACTGGGTTATGATTCTTTACAATAGCAAACAAATCGGAGACATCAACTGCTTCATCCTAGTCCGATAAGTTTACATTGTTCTTAATCTGTACTTGAAAATTTAATTATTTGAATCGAGTAGAAAAATACTTTTAGTAGAAGAGTCTCAGTCTCTTC